>OZ025292.1:448855893-449329644 GCA_964019185.1 Maratus speculifer | reverse complement strand
ATAAAATTGAATCCTGTATGGTATAAAAGCAATTGCAAACTGGAGTCATCGAGAAAAATTTTACACAATCGAAAGTTATCGAGATGTTCATACAATCGAGAAAATCGAGAAAAACTTCTCGTTATCGCCCATCACTATTCTATCCCAATAGAAAATGGGTGCAAAACAATTACAAAGGGCATTATTGTTGGGCGATTTTTATCAATCACTGGGAAATGACACTTTTATTTTTCTCTTCAAACTACACCCATATGTGATTACCTAAAACATTTTCTCATTCGGGGATTATCTGCGATTTTTTTTTTTTTTTTTTTTTTTATTACCATGTGTTTAGTCAACCTCCCATTTTCAACTCCCAAATTTTGTCTAAAATTCCTCCACACATACACGAGTATATACGGTAAATTGCGTCAAATAAAAGCGTGTATTAATAGAGAAACTTTTTATTTAACCTTAATCAAAATCGGAAAAGGTAATTTTAAAATGGGATTAACCTTTCGTTACATAGTATCGTTCCACGGTAGAAACATGTTCGACTTATCGGGAGTTAGGAGTGCACCCAATAACCCCCAAGATATGACACACTTTTTCTTTTTGGAACTTAGTTTTTTACTCATTTGATTTTTATCTACTGGATTTTACTTTTCTTATCCGGCTTTAACGTTCCGTGACGTATAAACAATGTTGCGTGCTTCATTCAGTGGTGTAATGCTGTAATGAGGGAAGCAGCTTGTAGCGTGATTATGCAAAGATGAAGGGAAATCGGGAGACTATTGTTGTATTTTGATTATCGAAGGTAGCGTGGGGTGGTATCAGAAATTGTCTAATGCTGCTATATTTCAGCGGTTTAAATGAAAAAATTAGACAGTTTCTTTGCATTGCGTTCAGGTTATAAATAACATCCTGTTTACAATTTTGAGCTTATGCGAAAACTGAAATTAACGAATCATATACTGAGCCTTTTCATGGATAAATAGGAATGCAATAATACTTGACAAAACGAAATCGCGTTGGTCAAAAATAAATAAATAAATAAATAAAATATGCTTAAAAAAAAAAAAAAAAAAAAAAAAAAAAAAAACAGACTTCGAAAAAAGATTCAAGCTTGGCGACAACTTGGCGCTAACGCATATGAATGCATAGTTGTAATATGCTTATGATTTGAAAAATATTGTAACAGTGAAAGATAATTTGCGACAAATCATTACTTTTTTTCGAGTCCATATTTTTCATTAAAAAAAATTCTAATAATCAGAATTTAATGAAATTAAAATGGCACCACATAGGTATCTTATACTTTCAAACAAAAAAAGAATTATCAAAATCAGTCCATATCTAAAGAATTTATGAGTGAACAAGAAATACATACAGGTCGAAATTATAACCTCCTTCTTGAAGTCGGTTTAAAAAAGTCATTTTAGACAAGTTTGTAACTTAGCATGCACGCTATATGATATAGTTATATAGAATTAGTTTCGTCTGAATCGTGGAAATTTAATCCTTTCAGGTCTGGAGTACTATTAATAGTACATATCTTTTAACGGAGTATTGCGTTTTGTTTTTCAAACACTTTTGTTACTGTTTACATGTAGTAATGTTAGTGTGTGTCTATGCATTTCACTAAATGACTTCATTAACGTTTAGGCATGTAATAGTAATAATAATAATAAACATTTTCGTATTTTTCTTTGCACTGTTTACGACTCTTTTATTTTAAAGGTACATTTCATTCTTTAAATTTAAAATAAAGATTATTTTTTCCGAAAGATTCATGCGTAATAAAGAAAAAAAAAAAGAAAAAAAAACATTAGAAAGTTGTGATATCAGTTAAATATTGTTGTAATATACTATTTTCTGAACAGTAAACATCGCCAAAACTCATCCTTTGCCTATTGTCCTATGAATATGAATTGAATAGTACCTAAAACAACAATATTTGTTACGTTTCAGACAACGAAATATTCATTAAACCGTAATTAATCTATTTGGATAACTAGTGTTAATATTTTTAATGTAAAAGTAATTTTTTTCTAGAAATTGAAAATAATTCGGACCCAAAAGGGTTAAAGTTTAAAGCAGGATCCTCTTATAGACATGTTTCACTTTCCCGTATTAACATTTTAGATCTGTAAATTTTAAAATAAGAAAATCATTTTTCTTTCAATTCACACAGTACAAATTATTCTGCAATTCATATATAACTCTAAATCTTTAAGAAATCGTATTGAAAACACAAATCTATCAATACGATAGATACTTGATTCGTTTATTTGGATAAATTGAAAGAACTGAATTCTAACATTTCTTTACTACAGTACACTCCCAATTAACCGGGAAGGTCGGGAAATGTCTCCCCCCCCCCTTCGCCCCCGTCCAGGATGAAAGAATATACTAACTCATCGAATATGTGCAAATTTTGATGAAATTTTAGAAAAAGGATAGAAAATATCCAATTATAAAATAATAGGGCATTAATAATTTAATTTATACAAACGAAGAGAATAAACATAAATTTTAAGTTATTTAGATTTACAATTAGTACAATATATATATATATATATATATATACATATATAAATGTAATTTATCTTGCTCTTTAGTGAAGAATGAAACAACAAAAAGGTGTTTTCATTTTATCGCATTATTTCAACGAATTTCGTGTTTTTTTCGCAATCCTTTGACGAAAATCATGTTTTTCTTGCGATCATTTAGCGAAATTTCCGTTTTTTCCGCCCTCCTTTGGTAAAGTTCACATTTTTCTGCAATTCCTTGATGAAATTTGCATTTTTTCTGTGATATTTTAAGGAAATTTGCACTTTTTCTGTGACATTTTAAGGAATTTTGTGTTTTTTTCCGTTGCCTTTTGACAAAATTCGTATTTTATCTGCAAATAATTTTTTCACTTTTTTTTTTTTTTTTTTAATTGAAATTTCCAATATTTTCCCGTTTTATATTTTCATTTTCGAACTTATGACCGATTTTGCAGACTTTTCGGAACCGAATGCCTTATATTTTTCGGAAATTTGGAAACAGAGTCACACTTGATTCATTAATGGGCCACGGAGAAAAAACGCGAAGCTTGTCAATCGATCGCAGGAAGAAAATTTTTAAAAGTGGTCGATAGATCAATGTAAAAATTCGGGAATTTCAATGATCTTTCACGGAAAAAATTCGCAAAATTTGTAAATCGATCCCGTAAAAATATCATGAAATTCGCTGGGTGGTCGCGGAGAGATCATAGTTTCAAAATACAAAATTTTCTAGAAAATGGTGAAATTTTTTCGATGAAAAACTCCCACACACAATTTATTATTATTATTATTATTATTATTATTATTATTATTATTATTATTATTATTATTATTATTATTATTTTGTGAAATTTCAAAATTTTGGATGCGAATCTCGCCATTCCGCAATGAAATTCAAGTCCTGATTATGTATATGTTTGATATCATTTAAGACAGATTTTGAAAAATAGTCTGTCTTTATTAAAAAATCGACAAATACGGCATAATTATATAGCTCCTAAATAAGAAAAAAAATGTCAATTGAATGCGTTTAAGAGCCAAATTTAGTTTAAAACTGAGCCGTAAAATAACCAGATTGATATTTGAATACATCCTCAGTTCTTTAATCATGATCGCTTCGGTAAATTTTGTGCGAAGTGCTTACTTTGACAGCTTTTTTTGAAATATATTTAGCCTTTATCAAAAAACTGACCAATACGGCACATTAAATAGCTCCTAAATAAGAGAATCTTTAGATGGGTTTGACAGCAAAAACATATTTAAAATGAGACAGAACAAACGAATTTTTTGTTTTAAAAAGTCGTCAATATTTCAATCACGATCACTTCGGGAAATTCTGTTCAAAATACCTTTTTTGGGAGCTTTTTTAAAAATATGTTCTGCCTTTATCACAAAACTGGTCAATACGTCACATTATATAGCTCCTAAATAAGTGGATTTCCCATTTGGATATGTTTAAAATCAAAAATGAGTCAGAATATAAGATGTTTGAATTTGAGGTTTTTTTCTTCAACTCCTATATTTTAATTTACTTTTTCTATAAGAATTGGTCATATGAAGAACTTATCAGTATAAAAGTTGCATATATTACTGAGAAAATGTAAAATAAATTTAATTAGATTTGATAGTCTAAGAATCGACGAAATTATGAATTTTTGTTTTTTTCACCCCCCCCCCTTTTGTTTTCGTTTTTAATTTTTTTTTTTATCGGTAAGAAATAGGCCTATGAAAACTTGTAGCTACAAAAGTTTTAGATAATTTTGAGAACATTTGTATAAAAAAATAGTTGGATTTAATTTCATGAAAAATTGACGAAGTTACGATTTTTTTTCTTCCAAAAACACTATTTTTTTCGCCCCTTGAGCCCATTTTTAACTTCATCAAAAATCTATCATGATTAAATTTTTGTCTCATTTTTTAGAAATAATCTAAATTTTAAACTGATTCGATATCTATTTTAACTAAGAAGTTATGGCTTTTTTTTTTTTTTTTTTTTTTTTTTTTTTTTTTTTTTTTTCACAAAAACCATTCCTATTTCCATCTCCTTGGTGCAGTTTTGCCCATTAACGAACTTGACCGAGATTTTATACTTCTTGACTTTATGTATCAGTTTGGAGGAGATTGGAGCTGAAGTATAGAAGTTATAGTGTCCAGAGGAAAGTGATATATATAGAGATAGATAGATAGATAAACTTTTTTACTGATGGTAGTTTTGATAACTAGCGATCATGATTAACGTAGATCTGCAGAATTTTTTCAGAAATTCCAACATAGGAGTGACCGCAATAGGTAGTATTTCATACGAAATCTACCTAAAAATAAACATCCTGTATCTAAGATACTTTTGACAAGTTTTCTACAAAAATATAGCGGAAAAATTTCCAGCCTAATTTATTTCTTGAAAAATTCTCAGCAACGATATTTAACACCTTTTCATCTGGTATTTAAAATGTATTTTTAGAAGGCAACTTACTAAAGTTTTCGCGCTTCATATGCTCTGACATTATTTCATGTTAAGAAAAAGATCAAGGTCTATTTTGTGGCAACGAAAAAAAGAAGAAAGAAAAAAAAATTTTTTTTGAC
Organism: Maratus speculifer; assembly: GCA_964019185.1. NCBI lineage: Eukaryota > Metazoa > Arthropoda > Arachnida > Araneae > Salticidae > Maratus > Maratus speculifer. The sequence continues at coordinate 449,324,530 of OZ025292.1, read as the reverse complement.
ACTGTAAAAAAAGTCTTTTTTCAGTGTTGAAAAAATAAATGTCTTTTGATTCTTTTTTCTCTTTTAAAGCTACCTAGCATTATCGCTATAGTTATCCTAAGGTTTAAATTAATGGTTACTACCTCTATTTTTTTTCATAATTTTATTTTTAGTAGATTAGAAAATAGAGGGGGGGGGGGCATATTTTTGCATTACATTTCTGACGATATCTCTGAAAATATAATACTTAAAATTAAAGAAAATGCATTTTTGAATTCAGCGCGACGAAATATTTCACGAGATACCCCACGAGATATCCAAAGAAAATATTTTTTTTCAAATAACTTAATTAGTCACCTTAACCCTCTTAGTAACCTTAGTAACCTTAGTCACCATAGTAACCCTCCCCCCCTCTCCTAAATATATTTATAAATGTGTAATAGAGTGTAAATATGTAGATCAATAATCTTTAGTATTTCCACCAATTTGAACTTTACATAGTAAAATGGTTGTGACAGAGAGACACAGGAATGACCTTATAATGGTTCCATTTTTACTTTTTAAATACAAAACCCTAATAAACTCTAAATTTTTTTTTTTTCTTTACATTATTGAAAATATAACCACCGACGAAAATATACGATAATGTTCTAAATTATCCAGAAAAACAGTCCATTTTCTTCAGAAACTGATATATTCTATAGGGCCATTAATCATCAAACATTTTCAATTTTAAATATTTTGTCGTATATTTAATAATACAATTATGGGATTCCTCTTGAACATCAGAATTATAAAGAGATATTTTTTCGAGTATTTAAGAATGCATTAGGTGGATTCCATCATGCAAAGTTTTCACCGAAATGTAACTCTAGTTTTACTAAATTTAGCAAAATGTAACAGAAACAATATAGTGTAATTGGAAATAGGTATATTAAACATCTAATGAAATTTGAGCTGTTGTATAGCAAATTTCTTTTATCTGCGCATGCGTGAACAATTGCAAAGAATTTTTTCTTTTACAATTTAACTCTTTCGAGTCCGATTTTAGGTAGATTTCGTATGGAATACTACCTATTGCGGTCGCTCCTATGTTGGAATTTCTGAAAGTATTTTGCAGATCAACGCCGATCATGACCTCTAGACCCAAAACTACCATCAGTAAAAAAGTTTATATATATATATATATATATATATATATCACTTTCTTATGGACACGATAACTTCTATAGTTCTGCTCCAATCTCTTCCTAACTGATACATAAAATCAAGGGGTATAAAATCTTGGCTAAGTTCGTTAATGGGCAAAATCGGTTCTTGGTTGGAAATAGAAAGGGTTTTTGTGGAAAAAAAAGCCATAACTTCTTAATTAAAATAGATATCGAATCGGTTTAAAGTTTATATTACTTCTTAAAAAAGTTTATTCATGACAGATTTTTGATAAATTTAGAAATGAGTTCAAGGGGCGAAAAAAAAAAACAGGTTTTTGGGAGAAAAAATTGATAACAAAAATTGATCTAGACATTATCTAAAACTTTTGTATTTACAAGTTTTTGATAGAACTATTTCTTACCGATAAAAAAAAATTAAAAACGAAAACAAAAAGGGGGTGAAAAAAGACAAAAATCCACACCTTCGTCAATTCTTAAACTATCAAATCTAGTTAAATTTATTTTGCATCTTCTCAATAATATCTACAACTTTTATAGTGACAAGTTTTTCATAGGACCAATTCGTGTAGAAAAAAAAAATTAAACAAACATAGGAGTTTCAGAAAAAACCTCAAATCCAAACTCCTTATAATCTGACTCATTTTTAAATTCATTTTTTGTTTTAAATGCATCCAAATGGCAGATTCTCTTATTTAGAAACTATATAATGTGACGCATTGGACAGTTTTTTGAAAGCGACAGAATATATTTCAAAAAAGCCTACCAAATAGGGTATGTTGAACAGAATTTCCCGAAGTGATCGTGATTGAAATTTTGAGGAAGTATTCAAAAAACAAATTGCGTTTTTTCTGACTCATTTTTAAATCCATTTTTGTTATCAAACGCATCCAGTTTACAGGTCCTCTTATTTAGGAACTATATAATGTGACGCATTGGTCAGTTTTTTGACAAAGTCAGAATATATTTCAAAAAAGGCTGCCAAAAAAGGTATTTTGAACAGAATTTCCCCGAAGTGATCGTGATTGAAAATTTGAGGAAGTATCCAAATAACAAATTGAATTTTTTCTGATTCATTTTTAAATTCAGTTTTGCTCTCAAACGCATCCAAATGACAGGTTCTCTTATTTGGGAGCTGTTTAATGTGCCGTACTGATCAGTTTTTTGATAAAAGCTGAACATATTTTTAAAAAATGCTGCCAAAATGGGCACTTTGCACAAAATTTTCCGAATTGATTATGATTAAGAATTGAGGTTGTATTCAAATAACAAATTGGTTATTTATAACTATCATTTATAATAGTTATAATATGGTTATTTATTTTTAAATTCAATTTTGCTCTCGAACGCATTCAATTGACAGTTTTTTGTTATTTACGAACTATATAATATACAGTATTATTCGATTTTTTAATAAAATCAGAACATATTTCAAAACATGTTGTCAAAATGGGCATTTGAGCCGAATTAAGCTTAATATGTTTCTTATAAAACAAGTTCTTACAGAAAAATGAAATTAAAATTTTTTCAAAAGAGGCCAAATAAAGTTGTTAAACTGGGTTCATCTGTAATGAAATTTTGTTTTTTGTTTTTGAAATGAGCACTCTTCGAAATCTACCTCCGCCTGTAGGCCAAGCCGACAGGGATTTATTTCTTCCATTTTGAGAACAAAGTTATGATTACTTTAATAATGTTTATTGTAGTTATCCAAATAGTCTTACTGATGTTTAAAGATTATCTCGTAATCTGAAATGCAACGAGTTTACTTATTTTGCGTACTCTTCAATTCATATTTAACCTCTTCAGACCTGAGCATAAAATAACTCTCCAAATATATATTTATTGCTTTTGCATAATCGAAATGACACCATAGATGGCAGAAAGAGTCATTTTTATGAAATCAGTACCTTAGGGGACTGGTAATTTAGGTTTAAAAATCTGGATATAAAAGTATTAATCCTCTTAAAACGTCAGTTTTAACGATCAGTAATATAAATTTACGCAATAACAGAATTAAGGTTTTTAAACAAGTAAATGATCAGTAAATTTTCAAATTTTTTTATTGAAAAGCATTTACGTTAAATAATCAAGAATATTTCATTCTTTTTTGGCCACAATGTCTTGAAGGCATTTTCGAAACTCTGATGGAAATAATATTTATTTTATGAGGTAATATTAATCAGTGCTGACATTTATTGGTTTTGTTCTAAAGCAAAAAACATTCAGCTATATAGATGTAAAGTAAAAATGCAAAAAATTCGAACAGTTTAGTTTTTATGATGAAAAGAATGGAGGTACACATTTCTGTACCTGAGGTCTGAAGAGGTTATATGATAATAGGCTAAGGAAGAGTTTTGGAGACGTTTGGAAAATATAGTATTACAACAGGATTTAACAGATGTTACAACTTTCTAATGTTTTCTGTGTTTTATCACCCATGATTCTTTTAGAAAAGTAACTTATATTTTTAATTTAAAGAGTGAAACATATGTATAAAATAAAGGGAATCAGCAACGGTTCAAAGAAAATTAAGTAAATTTTGGTACTTACGTATTAACACCACCGCAGCAGAAGTTGCGCTAAAGCGCCAATAAAGAGCAATCTTGTTGTTCGCATGTGTTTACAGTGTTATCTTTTGGATTCCTTGTTGCCTTGTTGTTTGCTGATTCTAGACACCATTTTTAGTGCTACGAAAATGCGTATTTGGGATTTGCCGAAAACAGAACAAGATGCAATTTTTCTTTGAATCTATGTTAAACTCTATATCGGCAAATTTTCCACCGAAATCCGATTGACCATGCACTTTGTTTTTAAATAAAGTGTTTTGAATTTTGAAAATTATTTTATTTTAAATAAAGTGTTTTACCTATTTTATGATTTGTCGCAAAAATTTTAGGTGTAGATTGGCGGTACTTAAAAACTGCCAAATCTCTAGCTGCGGTGGCGTTAATGCGTAAGTACCTAAACATTTATTATTTTTGCTATTACTAAATGTCAAAACCTAAAGAAGTCATAATAAGAAAGCCATAAACATATACTATCATTTCTATGCGTGGAAAGTAACAAAATAATTGTTAAGACAAAATAATATTTGATGAAAAGATATGTTCTATTAATAGTACACCAGACTTGCATGGGTCTGGTTAATGGTCTAGAGTCAATGTTATAGAACAACTCATATAAAAAATCCAGTCAAATACTGTGAAAATTCAAAAAAGTATCAGCGGTAGAATGAGCTTATTTGTAGTTGTTCTCTAAAAGCAGCTGAATGATAAAGGATTTACAATAAACTGACAATTTTTAATTTAAATTTTTTATTGATGCCTTAGTTCTCCTAAATCCAATATCATTCAACTGCTTTTAGAGAGCAATTGAAAATCAGCTCATTCTATGGATTTCCTGAATTTTCACGACTAAATTTGATTGGATTTTTGACATTTGGATTTTCTATTTGACTGCATTTTTTTAATGAGGTTCTCTATAAAATTAACTATTAAATTATGCATTAAAAAAATCTTTGTTAGCATTCGCAGATAAAAAATATTTTACGTATCTCCTAGTATTTCATCAAACATTTAATACGTTCATATTCCAATTGCTTTTATTCCAATTGTCACAGAGTTAATACTGCAATATTATTAGTTCAATACTATTTCAACTGTGACTTTCATCTTAAATTTCTCCTTCCATCAATTAATCAGAGTAAAAATAAGTTAATATCAATCATGATATTTATTAAAAGCAATAATTTTTGGTTATTTTGTTGTATTTTTTATACAAAAACTGCTATCACCATGACCCTTTCCGGCGAAATAATTTAAAATTCAATGAGGACCTTCTAGCCATAGCCAAAAACATGCACAAAACATTTGGTTTAATTCTGTGCATAACTTTATGCACTTTCGAGGATACAATAATGAAAATGGGAGAGACGAAGCTATTATAGCGCCCCCTTTTAGCCGAATATTTCTAAATTGAAGGAAGTCCTACTGTCCATAGCCAAAAACACACACAAAACATTTGGTTCAATTCTATGCATAACTTCATACATTTGTTGATAGACAGCATTGAAAATGGCACAAAAGTCACCATTGCAGCATCCCCTTCCGGTGGAATATTTCTAAATTGAAGGAGGGTCTGCTTGCGACAGCCAAAAACATATACATAATACATAAAAAATTTAGTTCAATTCTATGCATAACTTTATACGCTGTTCAATGGTACAATGACAGCACAAGAACAGACAGACATTTTATATAAATATGTTTCTTGGGTTTTTTCACCCTTAAAACGTGTAAATCCATCGAAAACCGAAAGTCGAAAAAAATTTCGACTACAATAATTTTCCACTGAAGATGAAAGAAAGTAAAAACCTAGAAATTAGAATTTAGTTTTTTATTATTTTTTCTTTTGCCCCAAATTCTTTCTCAGACAATTTATTTCATATTCCAGAAACAGACGGTTCGACATAAAATATCCTTTTTAAAGCTGAGTTTTCGAAAACAGTAACGAGAACAGACATGTTTCTTCCATCGAATTTAATTGCATTTTACAAGATTGTAGTGATATCTAACACTTCATGAACATTACCTACACATCTAATTTGGGAAGAAGTAGAGCTTAGCATTTTCCATTTTTGTATGTGAAGATATTCTTTTGGCCTAAATGTTTTCGATTTTTTTTTTTTTTTTTTTTTTTTTTTTTAGAGTGAAGTGAATTAAAATGCTTTTAAAGGGTGAAAAAAAAAAGGAAATATGTGTATAAGAATTCCACTTAGCCTATATTAGTATTTTGAAATAAGAAGACAATATTTTTAATTTTTTTTTAAGTTACTTTGTATCTCTAACAGAATTATTTACTATCGGCTTTTAAAAAGATATTATTGCATTACTGAAGGAATGTTGAGATTAATTGATGTTTTATTACTTTTTTTTACTCTTATTATTTTTTCGGAACCTAAAAAAAGTGCAAGTTTCTAAATGCTAATTTTATTTTATTTCTATTACTCATATTTTGTTTATTATTTTTATGTTTAATAGTACATCACGAATGGAATGATAATGTTTGTTTAAAAGTTTAAGGAAAAATGACTAAATTTTATAAGCCCAAATAATAGTGGTCAGCGTACCTGGATTCCCTGTTACAGGTTAGGGGTTCTACCTCAGTTGGGCGAAGTTCAATCAGGCTTTCATTCCTGTAGGGTCGAAAAATGTGTACCAAACTTACTTAGGAACTAAATATCGAGAGTTCTACGTTAAGCCGACTACTTGGACAAAACATATTCTATGTTTAGAACTTGGTGGCGGGAGTGAAGAATTCATAATTGGGCACTGTGGCCCCTAATTATTAATGGATCTTAAAGCCACATGTTTATTTATTTATTTTCTTTTTTTAGGGGGAAGGGGAGAATTTTGTATCGGTTTTATAATGGAAAATTTTTTAATCTGTCATAACTTTATTATTTATAACTTTTTGGAGATAATCCAATGAACTTTTCCTGTTTTCAACTTTAGATTAACTTTTTGAATTTTTGTTTCATTCTATAATAAAGCAAATAAAAACATTCTGTAAGCCATTGCCCAGAAAAAATAAATATGGTTTTGAAAAAATATTTTCATTTTTTTTTTCTTGTTTAGCTCATTAGGCTGTTCGAAGGACTTTAAACGCAACATTAAATATATTTATAACTCTAATTAGTATAAGAAATATATTTATCTGTGTTTAACTAATCTGCAGTGTTACTGGTTTAAAAATTTTGCTTTAATTAATTAAAATATTTATACTTTGATTTAATATACTTAATTTAACTTTTGTGTTTAACTTGTGCAATTTCTATTACTGTATTTACTGCAAAATAAATAGAATAAATATTTTAAGAAGTGCTCACAAAGTTAATTTATATTGCATTTCTAGAAACAAGTGTAACAGCATTTTAAAGTTGTTAATAAGTTGTTTTAATTTTAAAACAATATTTTTATTTTTTTAAGGTTTCTATTCTGTTTACCGGATTGCCACAGACAACTATTTTTTGTTCTAACTGGCACCATTTTCTTTAAACAAAAATTCTTAACAGACACTTTTTGCAAAAGACAACAATTGTAAGAGAAATACTCTTCAATATTTCTATTAGAAAAATACTGGTGCGAGCAGAATACAAAAATAGTCGTCTGTGTTTATAACTTTCGTTACTCTAATTTAAAATTTAAATATTTAGTTTAGAGAAAAAAAAATCTGTTCTCTTCCCTACATCGTGTTACAGGTATGATACATAAAATTGAAATTACCTTCACTGTGTCTAACAACGAAATTCTGGATTACCTTGCAAGGTACTGTACATTTTACTGTAAATTTTGCATTCACTAATTGTTTGCACTACATTAATACAGAGAGATTTTTATTCGTACCGGATCCGGTACAGAGTTATTCAAAATTCAAAATGGAAAGAAAAGGGAAACAAAAATTTTCTCAGAGTAAAAAAAAAAAAAAGTTTCCGATTTTGATGAAAATTTGTCGGTTGTTAGTCCTAAGTTAGTGGGCTAAGATATTTTTGTTTATATAGTTTCTAGAACCGCTTTATTCAATCTTTTAAGTAAAGGGAGCATTTTATCAGCCCATTTTATCCCTCGACTTGAAAATTTTGCATCAACCATTCGTTTGTATTTCATTAGTACCGGTAAGCGGCAATAGAATTAAGTTTATACTGGCTCGCTCCGGAATCCAAGCATTGAAAAATGTAAAGTAGAGAGACCATTTTACCCCCACACCCCCTCTACAAACAGACCTGAAAATTTTGCATACAGCAGTTGTTTGTACTGTGTTTAGTAATGATAAGGACAGAACAAATTTTACTTTCCCTGGTTTTTCCCTGATTTTCTTAATTTTAAGTGGCAAGGCTAGTGAGATGAGTATCTTTTATTGTAAAAAAATAAAGTTCTTCCGATTTTGAGGAAGAAGTCTTTGTACTACGTTAGTACGCAGTAAAAAAATGAAAAGACCCAAATTGGATTGTAAAATTTTTGGGTATAGCAGTATTTCAAATTGGACTGTTCACTTCGTAGCCCAAAATGGTTTAAATACGGCAGATCCTTAATAATATTAAAACAATCAAAACAACTTAATATATTATATTTAAGAAGTTTTGATTGATTTGAGTTATTAAGAATCAGCCTTGTTTTAAAACATTTTGGGTTAACTACTTTGGGAACACTAACTGTACCCAAAAATCTCACAACCCACTTTGGGTCTTTTTATTTTTACAGAGTATTTGTAAATGCTGAGAGCTTTTAGTTTGTAAAATTTCTGTTATATATTTATGGCTTATCTGAAATGTATTCTTTCATTGTTTATTTATATTTTGGCCATTTTCCTAATTTTTACGAAGCGACAATGAAATGATACTGTAAAAGCATTTTATCAGACAGGTTGGTTACCATACGAAATTAGGTCAAACCTGTAAAAGGCCCACTAAACGAAAGGACCAGACGGGGCGAAAAAAACCTGTTGGCATGACGATGAAACTGACGTATATTTATATTATAGACGTAAGGAAAAAAATATATTAACATAATATATTTTAGAATGTGCTGTTTTCTTCTTTAAAAACTTTTGGCTAAATGATTGAATGAAGATTTGAAGATTTAAAGTTTTGAAAAATTAACACTATTTAAAAACATTCAAATAATTTATTTTGGCACTACTCTGTTATCCCGTCGACCAATTTCGCCAAACTAACAGCCAAATTATACATATTGGCAAAATTTCTATATTAAATAACAAAAAAAGAAATAATTAGCAGATTATTAATAAAAATACAAATAAAAAGTCGAAATAAAAATCATTTAATGACATTTTAAATTTGTGAATCGTATTTAATGTCATTGAATGTGACATCCAGGATCATCCATTATTGGCATTTAATCTTATAATTTGGCGATAATTTTTTGGTCGACGGGAAACCTAGTAGAACCTTTATTTTTAATTTCAAACTCTGTTTTAATTTCTTCTCAACAATTTAATTCGTTGATTAAATATTTTAGAAATGCACAACCAGAGGCAGCATTTACGAAGGGTAATTTCCCTTCTTTTAATATAAGAGTTTTTACATATTATTATTTGTTTTAATTGTATTTTTTATAATCATTAGTTGGATAAATATTTTTTTAAATACAATAATATAGACCGAGGGGCGGCTGCTCAAACCATCACCTCATCAAATTGACCGTCGAAATTACAGGATTAGACAAAACTCGATTAACATATTAAAATGCAACTGGTCTGCTTAGTCGTATCTTAATAGGGAACATTTGTAAACCTGATTTTTGTGGTTGTTTGGCATGTTTACCATTGTGTTTTTCTTTTCACAATCTTCCATTTTTCATATTATTGGGTGCAGGAAAATACAATGGAAAACCTACTCTCTTAAAAAAATCCAGCATTTTTGAAGTCAGACGGAATTATTTTTTGCTTCTTTCCGGTATTGAAAATGCACTTACGCTATAGGAGTGAATTTCATCCATCTTGCGGAGTGTTTATTTTCACTCTTTTTTTATTAGCCATTTTTACTCCTTTTGGATAAGCCATTTTTAGTCTTTTTTGCACTAAATTAATCGGCAAAACGAGTGACTACATGACTTATTGAGAAGTTATTTTTTTCACTCCCCCTTTAACTAATTCACTATGCTAAAGGATTGTTTCAAGTTTATTTTGTGAAATTGATACTTTTTACTTTGTTTTTTAATATCTATAATAAAAATAAGAATTGGTTTTTATAATAGCTTTGATATTTTTTTTCTGAAATATTTTTAAGATATAATTTTAATTAGTTTTGGATGTTTCATTGATTTTTTAGAATTTCAATGTAGTTTTTATCTTAGTTTTTTGTTTTAATACGCATAAATTCCATGACTGAAGAAAAATTTTAGAAAAGACTTCATCTATTGGGATGTAACATACATATAATACTATTAAAAAAATGCAATGATATTTAATGAAAAAAATTTAGAATTTTTTTGTTTTACTTATTAATTTACTGTAAAAGCTAAACTCAGAATGATTAAAATATATATTTAAAATTACTTTTATCGTGTCAGATAAAAGTAATATATCGAGTCAGCTTTGGCAAATTTTTACTTTTATTAAACTTCACACACACACACACACACACACAAAAAAAAAAAAAAAAAAAAAAAAAAAAAAAATTATGCACTTTTTCCCTTTTTTTAACACCGCCGTGTACAAACTGTTTTTTTAAATTTTGAATTCCTTTCTATTTTAATTCTTATGCATGTAAATTTGGTATTTTCTTTTAATTAAATATATATTATATATATCATCAGATAAAGACAAGAGTTTTTTCCTAAATTAGATTCATAAGATGCAGTTCTTTTATGTTATCGTTTTTATTATACATTCTAAATATTATTTAAGTGTTGCCCAACATTGTTACTTTTAATATGAAAGATGTTAATTTCTTATTATTTCTTATATTATTGTATATTAATATATTTTGCTTCATAACAATGAAAAATATTTGCAGAACAAAAAATGCATAGACTTTTTTCTTTCTTTTTTTTCTTTTTTTTTCTTTTTTTTTTTTTTTGTGTCATATGCTCGATTTTTGGTAAAATATTTAATCCATACAAGTATTTAATAACTTATGTGCATTCAGACATATACAATGATATAAATTTATAATATATTTATATATAAAATTAACTGCTTTCAGGAGACTGGGATTATTTTCTACATGTTATATAAACGTACATTTGCAAATGCTTAAATATAGAATTCAGCTTTTATTATATATCTAAGTTAATATAATTTAATTAATACTTGTATACTACATACTGAAGTATTTTAACAGAAGTAGAACGCATATTCTATTTTAAAGAGAAAAAAATCTGTTATTTTTATGTTTCAGAAAATATTTCTCTATATGGTTTGCAAAATACCTTAATAAATAATATGTAAACATAAAATTTGTTTGTTAACAAAAAAACTGATATTTGTTTGCATAAAGTAAATCTCAATTAAAGTGTATCATACAATACAATTTAAATATAAGACAGCTTGAATATTTTAAGAGTATTTTATGGATCACAATAAATTGCTTTAAATTTTCCAAAAGTAATTCCACTAAATCATAATATGAAGTTTAGAAATATTTTAGAAAACATTTATTTTACGAAACGAAAAATAAAATCATAAAGATCAATATTTTCTGTTTAAAAATAATAACATCCACGCCAAAATAATATATACAATGTAAAAATACAAGGACTATCAAAATACCTCAATAGGGTTACCTCAGAATATACTGCAAGACAAAAATATTGATCTGTTACAACCGATCGTCTTGTTTTTTCCGTTAAGTATCACTTATTTTCATTTGAAATTTCAAAGAATAGCTTATTATTGTGTTTGTGAAAATGTGTGATTACAACTATTCATATTTATTATAAACTGATCTCTCTACTGACTTCAACTACGCTTATTTAGTTGTAAGAACCAAATTACATAATACACCAATTAAATTTAGAATTATTATTATTGGATACAATGCGTATAATAATATTAACAGAAAATGTTAATATATAAAAAATATAACGACATGCGATTTCAAAAATCTTTTTAATGATATAGATCTATTAGATTTTCATAATATAACAAATGCATTATTTTAAAAACATCAGCATTAATTGACTCTTATCTATGTATATGTATGCAGATTATTTTCAAACACTAATTCCATTGTCTATGTATAATAAATATATTTTGCAAGATAATATTACTTATCAACAAAAAGTCGAAAAAACACAAAGTGTATGAACTTCGAGTTTATCATAAATATTTATATTTATTTTATATCACTATGAACAAGTGATATTCACTTACCGGGTGTCCTAAAAATAACTGATGGATTTTAAAATTCAATAACTTGCAAACAGCTATTTAAAAATTTTTTGCAGGAGGGTTATGTATGATGTCAGGAGTTTTTTTACAGTAATTTTTTATTTTAGTTCGCATCTCAAACAATAGGTGGCGCTGACGGCGATTGAAGGCCAGGTCGACGATTCACTCAGCACTGATCACTTGGCCTTCAATCGCCGTCAGAGCCACCTATTGTTTGAAATTCAAACTAAAATAAAAAATTACGGTAAAAAAAAAATCCTGAAATTATAGATAACCTTCCTGCAAAATTTTTTTAAATAGCTGTCACCGTTTGCAAGTTATTGAATTTTAAAATCCATCAGTCATTTTTGGGACACCCGGTATACCCTTATACTGATGCCATCATATTAGTAGATATTGACGAGTCTAAGGTTACTGAATTTTTAGTCGATTATCCTACTAATTTAAGAATTAGCGAAAAGCTTTCTAATCAATATTGAATTAATCCTATTCAATTTTTACCTCTAAAAATCGTACTAATAACTAACAAAAGAACTATTGATATTTATGACAAACGTAAAAATTTTCAATTCAAAGTTAACAAACTTACCTATTTTAAATCATGTCTTCATATACATTAGAGCTTAATTAATATAGTGCTTAACCCCTTCGCGATGGGAGCCTTTTACGATATTTTTAATGCTTTGTCACCGGTTTTTAAAAACATAAATTTTCGCTTTATTAAATCGAGAAAAAGCTCCGATTTAATAAGGCATTTTTTACAGTATAATTTTATTGGTGGGGATAAATAAGGATTCTTAAGGTGCTATTACACGTGTCATGCTGCTGGCGTCAAATTGCAGGCGTCTCCATGTTATCCTATGGGACCAGGGGAGTCGCTTGGTTAGCGCGCCACTCTCTTGTGTCGGAGCGTCTTTGACGCCTGGAACGAAGCGACTCGTTAGTAAGAGCCAATCAAATGCTTGGGAATCCAAATGATGGTAAAGACTCTTCTCGAACAGCCAATGAAATGCTAAGAACATGAAAAAACGCAGGCGATTTCTGTCGCTTGCAAGTTTTACGTGTAATAGCACTTTTAAGCCTTTTCTCGGCACGTATACATGTTGCTCGTCCCCAAGGGGTTAAAGAGATGTGTAAAATAAAGAGTTTATGTTCTTCTCGTCTTATTAACAAAAGCGGAGTACTTGCTGCTTCCCTGACATTGTGGCATTCGTCACAATTCTCTCAAAGAAGCATCGCGTTCTGTCTTTGAAGCACCTATAAACAAATTGAAAAACATAAAATAAAAATAAAAATTATAAAATTAAAAAAAAATACATTATGGGATTGCTGGGAGGATAGATGCTTTGAGGTAGATGCACGGAGGAGGGCGGAGTTGTATGGAAAATCAATGTGCAATGGTTACTGTATTTATATATATATTTAAAAAAAACAAAACAAAGAATGAGTGGATAATTGTACCATTATACTTCAGAACATCACCATGTTTTATTTCTTTTGTTGATTCAGCGCAATTCAGTTTTATACCTTACGTCAATGGTTTTTATCTAATTTATTCAATAATATTTGTCAAAATTGTATATTTCATTTAACTTTTACTTAATTGAGGACAATATCATGTATATATCCCATCATTACTAAACCCCATTATAGAAAAGTAAATCAATGTTGCATGTTGTAATTAAATGTTAAAGAGTTGTCTTTATTATTTCCCCTGCCCATTTTTAACTTACTTATTTTCATAATTATTCAATGCTACAGAAATTTTAAAACAAATGTTAATATATGCATATATCTACGGTATAATCCATATATTCACATTGTTCTTCTAACTTTTTGTTGGACTAGGTAGCTTTATATTTGAAATGCTTCACTCAGCATGTGCAACTCGCCCCAGATTTTTTATTTGAAATTTATTGTATTATAACTGCCTGGGATAGTTATTCAGCAGATCAGTGTTTCCCTTAATCAATTTATTTTTAATCTCTTGTTTTTTATCATCTCTTTTCAGTTTTATTATGTATGACAGCCCGAATCTTGAAAGTTTTAGTTTGTTAAGAGTTATGCAAGAATGAAATCGTACATGTGTTTTTGTGCAGTTTAACTCTTAACTTCTGTGACAAAAATTGTCGCATAACTACTGTGAGCGGTCTGTCAGACCGCGTAATATAAAGATGAATGAAATGTTAAATTAACTCTCAGAATGCTATTTTTGTATTAAACTTTATATACAGGACTATTGTAAGTAAAATTCAGCTATTCAAAAGTCCCTAGTTATAGTAATAGGACTCCAAAACAAAATTTCACTAGTATCTATAGTTAAAGTAACATTTGCGAGTTAAACTCTGAAATTCGAAAAATTCAGCGGTCTGTAAGACCGCTAACAGCAGTTAAGTGTTAAGGTAATTTGATGATTCTGTTTTAATTTCACAAATATTTCAATTTTTGCAATATTTTCTAATAGTTATATTTCAATGAATTTCAGTGCTTTGCTGTTTTTGTAATTTCTTATCTCGTTTGTTATTGTAATTTATTTTTGGATATTTTTCATAAAAGATACGACATTTTTGATTTTCATTTTCTCATTTGTGAATACGTAATGTAAAACATATGGTGTGTGATAATAGTTATATTTATTAAAAAGATCCATAATATTTCTCATACGATGAAAAAAATTACAACAAATAGACTTAAATAACATTTTTTTTTTCCTCGGCTACACTGATTTTGACCTGCTTTCTCACTTTTCCGATACATTTCTTTTTCTTTCTTTCTTTTTTTTTCTCTAAAAATGAAATTAGAGAATATGTAAGGTTAAAAAAAAAAAAAAAAAAAAAAAAAAAAAAAAATGGTTTTTTTCACTGTAAAAAAAAATTTAAGAGGTTACTAAAAATTTCTTAGTAGATTTGTATTCCACAGCATTTTTTAGTAACCATTACAAACTTTTTTTTTCAAGTAAAACAAACATTTCTTTTGTAAATTGAACAAAAGAATTTTTTGTATAACTAACTTAAAACTTTTTAGTATGAGCCACCAAACAAATTTTTAGTAATAGCTCCAAAATTATTTTTAGTAACCATTATGTGTGCCCGAAGAGCAGGAGCTTCCTTCGAACTGCATCCAGTGGGTAAAAAGACAGACTTCTAAAACAGAAGATTTTCAGCAAAGCCGCAATAGGTGGAAGGATCAAACATTGCTACCTGCTCTATTTTGACATGTTTCTAAAGGGGAGAGAAAGTTCAGAGACTACTGCTACAACAGGATTTTCATAATCCTTTTATTTAACAAGTACTTACATTGAATGCATTCGGTGCATATTTGGTGGCGTCCAGCATCGAACCCGAGTACTTTCAGCCTGGAGCTCGGTGCTATGGTCACTATAGGTTACCACGGCCACACCAAGTAATAGCAAGTTTTAGTAATAGCTATTAAAAATATAAAACTATTAACTCTATTCGTTGCTAGCTTTTTTCTAGTAATTCTTACAGATTCCTTGTAACTGAGTAAGATTACAAAAAATTTTTTAGCAGTTACAAGGATCACTAAATTTTTTTTAGTAGATTGACCCTTTTTTTTACAGTGTATGCCATGAGATTTGTAGAAAATGTCTGTATAATTTGCTAACCTTGGAAAAATGCAAACAATTTTCCCCCATTTCGTGGAAATCCACCGTTTCGGCATGCTATGAGGTGACCGGACAGATAAACCAAATTCATAAAAAATTTTCAACTACAGTGAAAAGTATTCAAAACTGATTTCTACTCTTGACAAATTTTTAGGATGGTTATATCTTATTAAGACATGACTTATACAATTTGCGTAGGTGATCATTAAAAAAATTATATATATATATAGGAGAAAAAGAGGGAGCGCTTAAATATATTTTTTAAAAAATCAATACATTTCTTACTTGAATTATATTTATTGCATTTAAAATATTACATTATAAAAACAGTATATTTCTTAATCATGTGAGCCAGAAATTAAAAGTTTTACTAATAAATTAAATATATTGTCAGGATTTAAAAAGCTGAAAGATTTCTATTCAAACCTTTGAAAAAACGAGTGGCACCTTTGAATTTTCATATTTTGTTCATTTGAACAAAATATGAAAATTTTGAGAGTTTTTATGAAAAACTGCATATCTTTGAGAAATAACATTATTTTATAAAATAAGAAGCATTATTTTATGAATGAGAAGCATTATTTTATAAAATAATATGAATAAAATCAGATAAGCGCATTTACTGAAATCACTATTTTTTTTTTTAAATTATTTAACCAAATTCATATCCATCAAAGTTGATGTCAAAGTTCATTGTTGAATAAGCACGGAGTATCCCTCCAGTTGTATTTGGTTGTGACAAATTTATTACAATACTCTTAAAATCCACCAAAGTGATATCTAATGACTCTGGAAAATAAATTTTTTCATTCTCTTTAAGAAACCTGGCATTAAATTCCGTTTTATTCTGCAATTGCAATTCAATATCCAATGTCATAAAAAGTAGTTATTTTTGTATGAAACTGAACACTAAAATGAAATAATTCACATGTAAATCTTCTAGAATAAGAACCTGTACTTCTTCATCTTCAGTATCAGAAATATCAGTCAGATTCATCAATGCATCAATTGAGATTTGAAAATTCCCATCATTGATGCATCCAGAGATTATAATTTTTGTATGCAGCGAGGGGGGAATTGTTAAGGATATAAGTTCATGTTCTTTGGCATTTTTAATTAATACTTATCTACTTAAGAAAAAAAATAAAAAACTAATCATATTTTGATAAATTCATAACTCTTTATCACTTCATAGTTTTAAATGTTCAATGATGCCCCAATACATTGAGTTTAGCATTGCGACTATTTACTCAATACGGCTTAAGAATTTAAATAAGACAAGGCTAATAAACTATAGTTAATATCTTTAATTAAGAATTGAAAAATAAATTAAAGTTTTAGGCATACAAAATTGTCAACAAAAAGCTTACAACTTTATTTTTTTAAGTTTAGATTCAAGGGGGAGAAAAGTACCTTGCTTAGACAGTATTGTACATACAAATTGATACAACTTATTGAATTGAAGTAATAATAATGTGCTGCTATCTACATAAAAATAAATAAATAAATAAATAAATAAAATATTAATAATTTACTTGAAAGAAAGTATTTAGAGTGTCCAAAGGTACCCCCAGTTCAAACGTGTCGCTTTCTCCCCTATATTCCTTGACATAATCCGACATCGGATATTTTTTGTTTGGATATTTTTATTTTCAATCAAATATGATCCTATTAATTAGGGGAAATCACCACAACTTTTCATTTGTACCCAAAAATCTTTTGGACTTAAAGGGGTGTGGAGGATTATTCTTTAATTGGATGAGAATTGAAATTACGTAATTAAAAAAAAAAGAAAAGAACTGTGGCGTGCAGTCTTATTTTTTAAAATAGAAAACGAAAATACTATACAACTAATCACCCCTAAGAAAGTTTCTTTTTTTAGCCATACAAACTTCTGAAGCTTGTCAGCGAATCTTCACTTTACCTACTTATAACAGCTGATCAAGCATCTCGGTCCTGATTCCCCAATTAATGGCACTTTCAATTCCCTGGAAACAAAACCATCCGTTTAAAGGGCTCTCTCATCTCTTCTGCCTGGCTAAACCTGATTTCCAGGAGACGAAGAAAGCGCGCCACTTGCCTCCTCCCCATCATCCGCGGCATCTCATAGGGGGAAGAGGAGGTCAGAAAAAAACCATCCCGAAGCAGTACTTAAACGGCCTCCGGCCTATCCATGTCCCACAGATATACAGGTCTGCATTGATTCTTGCCACTTCAGTCGACGATGCTGCGCTACCAAGGTCAAGGCCGATGCTAACTATGCTGACAGAACAGGCGGAAATGTTCACATTGGAAGTAAGTGAGAGATTTTGCTCTTAATAGGCCCTATTAATTTCACACTGTGTGGTTTTTTTTTTTTTTGACTCCATGGAGGAGGATATGACAGCCAACAGGAAGCATCCGCATTACCCCGTGTTAATTAAGTTGTGGTTAACATTGCATAATCGAATATCACTTTAGAGATTTTTGAGAAGGACTGTTTTTCACGAGGTAATTATTTTTTTTTTTTTTTTTTTTCATAGCTAAATATTTTAATAAACTGAATCATCTAGGCTCGAAACTTATGCTGTGTCAATTAAGTTGTGGTTAAAATTGGATAACGGAATATCAGTTTAGAAATTTTTGAGGACTGTTATTCACGAGGTAATTAAATTAAATTATTTATTTCATAGCTAAAGATTTTAATAAATTGAATCATGTAGACTCGAAACTTACGAATTGGTCTTCTGCAAATTGGGTTTAATCTGTTTGCTTACAAGGTAATGAAATAAGAATTTCGACAAAAGGAATTACTTATTAATTTACTAAAATACAACTAGATAGAATGTAGCAGTTTAGAAATTTTTGAAGGCCCGCTTGTTTCTGAGATAATTTTTAAATTCCTCTTTTTATGGATAAAGATTTTCGAAGAAACGACTTGTTTAGAAATTTACAACATTATTACTACATAACTGATTATCACAGTCTAATATTTTGTGAATGTCAGTTTATTTACTAGGTACTTAAAGCTATTTTCTCATTTTTCATAACAGATGTATTTTTTAAAGAATTAGTTATTCGTTTACTAGTTTATTATTAGATGTTAAATATATAAATATCACAATTCAAAATTTAGTAAACGTTATTTTCTTTACCGTATAATGAAGCATTATTTTTCACGGTACAATTAAAGATTTTTTAATATATACATAATAAAATGCATGAATAATAACTCTTTTAAACGATTTATATGTAATCAAGCGTCACAGTCTATAAATTATTACTTCCCATTTTTTATGAAAAAATTAAACAAGATTTCACATTTTAAATACAAAGATTTAAAAAAGAAAAGTGAATTTGCGTAGTTATTATTGGTTAAATCGATAAAACAATTTAGTATTTTAAATAGTGTCAGAAAGGACAATGATTCGAAAACATAATTTCATCATATCACAACGAAACAATATTTGGTAAAATAATTTATCCTTACTATGAATTATTCTTATGAAGCTTCTCCTGACGCATCCAGAAGATATTCACAGTCTCTCAAATTAACATTTTCAAATTTCTATTCTTATTTCTGTATTGTCTTTTTTGTTTGATTCGTGTACATGTGATTTCATTTTCATTTTAATCTTAACTAAGTTTTTTTTTTTTTTTTTTTTTTTTTTTTTTTTATTGCTCTTTCACCAAATGCAATAATTATTGCCTTATATTTGTATATTTGTTGCTATAAATCTTTTTAGTTGCAAGCAACTATGAGTTTGTAACTTAAAAAGGCTATTTTACAATATCAAAAGAATTATCCAATTTTTTAAGTATATTTACAATCTTATTCTTTGTTGCTAACTTAATTGTTTTAAATATTTTGTAAACGTAAGAATGCGCCTTTTATTTATAAAAAATAAACTGTTAAGTTAAATCTACAAACCACATGATTGCGTTAAGAAAATATTTATTTTTACATTTCTCTAAGGGAGGGATGGGAATGTCCCATCCTTTTAAAATTATATCTATATCGAAATAATTATGCTTAATAACATATTTTTTGGTATTTTATATTTTTAAGACTATTTTGTTTTGAAATTGAGCAGTGTAACAAATAAAACGTATTACTTTACAAATTCAAACATTGAAAAATTAAAGCACTAAAAAAATTTTAATTTCTTACTCATGCATTATTTTGTAATATCGGCACTTAATATTATATATTTACATTTATTTTTATAGTATCAATTACTTTATCTTTTAAATAAAAAATTACTGCTTTGAAATATACGATATGAAATATATAATAATTATTGAACTCAAATTGCAAACTTTTATTGTTACATGGTAATACACTATTTGTGTTAAAAAATGAAAAGAAAAAAAAAAGAGAGAGAGAGAGAAAAGGAAAAGAAATTTCATCTCGCTAGAAATTGGCTATTGCATGATTGATGAACAAGAAATAATTGCAAATTTTTTACCATCAAAAATAGTTGACATTACAAGTCGGGCACGAGAATATTTGGATTTTGCAGAGTATAATAAAATAACGTTGTGATTTACAATAAACCTTTTTAATGTCACATTATTTATGGCATTTTTTACCCGCATTTCTGAAAATTAAATATGAATTTTCATTTTTAAAACATGTCCCATTATATGAGGGAGGTATAGGACATTTTTCTTGTTTATTTAATTAGTTTATTAAACTAAGATTATAGTTATTATAATCAAAGTGACAATTTCTAAGTATGTTAAAATGTTTCAAAATGTTATCGTGAAAATTTCCATTTTGTATTAGTGAAACATAATGAATTTTTTTTTTTTTTGTAAAACATGTCCCATCCCTCCCTATTTTCCCCTATACATATTTAATATATATATATATATATATATATATATATATATATATATACATTAATAAATGTTAGATTGCATTAAACTTTAACACTTTCCAATGCAATGGAAAAATAATTATGAATTCGATTTGTCTGTTTGTATCGCCATTTGAAAGTGCCCTAACACATGTAAATATATTCAATTGACAAATAATTGTCATAGGTTAATGCGATTTATTATCGAACACCCTCGAGTGAACATGAATTGTGTAGCTTTTATAGTTCAATTACAAGGACACACAAAAGAATTTCATTACATTATGGTCTATGGGTGAAAATCGTTTTCGGTTCATTTTATTTAAATTGCTTATTTATCTTTCATTGTACGAAAAAAAAAAAAAAAAATCTGAACACTATTCTATTAGAGTATGAAAATGCTCCATAATCTATGTCTGACCAATATTTTTTATTTTTTTTTTTTGATCTTGTTTAAAAAAAATAATCTCAAAATTTTTGTCACAGCCTATCATTTAGAAATTTTATAAAATGTTAAGAAAAATAAATAAATAAACATATCATAAGAGTAATATATTATACAAAATTTAGATTATTAATGTAGTTTTCTGGGCAACATTCAGAACATTTCATTAAGCTAGATCGCTATCAGCCGGACTGCAAGCTCACCTATATAATGTTAAACTTATAGCTATAATATATAAAACGCTATTTTTCAAACTGTTTCAGAAAAAAATTTAGACTGTGATTTACTATCGCAATATATTCTTCTTAAATGATTCGCAGTCTAATATAGCTATTTTCAAAAATCAACTTACAGCCCATGCTTTCAAAAGCCACCTATATATGTGTGTAGTATGAATAGATCGTTTAAAACAAAATAATTCCTTTATGATGCAGCCTATAAGGAAAAATCGTTAGGAAAAACCGTGCATTTTTACTGATGTTACTTAATGTGATTGATATGCATCACTGTTCTTTCTCAGGAATATAGAATAAGTAGCAACTATAACTCGCTGACAGGGAAGCACAAAATAATTTCATTACATTATGATGATGCATTAGGAAAAATTATCTTCGACAGCATTTCATTGATTTATGATGTTTTAAAAAATTAGAAAAAAACGTAATGAATTTAATGAGATTCCATGCAACAGATTTTCTATGAATTATGAAATGCCTAGAATTTATTGTTCATTTACATTACAAAGATGCATAAATGAATTCGAATACATGGCCGACTATCTATATCACGGAGAAAAAATTATTTTTGTGTTTAGCAAATAAACACTATTCCAATAAAAAACTGAGCTCTTGAATTGAAATATCAAGTCTCAGTTTTAAGGTGTGTAACATACCTTTGTTATATATTACATTGTTAAAATTTTCGGTTCAACGTTTCACCAAAAGTTGGTACAAGTGTTACTGCCACCACAGGGTGGCAAATCCTTTTTCCATCTTTGGGGTTTTTTTTTTTTTAACTATAGTTTAATAATAGGTTGATCTATGATTTGCAATAAATTGAACCATGATTTGGTAATAAGTTAAACTGTCGTTTGGAAATAGTTCGAACCATAAATTGATTTTGAATTGAACTATACTTCCGGAATAGCTCAAACCATAAACTGAATTTCATTTGAACCATACTTTGGAAATAGATTGAACCATAAATTGATTTTGAATTGAACTATACTTTCGGAATAGCTTAAACCATAAACTGAATTTCATTTGAACTATACTTTGGAAATAGATTGAACCATAAATTGATTTTGAATTGAACTATACTCTCGAAATAGGTTAAACCATAAATTGAATTTCGATTGAACCATACTTTGGAAATAGATTGAACCATAAATTATGTTTATCACTTTACTCATACATTTTTATGAAAATAATCTGAAGCTTTTGTTTCGAATCTGAAACAAAATAAATTATATACATATGTCTTTTTAACTTAATGGTAAACTCATATTAGTGTATAAAGAAGTTAATTTATTTTTGCAAATACAAATCCAATTTGAAGCAGTCTACTTAAGTCATTTTGTCTGCCAAGACTTTAACCATTTTAACTCCCCTCAAAATTTTATAATTTCGAAAGTTATAAAAAAATGTATTCTTTTCAATTTCAAAGTAAATGCTTTATTTTATTTATTTATTTATTTTTTGCACATAATGTATGAACATTGCTTATATTTAAAGTGTAGTGTTTCAAAATTAAATGGATGACAGCCATAAATCTCAAGCAGTAATGTTTTTCTACACCATTTAAAAAATACTTGTCAAATTGAAATAGCATATTCTGCTTAGTGATTAATGTTAGTGTGTTTTTATTACTTTTATTTTTCAAACTTTTTTCAAGGCTATGAATAACGAAAATTTGTCAAGCTTTGAAATCCAGGTGTTTGATCGGACAAATCTATTTTGTTAACCGAAATTATTATTTAAAAGGGTACTAGAAAGAGCTCAATCTTCAGCTGAGAAATAAATTTCTGCTATTTGCAATGCAGATCAAGTATATGTTAAGCATACATCTGACCCTCTCCCCTCCTACGTAAGAACTTTCAAAGGCTACATGATGTTTTTCAATGCTTTTTTAAACCTTTCTATGCCGATGTAAGCTTTGCTCAGATCCACACCCCAATTCAATTGTAGCAAAAATAAGAAAATCTTACCTCCTTCCTCTCCCTCACCTTTAATGCTTGCGTGTTAATGCTTGTTGAATGCTATGATTATATTGGCATTGATAAAAGTTTTGAATTATATTTTCATTGGTATGTTTTGTTATGTACAGGGCTTGAAATTCAATTTTTCGAAGGAGGGGAGTCTCCCTACCAACATTTATAAATGGAGGGGAGTTTGGCTGTTTGGGAGGGAGAAAAAATGTTTAAAATCCGCCATTATTTTATGTGCTATTTAAAGAATTACCAGACTACAGACATAAAAAAATATCACTGAAGCAATTTTTATCAACAATTCAGAATAATTATGCGAAATGTGTAAAAAAAACTTTTATACTGTCTAGTTTTTACTGGTGGTAAATTCCCTCCCGGTGCTAATTATTTTTCACAGGTCTAATTATTATTTTAATAATAATTAATAAAACTTTTAATTAATTTAATAAATTTATATTTATAATTAATGATTAATAATTATAATTAATAATGTTATTTTTCTGTATTTTAAATGTGCAAGATACAAATTTAATCATAAAATTTACCATAATATTTCATAATACTTATTTGAGTGTAGAAGATAAGAAGTATCACTATTGTTTGCATTTCTTTAAAAAAGGGGCAAGTCAAATTCATCGAAAAAGACTTTCTTAAAAAATTAATACTTTGTTGAGTAAAGGGATACTTTTTGTTTAATGAATGGCTGCTTTCAGGAATTGCACTCACTCAGAAAGATTTGCAACTGTCAGAAACTGATTTTAGAGCAGCAAAGAAAAAAAATATATATATTGAAGCAGGAAAATTAGTTTGTTGAATAGAAAAATGAACTCCCCGTTTTATTGTTTTTGGGGGGGAGGAAGGAGGGAGAGGTTCCCTTTGACGAAGTTGCATTTTTTCGCTATCTTTTGATGAAATCTGTCTTTTTTTACGATCTTTTCACCAAATCTTCCTTTTTTTCGGAATTTTTTGACGAAATTTGCCGTTTTTCGTGAATTTTCTGAGAAAAATTACCGTTTTTTCGCGATCTTTTGATGAAATCTCATGTTTTATCGCGATTTTTTTGCGAAAATTGCCGTTTTTCGCGATATTTTCGGGAATTTTGTTGATTATAATGAATCTTTTGTCGAAATTTGTCGTTTTTTGCGATTTTTGGGCGAAATTTGATGTTTTTTCGTGAATTTTCTGAGGAAATTTGCCGTTTTTTCGCTATCTTTTGATGAAATCTGATGTTTTATCGCGATTTTTTTTACGAAAATTATCGTTTGTCGCGATTTTTGGACGAAATTTGACGTTTTTTCGCTATCTTTTTGACGAAAACTGCCGTTTTACAGAATTCTGTGACGAAATTAGGCATTCTTTCGTGAATATTTTGACGAAATTTGCCAGAAATTAGTTGTTTTTTCGCGATCTTTTAACAATATTTGTCGTTTTTTAGCAAACTTTTACGAAATCACGCGTCTTGTGAAACGTGTAAGAGCTGTTTCTTTTGTGTGTCATCTCCGATCTTTTGCGTAATTTATGCGCAATAGCGCGTCCGCGGCATCATTGTTTCATAATTTTTGGAATTGAATACGTTATTTTCTTGTGTGTGTGGGGGGGGGGGGGGGAATTCCGAACAGAATCACCTCTATTTCGCCGCGGAAAATACAACGAAACTCGTCAATCGATTGCAGGAAAAAAATAGCAAAATTTGTCAATCAGTCGCGGAAAAAATCATGATTTTCAATGATTTTTCGCTGTAGAAAAACTTGCAAAATGTGTCGATTACTCGCACGAAAACATCATAAAATTCGCAAAACGGTCGTGGGAGTTGATCATAGTTTCAAAATGCAAAATTTTTCGGGCGGGAACCTCCCGTCTACATTATTCTTTTGGGCGGGATTTCAAAATTTTGGGCGCGAATCCCGCCATCCCGCCCTGAAATTCAAGCCCTGTGTAATATTTTAGTTTATACAGGAGATGAGGGAAAATCACTTTTGTCAATTCTTACTACTAAATAGCTAACGCATGTTTGATCAAACAACATGTTAATATATAATACATTTAAAAATGCACGTTAAAATGCAAACTGTATTCAAATTCTTCTCAAATCCAAATAATATCTTGACAATAACTTGATTCTCATCTGCTTAGCGAAGCTTAATTCGCAAAATCAATACCTACTCCAGAAAATAAATACTAAATTTAATGTACGATGGAAAATATATGAAATGAAAATAAATAAACCCAACCACATTTCATTAGGCCCAATACACACAGATACATTGCAAAATTGAATTTTATCAATATTAGACAAATATGAAATGTAGTTAAGGAGTATTAAGAAAGCATATGTTATTCACTGTAAAAAAAAAAAAAAAAAAAAAAAAAAAAAAAAAAAAAAAAAATTGAAAAGGTATTAAACATTTTCTAGGAAAGTGGGATTCCAAGAACTTTTCATGTAACGATAACAGGAAAAATCCATGTAACCGATTCTGAAACTTGAATTTTTGCTGTTACCGTTACATGAAAAGTTCTTGGAATTCCAGTTTCCTAGAAAATGTTTAGTACCTTTACAGATTTTTTTTTACAGTGTTCGAAAAATATAGTTAAGAAATATAAATAGATCATTATATATTGTTTAATATTAAATGCGATAATATAAAAATGCCTTGCGATAGCTTTTATCATACATGTACACAGCAGATTCAATGTCGAGCAATTTGTGATTGGATAGAATGTTTTACTATCAGATGGTGAAAGGTTGAACCATACACTGTAAATAAAAAAAAAAAAAAATCTGTAAAGGTACTACACTTTATCTAGGAAACTGGGATTCCAAGAACTTTTCCTGTAACGGTAACAACAAAAACTCAAGTTTTTGAATCGGTTACATGGATTTTTCCTGTTATCGTTACATGAAAAGTTCTTGGAATCCCAGTTTCCTAGAAAATGTTTAGTACCTTTACAGATTTTTTTTTTACAGTGTACCTCAGGATTTACCAAAAGCAGAATTTTTAAAATAGAAATTGAACCATCTTATGATAATTTTGGCCCTGACCACATATGGTTGGATATTGATTGGAAATTTTTGACAGTGTAGGTATTAGTCAAAGTGCATGTTGTTAATAAGCATGTGTTGAAAAGCTTAACGCAAAGAATTTTGATAAACCAATGGTCTGTAAACTCATAAAGGATGCAAAATTCGTAAAAACAATGCACAAGAATGAAGCATTAGCTTGACGAAAACTCGTAGAAGTAGTGAAACATTTCCATCAGAAACATAAAAGTGAAAACTGCAAAGATATTATTAGTAACATGTGGGCAACATTTGATAAAGAAGTAAACTTGCTTAATTTCCCTAAAACATACCAATATCAGTCCACATACATTGTTGAAAATATACTGTTATATTATAATGAAGCCGAATGGACATGACTAATGACTGTAATAATAATTAAAAAAAAAAAAAACTAAAACCTGATGGAAAAAAAAGTCATATTCAAATTTATCAGAGAAAATTACATAAGAAATTGTTAAAATATTCCTCGCACCAGACAAAGCGATTTTTTTTTACCTTTTGCATTATTTATATTACAAAAGACAAACATATCTGTGCGTAACGCTTACGTAATCTTTTGAGTGGCAATACTTTCCAATGAAATTTCAATTTTACAATTTTCGCTATTGCAACTTTTTAAATTTCTAAACATCATCCGTTTTCAATCAAAGAAGCATCAATTTAATATGTAATAGATCAATTCAAATTTTTATACTGTCAAATAAAAAAAATAATAATTCTTTGAGATGTAATGTGTTTCAAAACTGAATCTCAGTTTATTGACTGCTTTGGTTTAAAAAAAAAAAAAAAAAAAAATACAAGTGTAAATTATTTTAAAGTTTATCTCCCTCGAATAAGAAAAATCAATCCGTATGCCCTTAAAACAATGTAAAAAGTTCAGAATTTGATTTTGGCTAATATCCCGTAAAAAAATTTAAACTTCACAAACCAAATAGAATAATATAAATAAAAACAAATTTAGCAGATATGTAATTGAACTACACGCTCAATGCACTGAACTTATCAAAAACAAAAATGCTATCGTAAGTTGCAAAATCTTCGGCTAATAACTCGTGGCTTGTGTCTAATACGAAAATGCGACATTTGATTGTTTTCAAAGCTTAATATGATTACGTAATTAATATGTTCTGTAGAAAATCGCTGCTTGAAGTTAGTTGGCAATTTAAAAGGTATATTAATATTAAATATTAAAATTTTATTACAGTTTTCAGTTTTAAATAGAAAAATGGTTTTCATCTTTATTCTGTGACCCGGGAGCCCCGTGTTCGATGTGTTATAAACTATAAAGAACAAACATATCAGTGCGCAGCGCTGACATCATTTTCATAGTGGCAAAAACAGACGATTAAATTTAATTTTTATTAACTTTTATTGAAATTTTTTAAACTTATAAATACCGCACATTTTTAATTTTTACATGATCGAATACGGAAAAAAGTGCACTTCCAAACGTAATTGGCTTGAAAACTACATTGCAATTTATTTGAAAACTGTATCGCCAATTTACTCTATTTTTCTTGCCTTTGAATTAATTCTCGAGCACGACTTTTTTTCGTTTTTCTCAAATCTTATCGTCTGTAATATCCTAGATTGTTTAGAAAAGTAAATCCTTCTGCTTTTAAATCAATATACATAGATCACCATTTTATTCCAGCTTATACTCCATAACGAAATTAAAACATTCATTAATCAATAAATAAAATATAAATAAAAAAATATTAAAACGTGTAATGAAATTTCGTGCTTAATTTAATGAAATGAACAAAACAAAAAAAGATCTGATTGTAAGTAGCCATTGTCGAAGATTTTTTCGGTTGTTAACCCGTGACGTGATAAGAATTACCCTCCCCTCCTTAAAAAAGGGGGCGGGGCAGATCCGTGCGATGTTTTCCTCCATCAATCTTTGAGATTATTTGCTAATATACTTTTCATGTACTGCAATTATTTTTATTAAACAACACACTTTAATGACATATAAGTGTATTACGTCAAAAGTCGCTTCTAGAACACGTTGACAAATACTTCACTCATCGCTGTGCTTTATCACTAAGAGAAAAATATGTTAAAATCAGAAATAATATGATGAATTTGAGGCTATATTTAACTAGACAACGTTAACATTCTCCTAATTTTGGATCCCCTTTCCCGCCTGCCCGATGACATTGATATCAATTTCTAAAAATTCTTTTTCTTTCTTTTTATACGCTTGCACTGATATGTAATATGACTACAAATTTACTTATTTTAAGGATTCAAGAAGACAATAAAATATCAATGCATGAAATTAATTTACCGTACCTACTCGTGTATATATCGACCCCCCTCCCCAATTCTTAAGCAAATTTTTGTAAAACAAATGAATTTTTGTGTATAAGTTGAACCACATTTCTGGTTGTAGTATGTTGAAAAATGATTTGTAATCGAGGATAAGAAAAAAAAAGATACATTTTCATTAAATTAGCAAACACTTTTTTTCTACATTTCTAATCAGACTTAAAAAAAAAATAAATAAATAAATCAGAGTTTTAAAACAGTACAATTATATAAAATAGCTAGAGGCTTAAAATATCTTGAAACCTATTCACATTACTTAATTAAAAATATATATATATATATATATATATATATATATATATATATATATATATATTAAAAACCTATCCATATTTTATTAACAAGAATAAACAACTTATTAAACTACTGAAATACAATGCTACTTTGTAATGTTATATTGTAGGATTTTTAGAAGAGATATCTAGAAGCATTCTCAAGTTAAAAACTCTTTTTAAAAAAGAAATTAAAATTTGAAAGGAATGCCCCTATGTCTCAATTTTATCCCAAGAGAGAATGGGTGAAAAAAAAAATAATAACAGAGACTTTATCATTGAGCTTTTTCTTATTAATCACACACACACAAAAAAAAAATGACCATTGTCGGTTTTTATATCTCTCCAACCCAAACTCATATGTGATTACTTAATAGTTGCTCATTCACCAATTATATTTTTTAATACTCTTGCATAAATTGACTCCCAATTTTCTACCCCAAAATTTTGTCTAAAATTCTAATATGTAAATATGTAGTGCTCGGGACCCTCTTTCCTATATCTAATTATTCCTCAGAAGTATTGCTCTGATATGATTGTTCGACTTATACACGAGTACATACGGTATATATTTATATGATAAATATATCTCTAAAAGAGTTAGTTAGTATTTAACAGTGTTTACTGGTAACTTATTGTTACATAATACATTGAAAAGTAATGCTATAACTCTTTGCACGGAGAGCTTAAAAGCAGAACTTATCGACAAAACAGTGCATAACTTTCTTTGTCTTTTTTTTTTTTTTTTTACTAGTAAATGAAAATATCATTTCCTACAGTGACTGTCAAAAGTTTCCGCCCAGTTAGCCTTTGATTTATTTACCAGAAGTTTTCAGCGAAGAAGAAGCATAATTGCTTCAAAAGTTAGAAATATATGAATGACCTCTGACCACATGATCATTTTGATTGAATACTGAAGACACTTCATGCAAAGGGGCGGAATTCGAAATCAAAAGTTTCCGGCCACTCATAATTCCTTATTTTTTTCTATCGGTAAAGTGTTTTTTGGTCGTGTTGGTGAATAAATCAAAGTGAATAGCATAGTTTAAATTCAAAAAATGAAAAGTTCAACAATTATTGTTTGTAAATGAGTAATTAGTTCCTCGCTAAAGGGCCAATCTTTTCGAGATAGTGCGGCAAAGTTATCGATCGGAAACCGACTGCGAACGATATTTAAAAATTATATAAAGATGGTCATGGCCTTCAGGACTTTCTGAGGTCCGGGAAACCCCGAAAAATGACTATTCTTGTGGAGGGAATTATCAGGAGAAAAACAGTTGATGTCCGTGAAAACATGCTGTTGCAATATTCCGCGATTTACGGAATGAAAATATTTCTGAAACAAGTCAAGATGTCTCGTGTCAAGATGCTGTATGCTGTGTCAAGATGCTGTGTCAAGTCAAGATGCTGACGTGATGCAAAACCTTATGGAAGAGACGGTGTTAAAAAAAAAAAAAAATCATTAATAAAAAAAATTATTAATAAAAAAAAAAATCAACATTCTCGATTGGCGTTTTCCAGTCTAGTCAAGTGAAAACTGGACAAAAGTTCTATTTATCCATCAATCGAATTTCAAACTTTTTTTGGAGTGATGGCAGACACTACGTCCGATGTCGATGATTCGACATATGGTTCCCTTCAATGAAGCATGACGGAGGTCACGTTGTAACGTGGGGAGTATTTTCTTCAAAAAGTTTTGGTCCGTTATTTAAAATCCGCGGCAATGTATAAGGATATCTTGCAAGATTATTTGCTGCCTGTTTAGAGGGAAACTTGTGGTTGCAACTATTTGTTTTAACATGATAACAACTTAATGAATGTATGTAAGCTCGACAAGTAATAGCTTTCGTACAAAAAAAAAAAATTGTAGTCGGATAAAACATAGCTATCACATTTTTCATGAATTACAAAAAAGTCGACGCAGAACACAAAATGTATCCAAAAATCGCATTAAAAATAGACAAAATTAAAAAAAAAGTCGAAATAAAAATCATTTTATGATTGTTTAAGTACGCGTATTGTGTTAAATGTCATTGAATGCGACATTCACTTCTTTGGCTTCGGCTTTTTCCGTATCTGTTCATTTCCGTCTACCCATTTTTAAATTTGTTAGTTTTCTCCTTTATTACAGTGATTTGAAACATTTTAATTTCCTGTTCAAATAAAAATTCTTCTAAAAGTAAAGAATTTAATTTAAATTCAAATAAAAATTCTTCTAAAAGTAAAGAATTTAATTTAAATGCAAAAGTGACCACGTCATTTTGTCAATCCTCCACCGAAAACAACAACCATTTTTCAATGGTTAAAAAATTACGCTTTGAAATGGCCAGCACAAGCGCCCGTCATGAATCCAATAGAAAATCTTTGGAAATAAGTTGGCAAATGCGTGCAAAACTATAAATATTCCAACTCAGCCGAAATTTCCAAAAAATTGCAAGAAGTGTGGAAAAAAACGTACCATAGACGATCTTTCACCGTTCATTGTATCAGTGTCACGTTACTTCGCCGCAGTACTTATTACTAAATGTATGCTGATAAAATACTAATTGCAAATGTTGTTGATCACTTTTATTTTCTATTTACAATACGATTTTTATCCAATCTTGCGCAAGTGGCTGGAAACTTTTGAGAACATGCGTTTTTTTTTTCATTTAATTTTGTCAATTAAATTCAATTTTAGTTTTGATATTTCATCCTGGTTCTGTCACGTGTATTTCAAGTTATTTCCATGTGAGACTTTCAGATTTTCTTCCTTATGGCTCGCAGAAAAAAATGCTCGTGAGTTCTCTTTTAAAAAAAAACTAATAGAAGATTAATGATAAAGATTCACTAACTGTTTAACTCGTTTGTCCAAAAAGAAGAAGAAAAATTGCATTATTATTCTACTCGTTTATTTAGCTGTATTTGATTTTTTTTTTTTTTTTTTTTTTTTTTTTAACGTAAAGATGGAATTACGTAATTCGTTTCCCCTCAACACCTGATGTGCTAGAATTATGAAATTCATGCACACCACACCGATGTGTTTTGCATTGCAAAACGACAGTTAAATATTTCCAGAACTTAATTCTAAAACAATATAGCATTAATATGAAGTTAAATTTTTGTTAGATAGCCGTATATGAGAGGTGGCGAAATATTCTTTATCAACTGTTTCCGGGTTGTAACAACGATTGACTTTATCTTGCACAAAATTAGGCCAACTGATTTATTTAACTGCATCAAATAAAATACGTTAAACACTGAAAAGCGAAAAAAAAAATTAATATGAATAAAAAAGTTAATATATTTTTAAAACCAACTGCAATCAATTAATAGACTTGACATTGACTGAATTGTAATAATACGTTGAAGAAAAAAAAATGTAGAAATCCTGATCGTATAATTTACATTAATTTTGTTTTCTCTTTCGCAACCATATAATTAGAAACCCACGCAAGTTAACATATCGCACCAAAAAATTGTTAAAAACTGTGGTGTATTTAACTGTAACCGCAACTTAAGTAGAAATGTAAATAGAATGTTTTTATGTAAGCGGCAATTGTGTTCTATGCCGATTGTGTGTATCTGTGATCGTCTGCTGTAAATAATGTGTCCGTATTAAATAAGTTCTTTTAGTAAGATGAAAGTATTATTCTTCCAAAGTACATATCACTTGCTAATGATATTAAATCGATATTTAGTTCGCATATTAAAATAATATGTGATATCTGGCGACGATGTATGGGATGAAAAAGTATCGGATCCATGTACATTAGATGCTGAAGACTGCCAAGGTAAAAAATTCTTTTTGTATTTATCTTTAAAGAAGATTAAAAATGGAGCAGTTGGTTCAAAGTTTAATAGAACAAAATAAAATTTTATTAGAGAAATTAACCACTTTTGCCGATCCGAAAACGCAAGAAGCTAAAGTTTCAGTTCAATTTGAAAAATTTGATGAAACGAATGAAGCTTTTGATTCTTTTTTAGAACGCTTCGAAGCTTTCATGGATATTCAAAATGTTCCGGATGGCAAACGTGGGAAAGTTTTTATTTCTAGTTTGTCAGCAAAATTATATAATTTGTTGAAAAACCTGCTAGCTCCTGACAATCCTTCCGATAAAGATTACCTTATTCTAAAAAATACATTAAAAACTCATCTCACTCCGACGCCGCTTATAATTCCTAGTAGGCATGTGTTTCTAAATCGTAAGCAACGGGAGGGGGAAAGTGTCAGTGCTTTTATGGCTGAACTTCGCTCCTTGGCAATTCCTTGTCAATATAAACAAGAAATGTTGAACACGATGTTACGGGATGTTTTCGTAAGCGGGCTAAGGGATAGAGCAATATTAGATAGACTTTTTGAGGAAGATGATATAGATATTGAGAATACCTTGAAAATTGCTTTAGCTATGGAGAAAGCTATGAAAGGGGCAAATGAGATAATGGGTAAATCTTTAGAAATTAAAGAATTTAGCGTGAGGAAAAATAATGAGCAGTCAAAATTTGTTTCGCAAAAGAAAAACTTTGGAAGACAAAATCTTTCGGGAAAGAAAGTAAAAACGAGCTGTACACGGTGTACAGCAACGGATCACGATAAATATTCCTGCAGATTTAAATTAGCTAAGTGTCATTTTTGTAAAAAAATCGGGCACATTCGAAAGGCTTGTTTTGCAGCGAAAAAAGGGTTAAAAGGGAACACGGTAAAACAAAAGCAGGTAGATACCCACTATTCTAGTGAAAATGTTATCCCAATGTATTCTTTTGATTTGAACTCGCTGAAAGAGGAGGAGCAAAGAAAACCTCCAATTATGTTAACAGTAAATATTGAAAATAAACCTGTGAGTATGGAACTTGATACTGGAGGGGCCGTCTCGGTAATGAGCATAAAAAAATTTCGTGAGATTTCGAAAAAAAGAATTCAACCCACAAAAGTAGTTTTTAAAACATATAAAGGTGAAATAATTGTACCTTTGGGTTTTGTTACTGTTGATGTTGAATACAAAGATAAAAAATTTAAATTAAATTTGTATATTGTTAAGGAAAATTTGGATACAATTTTTGGCCGCGAATGGCTATATAGTATAAATTTAGACTGGAATTCTATAAAAGCAGCAAGAACATCTTATGACTATAATTTAAGTAAACTGTTAGAAGAGTATAAAGAGCTTTTTGACGATAAGTTAGGGGAAATTAATAATTATGAAGTAAAGTTGGAACTTAAATCTGACGCAGTGCCAAAATTTTGTAGAGCTAGACCTGTACCCTTTTCTTTAAAAGATAGGATTGAACAAGAAATTGATAGGCTTGAAAAGGAAGGCATCATAGAGAGAGTAGAGACCTCTGATTGGGCAACACCAGTTGTCCCGGTTGTAAAAAGAGATGGGTCTATACGCCTATGTGCAGATTATTCTGTTACCGTAAACCAAAAAATTATGGTACAACAACATCCTTTACCAAAATTAGAGGAAATTTTTTCAAGCTTAAATGGGGGTAAACATTTTTCAAAAATCGATTTTAAACATGCATATTTACAAATGAAAGTACATCCAGATAGTCAAAAGATCTTAACGATAAATACACATAAGGGATTATATGTTTGTAAAAGACTTATGTATGGTTTAAATTCTGCTCCAGCAATTTGGCAAAGATATATTGATGGTCTTTTCCAGGGGATGGAAGGAATCAAAGTTTTTATGGATGATGTTAGAGTGACTGGATCAGATGATAAGTCACACTTAGAGGCCTTAAGAAAATTTTTTCAGAAATGTAAAGATCATGGGCTAAAATTAAATTTAGATAAGAGTAAATTTTTTCAAAAAGAAATTCAATTTTTAGGGCACAAAATTGATGCAAACGGTATACATAAGACTGATGAGAAAATTTCTGCGATTTCAAAAGCTCCTAGACCCACTAACGTACAGGAAGTACAAAGCTTTTTAGGGCTTGTTAACTTTTATGGAAAATTTTGTCCTAATTTGGCTACAATAGCGAATCCTTTGTATAAACTAACACAGAAAGGTGTGAAATGGGTTTGGTCAAAGGATTGTCAGGAGGCTTTTGAAAAAATTAAAACTGAAATTTGTTCTCCGCGTGTCCTAATGCATTATGATCCATCACTGCCATTGATATTGGCAACTGACGCATCTCCTGTAGGAGTAGGGGCGGTTCTTTCCCACTCTTTACCTGATGGAACGGAAAGACCAATAGCTTTCGCCTCCAGAACCCTCACAAAAACTGAGAAAAATTACGCTCAGATTGATAAAGAAGCACTAGCAATTGTGTGGGGTGTCAAGAAATTTTATCTTTACCTAAAAGGGAGACGATTCACATTATTAACTGACCACCAACCTTTAGTAGCCATCTTCGGATCGAAGAAAGGTCTTCCAGTTCTGGCAGCGACAAGATTGTTACATTATTCTTTAGTATTACAATCTTTCCAGTTTGACATTAAGTATCGTAATACAAAACAACATGGTAACGTTGACTTTCTGTCTAGGCTGCCATACACCTCTGAACAGCTAGACGTTAAAGATGAAATTGATCTATTTCAGTTAGCACAAATCGAAACTCTTCCTGTCACAGCCAGAGACTTAGCCAAAGAAACTCTGTTGGATGCAGACCTCGCCCCATTGCTGAATATTTTACAGAATGGAGGAATTTTAAGAGGGAGAGAAGCAGAATATAGTCTACAAGATGGTTGTGTCATGTTAGGCCAGCGTGTGTGCGTTCCCAAAAAATATCAGGCTCAGGTGCTTGAAGAATTACATCATGGTCATCTGGGTGCTGTTAAGATGAAAGCTATCGCTAGATCGTATGTTTATTGGAAGAACATCGATAAGGATATAGAAAATTGCTCAAAGAATTGTGTAGACTGTGCTCGGTACAAAACCGACCCACAGAGAGTAAAGGTGCATTGCTGGGAGTATCCTAGTGCACCGTGGCAACGTATTCACATAGATTTTGCTGGGCCTATCTTTGAATATATGTTCCTGATTATAGTAGATGCTCATTCCAAGTGGTTGGAAGCTTATCCAATGAAATCCACCACAGCAACCAAAACCATCGAATGCTTAAGAGATTGTTTCGCCCGATTTGGATTGCCACTCATGCTGGTAAGTGACAACGGTCCACAATTTACATCATTTGATTTTGAGATGTTTATGCGTAATAACGGCATTAAACACAAGACCACTGCGCCATTTAAACCATCTAGCAATGGGCAGGCCGAAAGATACGTCTTTACAGTCAAACAATCTCTAAGAGCAATGCAAAATTATAGTGGCACAATACAACAAAAATTAAGTACGTTCCTTATGCAATACAGAAAAGCTCCAAACCTCACGACACTTCATAGTCCAGCCATGCTTATGTTGAAAAGAGAGATTCGGACGAGAATCGATCTGCTGCGTCCTGATCTTAAGAGTAGAGTGGAAGAAAAAGTTCGTAAAGGAACTTATGAATTCTCGGATAGAGGATTCCAAATTGGCGACAATGTCGCTGTACGAAATTACCGACAAGGCGACAAGAGATGGAGGTTTGGAAAAGTCGTTCGAAAAGATGGACAGCTACATTATACTGTCGATGTAAATGGCCAGTTGTGGCGTAGACATGTCGATCAAATACGGGATGGAGGAGACATAGAGGAAAAAGAAAGCGATCTCCGCCGATCGTTTTCAAAACCTGCCATTCCTGTGCAAAATGATGATGTTCCGACAACTAGTGCTGAGTTAGCACAATCACCCACTAGTGTGGAGGCGGAGACGACTGATGCAACGCCAGTCTCAGTTACTACATCAGAGCATGCTCCACTCAGTGTCCACGGTTCAACTCCAACACCACAACCAGTTCGCCGATCTACTAGAATCCGGAGACCTCCTCAGCGATCGGACTTGTAGTGATAGTTTAGGAAGGGAGGAGATGTGGTGTATTTAACTGTAACCGCAACTTAAGTAGAAATGTAAATAGAATGTTTTTATGTAAGCGGCAATTGTGTTCTATGCCGATTGTGTGTATCTGTGATCGTCTGCTGTAAATAATGTGTCCGTATTAAATAAGTTCTTTTAGTAAGATGAAAGTATTATTCTTCCAAAGTACATATCACTTGCTAATGATATTAAATCGATATTTAGTTCGCATATTAAAATAATATGTGATAAAAACTACATGAATTATTGCAAACATAAAATTATCACTTTGTAATAAATATACCGAATAGATGTACATTTATAAATAACAAAAACTTTGTAATTTTGAAAGTTAAATTTGTATACTCTAAAATTGCGACAAAATCGGTGGATTTTTTTCCCTACACATTACGTAGAATAAAGTGCTCACTGTTAAAAATCTTGTCCTAGTTTGAACCAAATTTTGGTGCTGAGTAGCTGTCATCATAAGACGGTGAAATCTCGTTTACCAACATTTGGAGCTTCCTATTTCCACCTCCTTCCAACCATTGGAACTATGCTTCAATAGGAGCTCCATATATTGGCTCAAGATTTCACCGTCTTACAGTCAGGCCCGTAGCTAAGGGGGCGCTATGGGCGGCTCAACCCCCCCTAAAATATTTTGAGCCCGCCCTGGAAAAGATTCCAAGGTCACTCAATGAATTTCTGTTCCGAAAATTTGAATGAAATTCTGTTCAAAAATCTAATTTAGTTTTGAGGGCCTTTCACAATTTTGCAGAATTACTAAATTGTATCTAAAATCAGTATTTCAACACTCCCTCATCCTATTTGAACATATGAACCTAACATGATGTTTAATTTTGTACCAAGTTATACACTCAAAATTTTCATCATCCTATACTTTTCTTAGTATAAAATGAAGTTATTACAACAGTTTAATAAGAAACATAGTATCTACAGTGTGAATGAACATTAATTTATCTTTCTGCGTCAGAGAGAAAGAAAAAAAATTATGAGCCCCCCCTACATTCTTTTGAGCCCCCCCCCCCCTCCCCTATTGTTCACTTCTAGCTACGGCCCTGCTTACAGTGTCAACTATTGAGGACCAGAATTTGGTTCAAACTAAGATAAGATTTTTAACAGTGTTGCAGGATTGCGTACTTCGTCTACTTCGTTAAATAACAATAAATGAACAAATTTAAGGCTTGATTCTATACTTTATTTATGATCGTGGATTATTTATTTATATATTAAAAAAATGTTGTATTTATCAACTTTTAAGAAACACTTTCGACATAATTAGCAAAAAGATTAGGCCTCTAAATGAGCACTTTTATGCAACTATTGAATGCAAGGGTGTGCAGTCAAATGTGCAAGAGTGTACAGTATTGAAAAGAAAGCATTTCACTTACGGACGTCAAATTTGTAGTGACCACGATTTGCGTAGTCTGCTTATGTACACAAGGCCAAGGCCTGGACATGCAAATTTTTGTGACCCTTTAAACTGGTTGGTTTACTGCTACTAGTTTTTTTTTTTTTTTTTTTTTTTTTTTTTTTTTTTTTTTTTTTTACATAATACGCATTTATTTACAAAGTGTCAGCTCAAAACTAAACGTTTGCCGGAAAATTGAAAAAAAGTTTCAGGAATATATATATAAAAAAATATATATATATATATTTCAGATATCACATTTTTTCTCAATTATGATTTTTTAATGAAAATTTAGATGAAAGGTTGAAAATTTTTGCACCTCTCAGAAATTGTGTGTCCAGGGCATGAGAACTAGATGCCAATGCGATAGTCAGTGCCTGCATATACAGTGTTCGTGCTTCGTGCCATCCTTCTGTGCAACTACAATTGGTTCTGTATAGATTTCTGAGCAGCTCAAAAATGCCTTTGGTGCATTTTTTTTTCTTTAAGGGTTCATTTAAAACTTTTTTTTGAGGGGAATGGAGGGGGTAAAGGTTTTTGTTATTTTCCGCATTCCATCTTCTTTTGTTTGGTGAACTGTTTCAACATTTTAGATCTTCTGCTCCTCTTATCGCGGCACAAATGATTCTGGATACATTGACAACTCTGTTAATTTGATGTACAAAACACAATTTCATTAAATAATTTTTGAGGATTTCCAGTTTTGAGAAACATTCCTGTGAAGCATTATAATTTTATGTTACAATTAAATGTTCGAGCGGCATAATAATGTCTTGGCAACAGCATTACTGGATTATAATACCGAATATACATTTGCAAAAGCGTGGTTCGATCAAGTCAAAGAAGGACTCGAGTTCTAGTATTGCTTCTTTCTTTATATGATGTCACAAAAAAGTTAAATATTTTTATGATTTAAAATACAAATATGAAAAGAATATCGTGCTAAAGCAGAAAGAAACATACTTGAAATAGCAAATTTTCCCGAATCTTATCGATTCGAGAAAAGCAAGTTTAAGTGCATTACCTCTCAATTATAATATTGTATTATGCATATTATTATAATTATTAGTAGTAGGAAAAGGAGAGTACGGGCTCAAGCGCAGGTGGGGCTGTGGGGCCGTCCCGCCTGCTCCTCCGGCTGCCCCACCTGCTCCTCCGGCTGCCCCACCTGCTCCTCCGGCTACCCCACCTGCTCCTCCAGCTGCCCCGGGCCTCCTCCGGCTGCCCCGCCTGCGGTCCCTCCTGCTCCCACCATCTCACCGCCGCCCTCCTGCGCCCCCTAGTGGAAAAAAGGGATATTCTATTATAACAGGATAGGTGAACAACCTTCCCTAATTAAAAATATTATCAATCACATCTCAACATTGAATCATACTATAAGATGAAGATTAAATTTGTATTTGAATTTTAAACAACCGTAATTTTAATGAGTATTATTAATTAAGCGAAACAATTAAAATTTCAGTTTTTAACCATTTTATTTAGATTTCTTCAACTACAAGATGAGATTATCAATTTAACTCAAGAAAGTTAAACATATATTTGAATTTTGCTTCATAGACATCTTAATGAGTAGTATTAATTAAGTAAAAACAATAGAAAATATCCAGTTTTATAGAAAAAGACTGATTTCTTACGATTTTTATCAACTATATGATCAATGTAACGACTTAAAAGTTGGAAGTTAAACATGTATCCTAGTTTTTCAACAGCTATAGTCTTAATGAGTATCGTTAATTAAGTAAAAAAAACAATGGAAAATATCAAGTTTTATGGAAAAAGACTGATTTCTAACGATTTTTATCAACTTAAGAGAGAAAACTTAAACATACATTTCAGTTTTTCAACAGCTATAACCTTAATGAGCATTCATAATTAAGTAAAAAACAATGGAAAATATCGATTTTATAGAAAAAGACTGATTTCTTACGATTTTTATCAACTGCAACATCAGTGTATCGACTTACAAGTTGAAAGTTAAACATGCATTCTAGTTTTTCAACAGCTATAATCTTAATGAGTATCGTTAATTAAGTAAAAAACAATGGAAAATATCAAGTTTTATAGAAAAAGACTGATTTCTTACGATTTTTTCAACTCAAACTTCAGAATATCAATTTGATAGAAAGAAATTTAAGCATGCATTCCAGTTTTGGACAACCATTTCCTTCATGAACATTATTAATTAAGCAAAACAGAAAATATTAAATTTTTAACTGATTTCTTCATATTTTTTATTTATTTATTTATTTTTTAATATAAAATCAGAATACACAACTTAAAATAGAAATTTAAACATATTTTTTAGTTTTTGAACAGTCGTTACCTCAAAGAATTTCGATAATTGAACAATTAACAAAGGAAACTAATGATTTTTTAACGAAAAAAGACGAATTAAACGAATTTGGTTAACTTTTACTCTAATTGGAAATTTCATCGTACTTTATGTATACCAACTAAGTAGAATTTTAATGCATAAACGAATAATTTAAAGAAATCCCCAACACACAAATGTGAACCTGCAGAGCATTTCTTATTACGTCATATCTAAACTAAAACTTTTTTCTGCAACCCCACCATGCATGCATTCCAGGTAGGGGAACATAACAAAGAATCTTGACGTCACAACTTACAAAGGTATACAAATGTTTACGTTCAAGAAAAAGTATCACATAGAGTGAAAAAAAAGAAGAGATTTAAGTTATTTATCCATTCTAGTTTTATAACAGTTACTACAACATCTCCAAATTAAAATTTGGAAGTCATAATGAGTATAATTAATTAAGCAAAATAATAGAAATATTAGTTTTTCAGAGGGGAAAAGACGAATTTAAACAAATTTTATTAGTTTTACACTAGTTTAATAATAATTTTAAGGAGGAAAAAGACGATTTTAAACTTTTTTTTTTAGTTTTACACTATTTTTTCTCATCTCCAACATGGATATATCAATTTTAACAGAAGAATTAAACGTATATTATAGTTTTTAACAACAAAATCTTAACAAGTATCATTAATTAAACAAAAATAAATATCAGTTTTAAAGAAAAGACGAATTTGAATAATTTTACACTACTATTTTCAAAAGCAACATGGAAATATCAATACTTATTCACATATTTCACTTATTCACTGTATTCAATACTATATTTAATAAATTTGGATACACTTTAAGAATTTCCTAATCTATAATTAAATATTAGCTGTATATTTAATGTTACTCATGTTTTCAACATTAGTTCATAATCGTGAATTTTGTATTTTAAATACCATGTATTCAGGTTCAGATTATTTTCACTTGAAATCATACAGAATTTTTTAACAGAGTTTGTTTTTGAAATCATTGAAGCAACTGTATTTAATATTTTTAACACCAATTTTCTAAGATTTTCTAACATTTTCCGATTATACATTCTTCAGAAGTACATTTCTAAATGCTACAATCACTTTACATATCGAAAAGATATCATTGAAGCAACTGTATTTAATATTTTTAATACCAATTTTCTAAGATTTTTTAACATTTTCCGGTTATACATTCCTCAAAAGTTATTATTACGTATTCTAAACAATAGCAAATATTAATTTTAAGAATAAAAAGACGAATTTAAACAAATTTTATTAGTTTTACACTATTTTTTCTCACCTCCAACACGGATATATCAATTTTAACAGAAGAATTAAACGTATATTTTAGTTTTTAACAACAAAAATGTAATAAGTATCATTAATTAAACAAAAATAAATACCAATTTTCAAGAAAAGACAATTTTTTACACAAATTTTCAACTTTGAAATACATCGCTTA
Source organism: Maratus speculifer (assembly GCA_964019185.1). Taxonomy (NCBI): domain Eukaryota; kingdom Metazoa; phylum Arthropoda; class Arachnida; order Araneae; family Salticidae; genus Maratus; species Maratus speculifer. The sequence continues at coordinate 449,282,564 of OZ025292.1, read as the reverse complement.
CATATATTGTTACAGTATATTACTAAACTTAAACTTTTTAAAAAGTTTGAATGTCTTTACAAAGGGTTCATACTTATATTTTTCACGTCTTGACTGCATTCGAAATCTTACAACAAAAGTATACTTTTATTATTATTATTATTATTATTCTAGAAAACCTAAAAAATCGTTTCTTGCTGCTTTAGACACTTGACATATTAAAACTACTCTACCCATATAATTAATCAAATTAGGACATGATTCATCTTACACTTCAAAATTTCTGAATTTTTACAATACTTATTTTCATCAAACTTTATTCTTGATCCTATATATTTTAATAGCACAGAATTTTCACATCTGTTTTTATCTACTTATCAGAAAATTATTAAAACACCCAACAACATTTTTCAAATATGAATATTATCTTTACAATTTAATGATGCAAAACATACACGAATACAAAGTTTAATTTTTACAAACATTTCATATTTCAAACCAAACTATTCGAAATTTTCACAACGTAAGAGCAAACATTAGACGAACTTTTTAACATTAATATTGCTTAGATCTTTTCATCATAACTTTTAACTATGATAATTATCCATTTTTAGGTTGATTGTCGAAAAACTGTAACTGAAATTACATAAACTTAATGTAAAAAACCATGTTCTCACACAATTTCTTGAAATTCAACAAAGAATTGACTATTACTCCAATACTTATCTACTTCAATCTCGACTCTCGATAGTATATAGATATTACATCATTACATACTTACAACTCTTTTCAAACGTTTATCAGAAAATCAAGCCAATCAAAGTCTAGTAGTTATCACACCTGTTCCTCAGAAATATTACTATCATATGAAACAGTAAAGAAAATTAATAGATATTTAATATTTAATAACTTCATACGTGAAATTACTGTCGAATGAGAATACTAATAATCAATAAAATCAACTGTTGGACAAAAAAATAGTACAGATTACCGAAAATTCAAATCATTTTTTCTACAAAAATTACAAAAATTAACAAATGAATGACCAGTTAGAGAAATAATTAAAAAAAAATAATGAACATATTTACAAATTTATTAAAATCACACCTTTTTCTGGATTACAAACCACAATTTCTTGAAAAATTTAACACCGAATTTGTAAGATTTTAATCCTAGTATTACATACACTCAATAAATATTCAAAATTAACAAAAAAATAATTTTTTAGTCTCATCAATAAGCAGAAATTCTATATTAAAAGAATATTTTCATAGTAGTACTTATAAAAATGAGAGTTTACAAACTGATTTTCATAATTTTATCACATTTAAACTTAATTTTTATACATAAAACATTATTTAATCAAATTTTATACTTTCTAATTCAGTAAAATTCAATACTTTTTTAGTTTTTAAACCAATACCACAATATTTATTTACATCAAACTTGATTCTTTACCTTTTATATTTCCACATTACACAAGTGAGTTAAATACTAACTTGGAACGGGAGTTGAAGTCAATTGATTCAATTCGATTTTCATCGTATACGCATTTCCCCTACACGAAATTTCTTACTTCTATAATCATCTAATGTATTAAAACTAATCTACTCATATTTTTAATCAATTCATCAGATGTTTCATCTCGCACTTCTCAATTATCATCCACCAAGTTGCTTAAAATATAAATACTATCTTTAAAGTTTTAATGTAGTATACATGACTAATCTTGAGTTTCCATCTATACTATTAATCAAATTATCATATGTTTCATCTTACAGTTCAACGATTTCTGAATTATCGTCCATCTAGTTGTTTAAAATATTAATAAAATGTTTATAGTTTTTGATTATACATAGTATGTATGAATACAATCTTTAATTTTTAACAGTTCATATTTCAAATAACCTATTTTCGAAACCAAACTATGTGAATTTTACCACAATACTTATCATCATACAGAGATTTGTGTTTCATACTTTTTCTAAAAATTATCAGATACGTACGCCTCAGAGGAATTTCTATCATATGAATAAATGAAAAAAAAATTAATTTATATTAAACGTACAGCGAAATTCGATTGCAATATATATGTATTTAATAAAAATAAATAAATGAGCGATTATTTATACATTAAACCTTTACTAAATATATATTTCTTGCGTTATAAAGATGTTTCAACAAGATGAACCAAAACAGCAGCAAACTTCAGAAATTAATGATCTGAATGAATCATCCCTAGCACATGTAGCGTTAATGAATAATACATATGTAAGTACTTATATGAAAAATACTAGAATTCGTATATGAATCGTAATTAGAGTAAATATAAAATGATTTGTCTTACTGCCTACACTTTAACAAATGCCTTTTACCTATATTGTTGAAAAGAATCCTAATTGTTTGCATTTTATTTCTATTACAGATGTGTTCTATTTGCTACAAACATTTCTTAAGTAAATCGAATTTAACAGAACATACAAAAATCCATACAGGTGAAAAACCTTACACTTGGGAAGATTACCAAATGCTGTTTTCAAGAAGGCGTGAATCAAAAGTGCACACATCATCATATAAAGCATCGTCAGTTATATGTAAACTTAGTGAGGATATTCAAAAATTATTCAGACGTTTGAAGAATTTAGACATAAAGGAAGATATTTAGACTATATATCCATCATATTTTCATAACACTTACCACAATATCTCAAACTTAAAATTTGGAAGACATACACACTGCTGAAAAGTAATTTTGTTACCCGTGATTCTTCTAACCAGCATGAATGTATAGATATTATTTTGCAATGTATCCTTTAAATGCTCACATTAAATATTCCTTTATATACATATATCGTTGTGTTTATTTTTTAAAAACCTATTACATTAATAAAATAGGTTACACACACGTACATACACATAACATTTTAAGTGAAACAACACTCTCACAACTTAAAAAATGCATAAGAACATACAAAAATAAGCAGATGTATGAAAAAATATGCAAATTTACAAAATAATTTCACTGTTTTCTAGAAATACCAACAAAAAATATTTAAAGTATAAAAAAATTACAAAAGTGAAAAGAAAAAACACAAATGTAAAACAAAAATCACAAAGTAAAAAACTCACAACAAAGTTTTTGAAAAAAAAAAATTTACAACAAAAATTTTTTTACAAAAACCAAAACTTCAAAAATATTTTTCCAAAAAAATTTTTTTTCAAAAACATTTTTTACAAAAAAATTTTTTTTTCAAAATAAGTTTTTACAAAAGTAAAAAATAAAAAATCACAACGTTAAAAATATGAAAAATTTTAGTTAAAAAAAGTGTAAAAAAAATTGCAAAAAAATTGCAAAAATTTCAAAAAAGTTATCAAAAAAGTATCAAAATTTTTGTTCTTTTTAATACAGTATGCAATGGTGAAACCATTGTATTTACTATTAAAAAGAACAAAAATTTTGATACTTTTTTCGTAACTTTTTTTGAAATTTTTGCAATTTTTTTTGCAATTTTTTTTACACTTTTTTTAACTAAAATTTTTCATATTTTTAACGTTGTGATTTTTTATTTTTTACTTTTGTAAAAACTTATTTTGAAAAAAAAATTTTTTTGTAAAAAATGTTTTTGAAAAAAAATTTTTTTGGAAAAATATTTTTGAAGTTTTGGTTTTTGTAAAAAAATTTTTGTTGTAAATTTTTTTTTTTCAAAAACTTTGTTGTGAGTTTTTCACTTTGTGATTTTTGTTTTACATTTGTGTTTTTTCTTTTCACTTTTGTAATTTTTTTATACTTTAAATATTTTTTGTTGGTATTTCTAGAAAACAGTGAAATTATTTTGTAAATTTGCATATTTTTTCATACATCTGCTTATTTTTGTATGTTCTTATGCATTTTTTAAGTTGTGAGAGTGTTGTTTCACTTAAAATGTTATGTGTATGTACGTGTGTGTAACCTATTTTATTAATGTAATAGGTTTTTAAAAAATAAACACAACGATATATGTATATAAAGGAATATTTAATGTGAGCATTTAAAGGATACATTGCAAAATAATATCTATACATTCATGCTGGTTAGAAGAATCACGGGTAACAAAATTACTTTTCAGCAGTGTGTATGTCTTCCAAATTTTAAGTTTGAGATATTGTGGTAAGTGTTATGAAAATATGATGGATATATAGTCTAAATATCTTCCTTTATGTCTAAATTCTTCAAACGTCTGAATAATTTTTGAATATCCTCACTAAGTTTACATATAACTGACGATGCTTTATATGATGATGTGTGCACTTTTGATTCACGCCTTCTTGAAAACAGCATTTGGTAATCTTCCCAAGTGTAAGGTTTTTCACCTGTATGGATTTTTGTATGTTCTGTTAAATTCGATTTACTTAAGAAATGTTTGTAGCAAATAGAACACATCTGTAATAGAAATAAAATGCAAACAATTAGGATTCTTTTCAACAATATAGGTAAAAGGCATTTGTTAAAGTGTAGGCAGTAAGACAAATCATTTTATATTTACTCTAATTACGATTCATATACGAATTCTAGTATTTTTCATATAAGTACTTACATATGTATTATTCATTAACGCTACATGTGCTAGGGATGATTCATTCAGATCATTAATTTCTGAAGTTTGCTGCTGTTTTGGTTCATCTTGTTGAAACATCTTTATAACGCAAGAAATATATATTTAGTAAAGGTTTAATGTATAAATAATCGCTCATTTATTTATTTTTATTAAATACATATATATTGCAATCAAATTTCGCTGTACGTTTAATATAAATTAATTTTTTTTTCATTTATTCATATGATAGAAATTCCTCTGAGGCGTACATATCTGATAATTTTTAGAAAAAGTATGAAACACAAATCTCTGTATGATGATAAGTATTGTGGTAAAATTCACATAGTTTGGTTTCGAAAATAGGTTATTTGAAATATGAACTGTTAAAAATTAAAGATTGTATTCATACATACTATGTATAATCAAAAACTATAAACATTTTATTAATATTTTAAACAACTAGATGGACGATAATTCAGAAATCGTTGAACTGTAAGATGAAACATATGATAATTTGATTAATAGTATAGATGGAAACTCAAGATTAGTCATGTATACTACATTAAAACTTTAAAGATAGTATTTATATTTTAAGCAACTTGGTGGATGATAATTGAGAAGTGCGAGATGAAACATCTGATGAATTGATTAAAAATATGAGTAGATTAGTTTTAATACATTAGATGATTATAGAAGTAAGAAATTTCGTGTAGGGGAAATGCGTATACGATGAAAATCGAATTGAATCAATTGACTTCAACTCCCGTTCCAAGTTAGTATTTAACTCACTTGTGTAATGTGGAAATATAAAAGGTAAAGAATCAAGTTTGATGTAAATAAATATTGTGGTATTGGTTTAAAAACTAAAAAAGTATTGAATTTTACTGAATTAGAAAGTATAAAATTTGATTAAATAATGTTTTATGTATAAAAATTAAGTTTAAATGTGATAAAATTATGAAAATCAGTTTGTAAACTCTCATTTTTATAAGTACTACTATGAAAATATTCTTTTAATATAGAATTTCTGCTTATTGATGAGACTAAAAAATTATTTTTTTGTTAATTTTGAATATTTATTGAGTGTATGTAATACTAGGATTAAAATCTTACAAATTCGGTGTTAAATTTTTCAAGAAATTGTGGTTTGTAATCCAGAAAAAGGTGTGATTTTAATAAATTTGTAAATATGTTCATTATTTTTTTTTAATTATTTCTCTAACTGGTCATTCATTTGTTAATTTTTGTAATTTTTGTAGAAAAAATGATTTGAATTTTCGGTAATCTGTACTATTTTTTTGTCCAACAGTTGATTTTATTGATTATTAGTATTCTCATTCGACAGTAATTTCACGTATGAAGTTATTAAATATTAAATATCTATTAATTTCCTTTACTGTTTCATATGATAGTAATATTTCTGAGGAACAGGTGTGATAACTACTAGACTTTGATTGGCTTGATTTTCTGATAAACGTTTGAAAAGAGTTGTAAGTATGTAATGATGTAATATCTATATACTATCGAGAGTCGAGATTGAAGTAGATAAGTATTGGAGTAATAGTCAATTCTTTGTTGAATTTCAAGAAATTGTGTGAGAACATGGTTTTTTACATTAAGTTTATGTAATTTCAGTTACAGTTTTTCGACAATCAACCTAAAAATGGATAATTATCATAGTTAAAAGTTATGATGAAAAGATCTAAGCAATATTAATGTTAAAAAGTTCGTCTAATGTTTGCTCTTACGTTGTGAAAATTTCGAATAGTTTGGTTTGAAATATGAAATGTTTGTAAAAATTAAACTTTGTATTCGTGTATGTTTTGCATCATTAAATTGTAAAGATAATATTCATATTTGAAAAATGTTGTTGGGTGTTTTAATAATTTTCTGATAAGTAGATAAAAACAGATGTGAAAATTCTGTGCTATTAAAATATATAGGATCAAGAATAAAGTTTGATGAAAATAAGTATTGTAAAAATTCAGAAATTTTGAAGTGTAAGATGAATCATGTCCTAATTTGATTAATTATATGGGTAGAGTAGTTTTAATATGTCAAGTGTCTAAAGCAGCAAGAAACGATTTTTTAGGTTTTCTAGAATAATAATAATAATAATAATAAAAGTATACTTTTGTTGTAAGATTTCGAATGCAGTCAAGACGTGAAAAATATAAGTATGAACCCTTTGTAAAGACATTCAAACTTTTTAAAAAGTTTAAGTTTAGTAATATACTGTAACAATATATGTAAGCGATGTATTTCAAAGTTGAAAATTTGTGTAAAAAATTGTCTTTTCTTGAAAATTGGTATTTATTTTTGTTTAATTAATGATACTTATTACATTTTTGTTGTTAAAAACTAAAATATACGTTTAATTCTTCTGTTAAAATTGATATATCCGTGTTGGAGGTGAGAAAAAATAGTGTAAAACTAATAAAATTTGTTTAAATTCGTCTTTTTATTCTTAAAATTAATATTTGCTATTGTTTAGAATACGTAATAATAACTTTTGAGGAATGTATAACCGGAAAATGTTAAAAAATCTTAGAAAATTGGTATTAAAAATATTAAATACAGTTGCTTCAATGATATCTTTTCGATATGTAAAGTGATTGTAGCATTTAGAAATGTACTTCTGAAGAATGTATAATCGGAAAATGTTAGAAAATCTTAGAAAATTGGTGTTAAAAATATTAAATACAGTTGCTTCAATGATTTCAAAAACAAACTCTGTTAAAAAATTCTGTATGATTTCAAGTGAAAATAATCTGAACCTGAATACATGGTATTTAAAATACAAAATTCACGATTATGAACTAATGTTGAAAACATGAGTAACATTAAATATACAGCTAATATTTAATTATAGATTAGGAAATTCTTAAAGTGTATCCAAATTTATTAAATATAGTATTGAATACAGTGAATAAGTGAAATATGTGAATAAGTATTGATATTTCCATGTTGCTTTTGAAAATAGTAGTGTAAAATTATTCAAATTCGTCTTTTCTTTAAAACTGATATTTATTTTTGTTTAATTAATGATACTTGTTAAGATTTTGTTGTTAAAAACTATAATATACGTTTAATTCTTCTGTTAAAATTGATATATCCATGTTGGAGATGAGAAAAAATAGTGTAAAACTAAAAAAAAAATTTTAAAATCGTCTTTTTCCTCCTTAAAATTATTATTAAACTAGTGTAAAACTAATAAAATTTGTTTAAATTCGTCTTTTCCCCTCTGAAAAACTAATATTTCTATTATTTTGCTTAATTAATTATACTCATTATGACTTCCAAATTTTAATTTGGAGATGTTGTAGTAACTGTTATAAAACTAGAATGGATAAATAACTTAAATCTCTTCTTTTTTTTCACTCTATGTGATACTTTTTCTTGAACGTAAACATTTGTATACCTTTGTAAGTTGTGACGTCAAGATTCTTTGTTATGTTCCCCTACCTGGAATGCATGCATGGTGGGGTTGCAGAAAAAAGTTTTAGTTTAGATATGACGTAATAAGAAATGCTCTGCAGGTTCACATTTGTGTGTTGGGGATTTCTTTAAATTATTCGTTTATGCATTAAAATTCTACTTAGTTGGTATACATAAAGTACGATGAAATTTCCAATTAGAGTAAAAGTTAACCAAATTCGTTTAATTCGTCTTTTTTCGTTAAAAAATCATTAGTTTCCTTTGTTAATTGTTCAATTATCGAAATTCTTTGAGGTAACGACTGTTCAAAAACTAAAAAATATGTTTAAATTTCTATTTTAAGTTGTGTATTCTGATTTTATATTAAAAAATAAATAAATAAATAAAAAATATGAAGAAATCAGTTAAAAATTTAATATTTTCTGTTTTGCTTAATTAATAATGTTCATGAAGGAAATGGTTGTCCAAAACTGGAATGCATGCTTAAATTTCTTTCTATCAAATTGATATTCTGAAGTTTGAGTTGAAAAAATCGTAAGAAATCAGTCTTTTTCTATAAAACTTGATATTTTCCATTGTTTTTTACTTAATTAACGATACTCATTAAGATTATAGCTGTTGAAAAACTAGAATGCATGTTTAACTTTCAACTTGTAAGTCGATACACTGATGTTGCAGTTGATAAAAATCGTAAGAAATCAGTCTTTTTCTATAAAATCGATATTTTCCATTGTTTTTTACTTAATTATGAATGCTCATTAAGGTTATAGCTGTTGAAAAACTGAAATGTATGTTTAAGTTTTCTCTCTTAAGTTGATAAAAATCGTTAGAAATCAGTCTTTTTCCATAAAACTTGATATTTTCCATTGTTTTTTTTACTTAATTAACGATACTCATTAAGACTATAGCTGTTGAAAAACTAGGATACATGTTTAACTTCCAACTTTTAAGTCGTTACATTGATCATATAGTTGATAAAAATCGTAAGAAATCAGTCTTTTTCTATAAAACTGGATATTTTCTATTGTTTTTACTTAATTAATACTACTCATTAAGATGTCTATGAAGCAAAATTCAAATATATGTTTAACTTTCTTGAGTTAAATTGATAATCTCATCTTGTAGTTGAAGAAATCTAAATAAAATGGTTAAAAACTGAAATTTTAATTGTTTCGCTTAATTAATAATACTCATTAAAATTACGGTTGTTTAAAATTCAAATACAAATTTAATCTTCATCTTATAGTATGATTCAATGTTGAGATGTGATTGATAATATTTTTAATTAGGGAAGGTTGTTCACCTATCCTGTTATAATAGAATATCCCTTTTTTCCACTAGGGGGCGCAGGAGGGCGGCGGTGAGATGGTGGGAGCAGGAGGGACCGCAGGCGGGGCAGCCGGAGGAGGCCCGGGGCAGCTGGAGGAGCAGGTGGGGTAGCCGGAGGAGCAGGTGGGGCAGCCGGAGGAGCAGGTGGGGCAGCCGGAGGAGCAGGCGGGACGGCCCCACAGCCCCACCTGCGCTTGAGCCCGTACTCTCCTTTTCCTACTACTATTATTTATGTATATCATTCAATTTTTAAAATATAAAAATTATTAATCAAATATTATAGTTATTTGTGTATATCATTCAATTTTCACAATGTAAAAGGCATTTAGAGGTAAATTAGAGCTGTAATATTGCAGTAAAATTTATTTTAAAAGAAGTAAGAAAATGAATATTTAACGATGAGATAAAATAACTCCACAAACTTTTCAAACATAGTTGTTATTGTATTAAAAAAAAAAAAAAAAAAAAATCGTAAACACAAAATACTATTTTAGTTACTTAAAGATGTTTTTATTCACAATAAAATATATTCAAAGCCAAGTACTTTTGAGCATTTCCATATTCGTCATCTTCATCAGGGATAAAACATAGAGGTTGAGTCCTTTTAAACTAGATGGAACGATCCAATTTCACAGTGAAAAGGGAGAGGAAGGTTATGGCTATCAGACTGCTGCAAAATCAACCGAAATGGAAGAGTTCATTTTATTCCTAAAATATTATACGAAAATTTTAGAATGACCTTCGTCGAACGACGCGTCTTCACTTGGAAGTTTGGATCAGCCTATCTATTGCAAAAGGACCCAACCTCTTGTTTTTATTGTTTCAACCTTGATTGGCATGAACATGTTCGAAATTACTTGGATTTACATGCATTTTATTGTAAATGAAAACAAGTTTAAATATTTGAAATAAAATTTTGTGTTTACGAATTTTTTTATACAACTTGTTATTGTAAGGTGGATTTAAAGATTTCAAGAAATTACTGTTTTTACTTTCTTCTATATTCAATAGAAGAAAGTATTGTAATCGAAATTTTTTTCGACTTCCGGTTTTCGACGGATTTACACGTTTTAGGGGTCAGAGATTCCAAAAAACATGATTTTACAAAATGTCTGTCTGTCCGTGTGTGTGTCCATATGTCGCCAGTCTACCATCAAATAGTGTATGAAGTTATGCATAGAATTGAACCAAATTTTTTGTGAATGTTTTTGGCTGAGGTAAACAGGTCCTCCTTCAGTTTTGAAATATTCCGCCGGAAGGGGGCGTTGCAATCGCGATTTTTGTGCCATTTTCAATATTGTACCGACCAAAAGTATATGAAGTTATGCATCGAATTGAACCAATTTTTTTGCGTAAGTGCATGGTTTTGGATAGTTGGTCCTCCCTGAAATTGAAAAAAATCCGCCGGAAGGGGGCGCTGCAATAGCGAATTTTATGACATTTTCAATATTGCACCACCTAAAAGTGTATAAAGTTGGTCCTAGAACTGAACTAAAATTTTTGTATATGATTATTTTTTGGTAAGGCAAGTAGGTCCTCCCTGAATTTGGAAAAAAAAAATCTGCCTATCATTCTATTGTTCATCGGCTCGTGCAGAGACGGAAATTAATTTTTACTCCGATTAATTGACTGAACCAGAAATTTAAGATGAAAATCAAAGTTGGTATGGTATTGAATTAAAATTATTAAAGCATTACAATGAGTAACTTTTTTTTTTTTTTTAATATTAAAATGTACGTATGAGATAGAAGAAAGTTTTGGGATTGGCACATCCAACTAGTTTATTATTATTATTATTATCAGCAGCAGAAACAGAATTGGGAGCATTGTTACTATTACCTAATAAAGATTTAAACTTTAACTTCATGATAATCTGTTTTGTTGGCTTGAGAAATCAGTGATTAAATTATATTTCGAACAACAACCCTAGAAATCTGCTCTTGAGTTCCAGTCATGAGCAACCATGACAGTCTTAGATCAAACGCTTGTTAACTGATGATGGAATATTGGCCAACTTTTAACCAAGCGCATCAACTCGGTGATGAATGATCGAGATATTCTTGGGTAGTTTGAGCTTTATGGGCGCTTGTCCCTCGAGCATGATAATACGATATCTAGGATATTTTTATCGAATATTATTTATGTCTGAAAGGCGTTTGGGTTGATTTTTTACAATATTTTAAAGGGTTATCCAAATATTAAATCTTAAAAAGAAAAAGAAAAAAAAATCTTTTTTTTTTTTTAAATATATTTTAAAGGGAAATATTTTCTGAACATTACATAAGAAATAATAAAAATTTCCGACATATCTAACGTTATCACTTTAGGGGGAAGGGGGTTTTGATATCGTAAGATATCTCTAGGGGTAAGGGGGTTTCTCTTTCTATATTATAATCATTTTTGATACAACCAAAATTATTATTATTATTATTATTATTATTATTATTATTATTTTGCTTTTTTACGTTATAAACATACATTATGAAGTGCATTATAAAATTATTGTTGAATGTTATATACCAAAAAACTGTATTGTTAAATAGTATATTTTTAAAGTATAAAATTATTTCGTAAATAGTAATATTTTATTAACTTCCCTTCAATAAAATCAGCCAAAATATGCGAATAATAACTGTATGTCATTGCTAAACACAGGGTTGGGTTTCTGACGTCAGAAACTGGTTTTTGACATGACAAGTGTCAAAAACTGGTTTAAACCGTCAAAAACTTGTTTAAACCGTCAAAAACTGGCTTAAATCGTCAAAAATGTGTAATGCGCTTTAAACATTTTAAGAACAAGAGAGAAACATTGAGTAATTTTTTATTTAAAATTAATTATCTGTAATATTTCTGTAATTTAATTACAAAAAAAATTAAATTTAATTTAATTGCAATAAAACGTTTTTTAGAATGTTCAAACAGAAGAAAATAATTTTGTACAGTTAATAATCTGAATCAATTTTACGCTATCCTATAGCACTTAACCAATTTAGCACATTTATTTACACCCAAATGGTTTATGAATTTAGAGTGTAAGCCATAAAATATTATTACAAAATACTCTCTCAATTGGTGCTGAGCTAGCAGGGCTTAATAGCAGAAGCATTGCTAGTTGAGCAAGTTTGGAAGCAGGCCAAATTTTCAGATTTATGACAATTTTTTTTTTCTTTCTTTTTCTGGAAATGATAATATGCAATACAGTAAAAGTGAATTTTTAATATATCTCATATTATAATATTTTAATATTATATCTAATATTGTATATTTGAGACAGATGTTTAATGTGAAATTTTACAGATCAGTGTAGTATTTGAGGTTTCTGACGAGGTTTTTGACAAGAGGTTTTAGCCATGACGGTTTAAACCACGGTTTTAACCGGATAAAACCGCACACTGTCAAAAACTTGCCAACCCTGGCTAAACATAAAAAAGGGGAAAAAAAAAAGAAAAAGAAAAAAGAAAGAAACAGTGATAACGATATCATTACGGAGGGAGGACGGGGGATGTTTAAGGAATGGTAACGTAGGATATCGAAAGGGAGACAAGAGGTCCTAAATTACCAAAAAGTTGATATCATTATGCATACCCTTAAGTTAAGCTTGTTATTGCGATTAAAAATTCATCAGGTGTTCTCTATGAACAATGATTAATTCATTAATTACGAAAATAATTTTTTGAGACTCTTTGCATTTTAAACTAAAATCTCTTTCCTTTATCATGTGCCTAGGGACATGTTTGGCACTTATTGTTATATTGTTGTTTCTTTTCACATGGCGCGAAAATTTGTCAGCGGTGAAAAGTGCTTTCAAATGGTATGAAAGTTTATGGCACAGCACCAAATATGGTTATTAGATTTTATGGAAAAAAAAAAAAAAAAAAAAAAAAAAAAACTAGTCGTTGGAGGCCACCGTAATACTTACCCATCATTTATGTGCATATGAAAATAAAACATGTGAAAACTATTTATACAATGTATTTCAATTCCAAAACTAAATTTAAATATTGTTAATACACAAAATATAGGATGGACGAGTCCTTACTGTAAATAAAAACTATTCTCTGACAGTCACATACATTTATTATCAGACGAACAGGACAAAAACACACAAACAAAAAATAAAACATAGATTCATTCGTCAAAACAATCTTTAAAAGGTCTTAATATGTCGTAAATATTTTAGTTCTTAAAAGAATCGTGTTAAATCGTCGTTTTTAATTCGTTGGAATCATCTCTTTAGCTTTTTATCACCGTCGTTAGCTATCGTCGAAAAACGTTCTATTTACATTTCTTTCCTCTCAATCCTGACCACACAGCTTCGATGTTTCCCGTTTCTACTTTTAATCTCGAAGCAGAGTTCGGAGAGTGGTGGAGGGAAATACATTCCAATGCAGGTGCAGCAGAGAGAGAGTGTAGCCCACATGCGGGAGTATATCCCACATGCGGCCGTCCTGACATCTGGAGCTGCCGCAGCGACATGTGATCTTATAGAATCTGAAAAGAAACAAAAACAAAAAAAAAGTAACTGTTCTTAGGAAAAAAAAAATAGAATTCGTTTGTACACTAGCAAGATCAGTCGTCTTTTTCTGAAATAGTGTAACATCGAATGAAAATGTTCTTTAAAATTGCTGACTTTTAAAATGATCAGACATACACATTAAAGAGAAGGAAAAAAAAATAAAGTTTCAGTTATCGTCATGCTAAGGCTTCATGTATTCAGCACACGAACTAGTACTGATCGGTCCTTCAGTTGATGAGATTTTCTCTACGTCGTAGGTGTCATTAGACTTCACTTTGGTTACTTTATATGGACCTAGGAATTTAGACTTCAATTTTAACCCTGGTCCTTGTTGGGTTCTTTTAATTGCTACGAGGTCTCCAAGGTTATATTTCCGGGGTTTCTTACGTCTTAAATTATAATGCTTGCGATTTTCTTGTTGGATTTCCAGAATATTCTTCTTAGCTTCTTTTCGGAGTTATTCTCTATCTTTCATGAATTGTTCTTCGACTGCACTATTCAGGAGTTCAATAATTTGTAAATCTTCTTTCTGTTTCATTTTTGTACCAAATAGTATTTCAAACGGTGTTCTCTTAATGCTTCGTTGGTAAGTTGAATTAATGACTTGTTGAACTTTAGGAACATATTTAAACCATTTGGTCGGTTCGTCTTTGGACATTTTAGAGATTACTGAAATTATGATGGAATTAAGTCGCTCCACTTGACCATTAGAACGGGGAAGGCCAGTTGTTATTGTCTCATGCTTTATATTTTCATTTTGGCAATAATCAGCAAATTCTTTACTTGTAAATGCAGGACCTTTATCGCTAATAATTTTGGAAGGGTTGCCAAAAGTATAACTTTGTTGTTGCAGTTTCGAAATGACTTCGGTAGAAGAAGTAGTTTTACAGGGATATAGCCACACGAATTTGGTAAATGAATCTATTAAAGACAAAATATGTTTATAGTTTTTGTTAGTTGATTCGAGAGGGCCTAGATGATCAATGTGGTAAGTTTGGAGGGGAGTCTCCTCTTTGTGTAAGGGATGTAACTCACCTTCTTGTTTTCCACGTTTCCGATTATATAAAAGGCATGTTACACAATTTGCTATAACTTTATCAATCTTATTTGTCATATTAGGGATAAAAAATTCTTCATTAAGGAGTTCTTCACAACGTTTGCGTCCGAAGTGTCCTTTGTCATGAACGTTTTTAATGACGTTTAGCTGCATTTCATCCGGCACAACTACCAGATCGTAACCTTTATGATTTTTATAAAGAACGTTATTTTTGAGGAAATAGTTGTCATATGTCTTTGTTTTCAAAATTTCTTTGATGGCCTGTATATGTTCGTCGGTGTTCTGTGATTGTATGATTTTGGAAGTAAAACTGTCTTGAATGGTCATACATACGGGATTTCTGCTTAAAGCGTCAACGTGGCGCATACGTGTACCTTGTCTGTGTTCGATTGTATAGTTATAATCAGCTAACATTAAAGCCCATCGAGCTATCTTGGTGCAAAGATCTTTTTTATTCATAGTTAGGGCAAATGCATTGCAATCCGTGACAATCTTGAAAGGAATACCTAAAATATAAACACGAAATTTTTTAAGAGCCTCGATGACAGCCAAAACTTCTAGTTCATAACTCGAATATTTACGCTCAGCATCTGTGGTTTTTTGCTCATAAAGTAGACAGGGTGAAATTGATTATCAATAGAAGACTTTTGAAGGAGGACTGCTCCGTAACCATCAATAGAAGCATCGCAATGAACTTCTGTTTCATTACTAGGGTTATAAATGCTTAAAACAGGACCTGAAGCAAGAATGTGTTTCAACTGATTAAATGCATTTCGCTGCTGGTCACCGAAGTGAAATTTAGTGTCCTTTCTAAGGAGATCTGTTAAGGGTTTAGCTATTAAAGAATAATCTTGAATAAATTTACGAAAATATGAGGTTAATCCGACAAATGAATGCACATCTTTTACACTTTTAGGTTCCGGAAAATTTAGAACAGCTTTAGTTTTGGAGGGAGATGGATGTAGTTGACCATTTTTAATGTGGTAACCCAGAAAATCAATTTCTCGCTGTAAAAAGTGGCATTTTTTTAGATTCAGTTCCAAACCATATTCTGATGCAGTTGTAAGAACGCGTTGTAATTTCTGGAGTCCTTCGGCTTCGTCTTCAGACGGTATTATAAAATCATCCATGAACACGATAAGTACTTTTTCATTAATGAGATCGCGAAAAACATTATAGATATATCTCTGAAAAACTAAAGGAGCATCGCTAAGGCCATAATTCATGTATAGAAATTCAAATTGACCAGAATGTGTTACAAAAGAAGTGTATTTTCGGCTATTTTCTTCTACTTCGACATGAAAAAATGCATTTTTAAGATCAAGAGTTGTAAATACTTTTGCAGAGTGCAACTGATCAATAATGTCATCGATTACTGGCAGGGGAAAACGTTGTTTATGTGTTTTAGCATTTAGCTTCCTATAGTCAACACACAATCTATATGAACCATCTTTCTTTTTTACGAGGACAATAGGTGATGAAAAATTACTGGTGCTTTTTCGGATAATTCCCTTTTCAAGCCATTCAGAAATTTGTTTTTCGACAAATTCTTTCTCTATAGGAGCTAGGCGTCTGGGAGGACATGTAACAGGTATTTCGTCTTTCAGATGAATTGATAATGTAACATCAGTAGTCTTTACTTTTCGGGGGGAATAATTTTGAATAAGTTCCGTAATTTTTGAACGTATAGTTTTATCGGTAATATGAGATAAATCAAGATTACTATCGTCTAATACTTGAGCAACATTAATCAGAAAATTATTTGACATATCTTCATTTTGCTTGATTTTTTGCATCGAAATATTATTTTGAGAAACTGTTAAAATACTTTTCTGTATAACATCTGTACCAATAATAAAATCAAAAGATATGGAATAATCTGGTACTACATAAACATTAGTGGTGTAATTAAAATCATCTATAGTAATATCCGTAGAGAAAAAACCCAGGGGTTTGATCATAGTATTTCCTAATCCAGTTAATGTGATTGTTGAATGTTCGAGGTTCGAAACCGTTGGGAGTTTGCGATAAATACTTTCTTTTAACAGACTTCTTTCACTTCCCGTATCGATCAAAGAAAGAACATTTACTGACGAAATAATTACTTGTTTGGTCATAAAAGTATTCGACGTAATGGTGGAAATATTGGATGGTTCAGGCTTATTTCTAGATTTCCTTGGTTGATCACATTGAGCCGACTTATGGCCAAAATTCGAACAATTAAAGCAGCGAGGGCCTTTGTCTTTATGCCTACATTGGCTACTTTTATGGTTGGCTAAACCACAATTAAAGCAGAGAAGATCAGGTTTTGGACGAAAAGATTTCTCTTTTAATGGCATTTCTGGTTTAGATTTACGAAATTTAGTGTTCTCATAGTCATGCCGAATTTTGTCATAAATTTTGAGCTTTTGTTTAAATTCTACTATAGATTGGCAGCCATATAATATTGATTTTCGAAAAACAGGGTCGGGTATACCGTTAATAATATACTGCATCAGTGCTGAATCTTCGATGTTACCGCGCGAACATAATTGTTTCATTACGAGAAAATATTCTTCAAGAGATTCATTTTCTTGTAATTTTCGTTTATTTAACATGTCATGTAACTCAGCAGAATTATAAGTAATGCCAAATTCAGAAATTAAGAGTTGTTTAAGTTTTTCATACGAGTTAATGTGAAATTCTGTTTGTACTAACAGCTGGGCTTTTCCTCGTAAGGATCGTTTAGCAAAAACAAATTTATGAAATTCTGATAAATTGAGCATGCTAGCGACATCGTCAAAATTACTTAACCAAATATTTATATCTTGAAAAGAACTACCATCAAAAGGCGGTATAACACTTTCAACATCATTAAAATTAATAGTAGATGGCAAAAAACTTTGAACTGGAAATTGCTTGTTTTTATCAAAATTTGATGATTCAGTATTACTTGCAGTGTCATTATTCAATGTAGTATTATGTGAAGATATTTCAGGTTCCGAATCGGTATCACTTTCGTTTTGGATAATGTTAGCTTGGAGTGAATTCAAGTCTGAAAGATATGTGACTAATCTGGTTGCAAGTTCAGTTAAAGAACCATCATTTGAGATACAGAGTAAATTACAAATTGTGATTAAATCGTTTAAAGAAAAATCTGCCTGAACTTTCGTAACTTTATTTTTGAATTCAGTGCTGGTCGTTTCGAAATCGAAACCAGTGAAGTCACGAATTCTTTTTCGATTTGAGCGATCACCATCAGTGTCGAACAATAATTTATGAAGTAATTTAATTTTATTAGTACGTTCATTTTTAAATGCAACTTCCAATTCTTTGATGTCGACTAGCTTCATAGTAAATATAAAATATGGAATAATTAACTCACCCGTAAAATGATATCCGGCTTGAATCTGAAGAAAAAATATCTAGTTCAGAACAATGAGCAAAAATGGTAAATGGGCACTTCTGGCACCACTTTATAGGATGGACGAGTCCTTACTGTAAATAAAAACTATTCTCTGACAGTCACATACATTTATTATCAGACGAACAGGACAAAAACACACAAACAAAAAATAAAACATAGATTCATTCGTCAAAACAATCTTTAAAAGGTCTTAATACGTCGTAAATATTTTAGTTCTTAAAAGAATCGTGTTAAATCGTCGTTTTTAATTCGTTGGAATCATCTCTTTAGCTTTTTATCACCGTCGTTAGCTATCGTCGAAAAACGGGAAGCGAAATATCTCACCACTCTGTGCGATGTGGCGAGAAAATGCTTGGCGGGACTTCACGATTAGCGCCAATCAACAGACACTGGAGCGAAGGGTAGTGTCTAAACAGCATCTCTAGGAATCGTATCTATCGTGCTCTCGCACTCGGCGAAGGCCATTTCTATTGTTTTTGTATAAAATTTATACAAACAGCACGCGTGGATCATATTGGAAAGTTTGAAAAAAAAAAAAAAAAGAAAAGAAAAGAAAAAAAAATTAGTTTTTTGAATTTAAGTTACAAAAAAATATTTTTCAAAGTTTACTGATTGATATAATTATTAATTAATTATATAAATATATTACATAATTAATTAATATGTAATATATTTACATAATAATAAAAATATTTATGTTATTTATATTTTTTAAAAAATTGTCATTTTAAATTAAAACTACATGCATTTTGTTTTTCCAGCTGCAATTAATTACATAATGTAATTAACATTATCATTAATAAATTATTATATATTCTTAATAATATTTATTAATTTATTGTTATATAATAATATTAATATAATCATGTATGATTTATATTGAAAAATCTATTATAGCTTTCTATAAATAAATACTTTATACTGGTTTAGTATTAATTAATAATTATAAAGTATAGCAATATAATTAGTATACCTATTTTTTAAGAAGCTATGAACTTTGAATAATCATTATTGATAAAAAGGGGGAAAAATGTTGGTTATGTGTATATATTTTGTAATTAATACTTCAAATTTAAAAACCAATTTAAAGAAAATCCCAAATGTTTAAGATTAATTTAGCATTCAGTATAAAAATTTATTATTATTTATTTAAAATAAGCTAATTATATAGCATGAATACAGTTATAATTAGGATATAATCTAAATATTTATTATCTTTTATTAAAATAATGAATTATTTGTATAGTATAAATGAAATATGTATGAATATTTTATAATTGTTAATATTTAACAATATTTATTAAATCAATATAATAAATTGTTAATGATTAATATAATTAAAATATAATAAATGTAATATTACTAATATGAAACTAGAATTAAATATTTACTGCAATTAAAATGATTTCAATGTTTATCAAAATCTAGCATTCTGCAAATCTAGATCATATTTTAAAATTGGTAGTAGAGACCACCTTTTTTTTCCAGATATTTAAAAGAAGAATACAGTACATATCACTTTCGAAAAATAATATGTAATTCAATCTGAAATTAGATTTTAGCTGCGACTAAAATCTGTTGAATGAATCTTTATTTGCAAAATGTCCGGGAACTAATGCTCGAATTACCAATTTTTCAATACTTGCATGGGTATTATTTGATTATCCTGTCGATTAATTTTGCCAAATTATACAAATCCCCTAACTATCTGAAAAGTTAAACAAACTGACGTAATTTTTATTTTAAATAACAACAACAACAAAAAAAAAAAAAAAAAAAAACAATTAAGTTAGTAAACCATTAATAAAAATGTAAATAAAAAGTGAATGTGACATTTACGATCATACATTATTGGCATAATCTTATAATTTGTTGATAGTTTTTTTAATCGAGAGGATATAATGAAGTAGTAGTACCCTTGCATGTATAACTTATCAGACCTGTAACAAAAACTATTCACCAACATTTAAATTATTAAAAAATATGCACTATTCTATTCATTGAAATGAATAAAATAGTGTATGATATTTTGACATTATTTCTTTAAACATTAAGCTAAAAGTACATAACAAAAAATGTGTAGTCAGATAAGCATGTGACAAGCATCTTGGCATTTATTTTTGCGTGCTTTTTATGATAGTTGCTGTTCAGATTCAGGAATATTTTTATTTAAAATAATGTCACCAGTTATTCATAGTAATAAAAATATCAAGGCAACTGTGAGAACAATATTACAACTGATTTTCTACTATCAATGTTTTAATAGCATTAAAACTATTTCACAAGAATGTATAGCATTAAAACTATTTCATAAGAAAGAGTCCAATATTATATATTTAATTAAAATTAGAAGAAAATAGGGGGAAGGGATATACTAACCCCTAGTATGACATCCATCAAAACAACAATCTAATATAATTATTCATGTCTTTATTATTGCATATTCAATTTTTATAAGGATAGAATGGGGGAGAACACGATAAAATTACTTTAAAAAGGGGAAGCAGGGCTTGAAATTCAATTTTTCGAAGGAGGGGAGTCTCCCTACCAACATTTATAAATGGAGAAGAGTTTGGCTGTTTGGGAGGGAGAAAAAAAAATGTTTAAAACTTGAAATTATTTTATGAGCTATTTAAAGAATTACCAGAAAACAGACATGACAAAATATCACTGAAGCAATTTTTATCAACAATTCAGAATAATTATGCAAAATGTGTAAAAAAAAAAAAAAAAAAAAAAAAAAAAAAAAAAAAACTTTTATACTGTCTAGTTTTTACTGGTCGTAAATTCTTTCCCAGTGCTAATAATTTTGTTACAGATCTAATAATTGTTTTAATAATAATTAATGCTAATTAGTATTTTACTAATTAATAAAACTTCTAATTAATTTAATAAATTTATATTTTTGATTTATAAATTTATAATTAATTGTTATAATTAAAACCAATATTTTTTTCTGTTTATTAAATCTGCAAGATACAAATTTAATTATAAAATAATGCTTATTTGAGAATAAAAGGTAAGAAGTATCACTATTGTTCGCATTTCTTTTTAAAAGGGGCAAGTCAAATTTAATGAAAAAGATTTTTTCTTAAAAAACGAATACTTTTGTTGAGTAAAGGGGTACTTTTTGTTTAATGAATGGCTACTTTCAGGAATTGCATTCACTCAGAAAGATTTGGAGCTGTCAGAAATGGATTTTAGTGCAGCAAAGAAATAAATAAAAAAAAAATAAAGCAGAAAAATTAGCTAGTTGAACAGAAAAATACTCTCCCAGCAGTATTTCTTTTTTGGGGGGGGGATGCCAGGGGGAGGGGTTCCCTTTGACAAAATTTCTATTTTTTTTCACTATCTTTTAATGAAATCTGTCTTTTTTTCACGATATTTTCAGGAAATCTGCCGTTTTTTTGGGATTTTTTGACGAAAATTTGCCGTTTTTTCGCGAATCTTCTGAGGAAATTTGTCATTTTTTCGCGATCTTTGATGAAATCTGCCGTTTTATCGGGATTTTTTGACGAAAATTGCCCTTTTTCGCGATTTTTTGGGAAAATTTGTCGTTTACAGTGAATTTTTGTCGAAATTTGTCGTTTTTCACGATTTTTGGATGAAATTTGGCTTTTTTTCGTGACCTTTTTGACGAAAACTGCCATTTTACAGGGTTCTGTGACAAAAATAACAATTCTTTTGCGAATCTTTTGACGGAATTTGCGGGAAATTATTCGTTTTTTCGCGATTTTTAAAAATATTTTCCATCTTTTTGCAAAATTTTTACGAAATCACATGTCCTGTGTAACCCATAATAGCTATTTTTTTTGTGTGCCATCCCCGATTTTTTGCGTAATTTACGCACTATAACACGTCCGCGGCATCACTGTTTCATAATTTTTGGAATTAAATGCGTTAATTATTTTTATTATTTATTTATTTATTTTGGAACAGAATCGCCTTTTTTTTACCGCTGAAAATAGAATGAAACTCATCAGTCGATTGCAGGAAAAAACTGCGAAATTTGTTAATCAGTCGCGGAAAAAATCGTGTTTTTCAGTGATCTTTCGCAGTAAAAATCTCGCATTATGTGTCTATCAGTCGCACAAAAGTATCACAAAATTCGCAAAACGGTCGTGGAAGTTGATCATAGTTTCGAAATGCAATTTTTTGGGGGCGGAAGCCTCCCGTCCACGTTATTTTTTTGGGAGGGATTAAAAAAATTTTGGGTGCGAATCCCGCCATCCCACCCTTAAATTCAAGCCCTGGGAAGAATCCTTAAAGTGACATTTAATATTCCAAAACAAAATATAAATATTTATACTTTAATTACTAAACATTAAAATCTCGCAAGACTTTAGCAGAGAAAAGATATAGCTTGAAAATGCATTTTTGAGGGGTGGAAAAATTATACTCTTTATATCTCTAATAATATACTGTTATTTTTATTTAATGTATATTTAATAATATACTCATATTTTAATTATAATATCTTTACAATACAGTTCAGTTAGTCCCTCAACAAAATAATTGATTTAATGCTTGTTGATTTTAAATGTGTTTAAATCTTCTTGAAAAAAAAAAAATCAGACAATGAAATTAGTAAATTTTTAGACTTTTTAATCTTATTCAAATATGTAAATATGTAATACGTCTTTTAATAATTAATATTATAAAAGTTCACAATGAATTTGAGAATATAAAATTTAAGTAATCTCTAAATTTAATATTAGTTAATAAAAAAAAATCATAATGTGATTTTTTTATTGACCAACACACATAAATATTGAGTTATGTATAGTACATAAAATCCATAGCTCGTTAAATAATGTATTGTGAAAAAACAGTTTAATTTAATATTTTTAAACTTCATTACTTTAATAAAATAAATCCATTTACACGGAGTTGGAGTTCATTTTTATTATTCAAATTTTTTATTATTGCACATTTCCAATGCAAAATTTGTAATCAATTTTGTGAATTCTTTCTGTGCACGTATTTTTTATCTACAATTCTTCTAAGTTCAAATATAACAAGTCTGTTAAAATTACAGTTTTGTGAACTTGCGGTGTAAATACACAGAATCTTTCTCATATACTGCTCGAACTCGCTCTTCTTCACGCGATCAACATAAACATAAACAGGGCTGCTACACTCTTCATGAGCGAAAACACCCTCAAGTTTTTATCTCACAAATCCAGAAGTCTCGCCAAGCATTTTCTCGCCACATCGTACAGAGTGGTGAGATATTTCGCTTCCCTCGAAAAACGTTCTATTTACATTTTTTTCCTCTCAATCCTGACCACACAGCTTCGATGTTTCCCGTTTCTACTTTTAATCTCGAAGCAGAGTTCGGAGAGTGGTGGAGGGAAATACATTCCAATGCAGGTGCAGCAGAGAGAGAGTGTAGCCCACATGCGGGAGTATATCCCACAATAATAATACTCTATTAATGAATTGCTGATGCACCAATTTCAACAAATTATATAAAACGCCAAACTACTCAAGAAGTACCAAACTGCGTAAAAGAAACATCCTTATAACTCCAAAAATAATAATCATATTAACTAACAGTTTACTGCGTCGGATTAAGCGTCTCATTTTCAATTAAAATATACCTGTGAATTGAAATTTGAATGAAATACAGGGTCATGAAAAATCGAAGAACGTGGAAAACGGGATTACAAATATTTCGACATCTAATTATCCGATCGACTTCTTTTTTTATGCAAAATTTGTGCTTTTTTATTTCCTTTTACATACATTCCTTAAAATAAAAAAAAAAATCGGAAATTTTTATATACCTTTCATCAGAACGAATTTTTCGAGAATCCGGAAAAAATAGTTCCGGATAATCGATGTAGTTGATATTCAATAGGCTTCGTCCCATTCTTACATACTAAGTACATACAAAATTTCAAGTCTCTATCTCAATTTGATCATGAGATAGAGCGTTTACAGACAGACAGACTGACAGACAGACAGACGGACGGCAATTTGTTTTTCTAAAAATATGTTTTTCGAAATCTCCAGTGTCAAAAACGTGTAAATCCGTCATAAAAATTTTTTCGATTTTCAAAACGATTGCAAGATTTACCCTATACTACGTATAATGGGTAAGTAAAAATAGAATAGTGGGGAGGTACAAATAAGTCGCAAAATAAACTGCTGTTGCTTTTTAGCTCACAGGCTATCATAGCCTGAGAGCTTATGTGCCCGTCCGTTCTGTATGTATGTGCGTATGTGCGTAACGCGATAACTCATGATAAAAATATCGGATCCACTTGAAATTTTGTATATAGGTATATCCTGATAAGGCGCTTCCCTGATTAGTTTTTGGAGTTCATTCGATATGTATAAGAGGGGGAACGGGGGGCTCATGCCCCCCGTTAGTTGATATAAATGGGATTTTCATGCAGAATTAAGTTTTCAAAATTTAGATTAGGATCATTCTGATGAGGCGATTCCGTGACTGTTATTAGGTGTTCATTGAATAAGTATAAATAGGGGGAACAGGGGTTCTAATCCCCCCCCCCCGTTAGTTGATATAAATGGGATTTTCATGCAGAATTAAGTTTTCGTTCAAAATTTAGATTAGGATCATTCTGATGAGGCGATTCCGTGGCTGTTATTAGGTGTTCATTGAATAAGTATAAATAGGGGGAACAGGGGTTCTAATGCCCCCCCCCCCGTTAGTTGATATAAATGGGATTTTCATGCAGAATTAAGTTTTCGTTCAAAATTTAGATTAGGATCATTCTGATGAGGCGATTCCGTGACTGCTATTACGTGTTCATTGAATAAGTATAAATAGGGGCAACAGGGGTTCTAATGCCTCCCCCCCCCTCTTAATTTATATAAATAGGTTTTTCAAGCAGAATTTTCAGATTTCGTTCAAATCTCTGAATCGTTTTGGAAGTTTAATGGTTAAGTATAAAAGAAGGGGATAACTCCTTTTAAATTATATAAATGCTAAATGGGTTTTTATTAAGAATTATCTAATTTGCTCTGAATTTTGGATATAGATTTTTTATATGATAAAGCATGTCTTTGATAGTATAGGAGGTTCAATGATTAAGTATAAAAAAAGAGGAAAGGGGAGAGCTGTTTCCCCTTCTTAATTTTTTTTTCGAACGGAATTAACCCTTGAAAATATAAGGCTTTAATGTACAATTAGTATTTGTAGCCTGTGAGCTCAATGCCATCAGTTTAACTGGGCAGTATTCTTTATTCATTCTGTATATCTGAAATGAGTGGAAAAAAAAAGAAAAAAAAAACAGGGTTTATATGATTTTAACTTTTGAATGCCACTATTTTAAAATTAGCAATCTTTTCCTTGTCCTCCTCTTCTCCGGTCGTAAATTTCCGTCATTAAATGAGACAAATATTGCTTTTAGAAATTCATGCGATGAATCCTGAAAATAAACGTTGGAATTATAATGAGAGGAATAACAATGTTATAACAATAGAATTATTTTTACATCAAAACCTGCTCGTTAAAAAATTCAAATTGATTGTAACCCCGTTTACAGAAGAATTTCTTCGTTTTTGGATCTTCAACACCCCTTTTCCTTGCTCTCTTTAGAGTTGAATTTCAAAAATCTCTTAATTGCGTATTTAACTCCTTTTCTTAGTAGATTTGTAATGCTGCATATTACGCTCATACCTAAGACTGCTGCTCAGGTATGGCGAAATGACCAAAAACTTTCGTCGTCAATTTTACTCGCTTAGAATTTTGTGTTGGGAAACATATGAAAGGCTCACAATCACAGTAGATCGTTGTTCATGTTGAAAAAAAAATAATAATATCCATTTAACGGTTACATAAAGTTTGTTTTATTCCCTACCACAGTGAACCAAGTATGAAAAAGATGCCTTACATAATAAAGTATGGGAAAACATTCTTACAAGGAAGGTCTCCATACATGGCATGCTTAGAATGTTTTGAAAAAGAAAATAAATAAATAAACAACTCATGTATCTAATAAAGGATCAGTCAAATTTAACAGCGGAATGACAGTAGAAAATCTGTAAAAATATGAAATACTTTCGAATATTTGGCGTGAAAAAACAAAGCATCACGTGATTTGGCGAGCATAATTTTTTCTCCCCAAAAGCAAATGATTATAATGTAACTAAAAATTATTTGTTAATAGATTTTTAAAATGCGTGTTATGGTATTTAATGAATTTGATCTTAAATAATAAGAGAGTTTAATATACATAAATTATATTGTATTGGATACATATATTGCTTGTTGTAGCAGTTATTTAATTTCAATACTGTAAAGATAATTTTAGATATAAAAATATTTTCATATTGAAAAATATATTTTCATATATTTAAGCGTATTCCGAATTAAAGGCTAGATGTACGTATAGTACTTATGTATGTTTCCATAGCAACAAAATTCAAATGACAGTGCTCAATCGGACTTAATTTTAATATTTAAACGAATTTAATAAATTTAATTTTCGTTTTAATTTATAAAATTTCGCAGTTAACTTTCATTATAATAACAAATATATGTGACAAAACTATAGTTAAAACAAACTAAAATAGACAAAACTAAAGTTATTTAAATAAATATTTTTAAAAATAGTTCGTCATAAAACATTTTTACCTTAAAAAGTATTTGACAAAAAAAGTATTTTTTGAAATTATATTTCGTCGTCAAATAGCGATACATTGTCAAATAAGCAAAATGTTCATTATTACTTTTTCTATCTTCAATAGAAAAAAAGTATTGTGATCGAAATTTTTTCGACTTCCGGTTTTCGACGGATTTACAAGTTTTAGGTGTCAGAGATTCCAAAAAACATGTTTTTACAAAATGTCTGTCTGTCCGTGTGTCTGTATGTGTGTATGTCTGTCCGTATGTAGCGATTCTACCACCAAGAAGTGTATGAAGTTATGCATAGAATTGAACCACATTTTTTGTGAATGTTTTTGGCTGTAGCAAGCAGGTCCTCCTTCAGTTTTGAAATATTCCGCCTGAAGGGGGCGCCACAATCGCTATTTTTGTGCCATTTTCAATTTACATTTTGAGTTCAAATAATTATGAAATGAATGACTGTATATGTTAAAACTAGAGATTGACCGAAAATTCGGCTTCATCTTCGTTTACGGTACAAAATCCTATTTTCATCGAAAATTAGCTTTTTTCGAAAATAATTTCGAAAATTCGGCCTGACCAAAATTATCCTAGATCTAATTGCATTCCAAAATTCTCATTTTTTCTTTAGTTTTTTTCGTAAATTAAATATATCGATCAAATTTAATGTAATTTTCACTAAATTTTTCTTTCTCTTTTTAATATTCACGTGAATATACTTTTGTTGCTTGAAAGGAAATATTATTTGTGCAGTGTTGGAATTTACAACAATAGTTTAAAATATCATATCAATGTATGAAGTATAAATGTCTCATCTAAATATATATATATTTTTCATTTTTTTCCCCAATATTACTCGGTCATTTTAAATGTTCCGTAATTTCTTTTAGTTGCTACTTTTAGCGCACATTAATGAATTTACTTATTATTATTATGTTTTCGCCCACTTTTTGATAACCACGTGAAGATAGTTTTATTACTAATAAGAAAATAATTTTTTATTTCCTCTACCTTAGAATTGGCAACAATAGTTTAAAAGATCAGTTAGAAATGTGAAATATTCTCACGTGTCTCACATAAATATATTTTTATATTTAACCTGTTTGCTATATTATTTTTTGGCTACTTTAAATCTGACGTATTTTTTCATTTACGGCTATGAACGCGTATTAATGAATTCATTATTTAAATTATTTTCTTTCTCTTTTAATATTCTTATTTAAATTTAGTTTTATGACGTAATTTTCAATTTTTCAAGCTTTTAATTTGTAAATATTTAATCCTGATTTGAAAGTTTTTTGTTTGTTTATTCTGTTTGTGATAGTCGCATGTAAATAATTTTTTAATTTAATGAAAATATTGTTCTTTGATCACTTGGCGAGAATTTAAAATAATAACTTTTTCTAAAATATGTAAAAAATGCTTCTCAAAATACTGGAAATTTGAATTTAAAATGGAAATAAATCATCAAAAAGTGAGTCAAATTAAAAAATAAATGCAGTCTGCGCACCGGGAGCTTCTAATGTATAAAATGATCTAAAAATGTTTAGATGTCTATTTATAGCTTTTGTTCCCATAACACTTTTATGAACCGATTTTGATCAATTTTAACACTAAATATCTCTTAAAATAGTTATTCTATTTAAAAACTGTCTGCTTCAGCTTGTTTATCAAACATTTTTCTATAATACTATTAATTTTCATATTTTTGTGTGCAATAGTTTTCTTAATATTTTCGAAGAGGTCATGAAAAATTCATTGTCGGCGGCGGTGACAGCTTTAATTACTTTTTTTTTTTTTTTTTTTTTTTGAGAATAGAGAGATTATTTCATAAAATTTTCATGTTATAAAGAAGTAGAAAACTATACAAATAAATTAAAATTGAAGCATCCCCAAAATGGAATGCTAAACATAAATGGGTTGAATGTATACAAAAATACATATACAGTCGACTCTCGTTAATTCGAACTCGTCGGGACCACAAGAAATGTTCGAATTATGGAAAGTATGAAATGAAAACAAGCTTAGCACAGCACTTATTACAAAGAAATTAATGTTATAGTGTTTTTATAAACTACTTCGCCTGTTATCATTAGAATATGACTCAATATTAAATCAGAATGTATAAATACACAAAGTAATTAAAGGATTAGAAACAAGCACAATGGAAGAAAAATTTGAAGCGTCTTTGATGGCACCTAGAAAGTGGATATCAAATGCATGGGATTATATGTATACTCGTTCGAAACAATTTTCACAAAAATAAAAGAAAGAAAGTCATTCAAATGATCTGAAATCCGTGAGAAAGAAAAGAAAAATGAAAAATCGGAATTCTCGTTAGTTCGAATTAAACGAAGTCTAGAAAAAATGAGTTCGAATTAATAAAAATTTTTAACGTTATTCTGCCATTGAAAATTTTGGGACTTCATGTTTAGTTCGAATTAAGCGAAGATTCGAATTATCCAATTTCGAATTAACGAGAGTCGACTGTAACACGACTTTTTGTTGTCAGATTTCACCTGCTTTCCAACTTTGACCTAAAGGATTATAAAAGGTACCAGATCATAATGCCAGATGCGCAGTTCAACTAAAAGTGCTTTCCTCATTAGTATATGTAAATGTAACGTTATCAGAAGTGATAGCGAAGTAATTTGCTTTAGTTTCTCTGATAAATAAATGATTTTGCTCATGAAATGAGAACAGATAGATAAATAGGGAGAAAGCAAAAAACCATGTTGCTTAATTTAGCAGATAAAAATGCTATTTATATTTAACCGTGAAACACCTGCAATATGTAAAAATGCAGACATACTCCGAGGCGCAGAGATAACTTTGCCTTGCAATGAGGCACTGAGAAAGTGTTGTCTAATAATAGTTTTCATTTCCATGACTTTAACCTTTTAACTTTGGTTTAAAGACCTTTATGTGGAACTCAAGCCTGAAGGAATAACTGTTAAGGCGTTAAACTTCAAAACTGAGGGTTGTAAGTTTGAACCTTGACCCAAATGATACGTTTTGTATTCTAATGCAGCTGGTGCAGGTTATTTAATCTGCGTAAACATAGACAATCGTAAATGTTTTCTTTTTCCAATTGGATTGCGTAAAATTTGAAAAGATGGGAAGTGAATATGGCTCGTCTGAAAATTCAAGACAGAGGCATGCGCAGACCGAAATCTCGGGACGCATGATGCATTCTAAAGAAGTGATGATCAGTGGAGGTCAAACCTTCTTGGTTTTTATGAAAACTCGGAATATCTTGGTTCTTTCAAATAAAACCATAACATATGCTCTTTAACATTTATCCTTTGCTTATAACATTTATTACTTGGCTTCTTTCTACTGCTGCTAAAAATTGTAGAATTTTCCTCCGCGCACGGATCGGTAATAATAATAATAATAATAATAATAATAGAGTACAACAACATGTTTTCAAATTAAATGTCCGAAAGACGTGGAACCGATTCGTAACATTAAAGATCACTTACTGAAAATTACACGTATTTGAAAACTGAGTAGACAAAATAATGTAATTATTTTGAATGCAATAAACAAATAGATATAAAGTATAAAAATAAAAATAGTTCCCTTAAAAAATTGATTATGTTTCATCTTTTTTCCTAATAATTTCCATCATATTAGATTAATTTGGGTATGCACTGGTCCCTTCAGGACGGGAGCCTTTTACGATATTTTAAATTTTTATCACTGGTTTTTAAAAACAGAAATTGGAGCCTTCTTAAGTTGAAACAAGTTGGAACTTGCACGTGAAGCGTAGCAAAGGAGGTGCTTTCGTACGATAACGAAGTTTAAAAAATATCACTCTCATATATCAATCTCATAAAATTGTAAATAGTGAATTACAATTAAAACGCTCATCAAACAATGTTCTCCCTATACCATTATGTAATGGAATACTTTTGTGTGGCCTTGTAAATCAATAACAAATGTTCTTTGTACCACAATTTATGTAAGATGTATATTATAATATGTACTTTATAGTTGCGTATAAATTTTATTAAGTTCGAATGAGTGTAACACCATTAAAATGCATTTGAAACATTTTTGCCTATTGACCGTAATGTAACGAAATACTTTTGATTGTCCCTGTAATTGATCTATGCATCCGATTTTCATAAAATTTGAAATAACTCGACAAAATTATGTAATAATTATGTATTTCAAATTTCAAAGAATTAAAATGCATTTTAAACTTTTTTCCCCATTTACCGTAATGTAATGGAATACTTTTTGATTTCCCCTGTAATTGATCTATGCATCCGATTTTCATAAAATTTGAAATGACTCAACAAAATTATGTAATAATTATGTATTTCAAATGATTCGGTTGGGTAGTTTTTGCGTTGTTATATGCGGACAGACAGACGGACGGACTGAACGACCACTATAGGTGCCACCTATTTATATAATTACGAACGCACCTAAAAATGCCCCGATTAAATAAGGTAAAATTTGCAGTAAAATTTTACTGGCATGGATAAACAAGGATCCTTGAGCTTTTTTTGCGGCGCGTATACGTGTCGTTCGTCCCCAAGGGTATTATTCTTTTGTATACATGTAAATTTAGGAGTCCAGGGGTAATATCACATAAGTTTAATACTCTTGATTAATATGAAATATTTACAAAGGAAAAATAAGTAAAAGATTAAGATTAAGGGGCATCTTCGGTCTTTTCGACCAGGGCTCGGCTGAGCACGTCTTCATCAGGCTGGATCCGGCATCCTTCTCACTCTTCTGTACTTGTTGCTGAGGCCCTTTCGTGTGAAAGTGCTAACTATGCAACATTTAATTCACACGTGGCTGTAACAAGGTCGTACACGTGTTGTACTTTGCTATGGGGCGGATGGCGAGTCGGCCAAATGCATCTGAAGCGAGCCTGTTGCTATGGGCTCGCTATATCGACATACATTCAAAGGAGACCAAACTGGGCCAACTAGACACCAAGGGCGGCTAGTTTAATAAATAATGTGCAATTTTGAAGCTCTGAAAATTTTTTCCTTTCCCGGTAGAAAATGTCGAAATTCAAGGTTGTGAATACCATTTTTCATGAAAAGTGAAATGCCAGTTTGTTTGGAGCGTTATATGTATATCGGAAAATTCTTCAGTCATAAGCTGTTAGTATAACACTGTCTGCTTGGTAAAATTTATCTGTTTCCATGCGGCATTATAATTTTTCATTGTTATGTTGCCACAAAATTTCGTTTTTGTCTGTTTCCGCACTTGTTATCTTATTTAAACAACAGTGTCCCAATTTTTTTTCATATAGAATATGGAAGTGTACTACTAAAACAAACTAAGATGTAAAACTTTATCGGGATATTGCTGCTATTAGTAGATACAATCTCTGAAAATATTCAAAAGTTTCAAAATCTGTAACATTTCAGTTACTCCTATCTCAAAAAAGCATCACAGTTGAACAGATCAAAATATATCATGTAACAGGTGAACATATGTATAAAAATATGGAAAAGAAAAAGAAGTGGGGTCCAGGCTCGGACTGGCCCGCCGGCCCATCGGCCCAAGGGCCGGTGCGCCCTCGTTCAGGGAAAACTTTGCGCCCCTAAGTACTTACGCAGTTTATGTATTTATTTATTTTATACTATGCATTTTTGACTAGTGCACTATTTTTTAAGAATCCGTTTAGAGAATAATCCTCAGTCAACAGATATGCAGTACAAGAGGTATTTTTATATAAGAAAGAAATTAAAGATACAGTCGGCTCTCGTTGATTCGAACTCGCCGGGACCACAAGAAATGTTCGAATTATAAAAAAATATGAAATGAAAGCATGCGAAATGATCTGAAATTCGTGAGAAAGAAAAGAAAAATGAAAAATAGGAATTCTCATTAGTTCGAATTAAACGAAGTCAAGAGAAAATGAGTTCGAATTAATGAAATTTTTAACGTTTTTCTGCTATTGAAAATTTCCAGACTTCATGTTTAGTTTGAATTAAGCGAATATTCGAATTATCCAATTTCGAATTAACGACTGTAGATCGAAACAATTTTAGGATCGGAAAGCAAAGTAGGCGTCTTCGCATACGACCTAGGGAGAACACGTCGTTTGAGGGTAATAGCCATGGCGCCCTGAGCTGGAATTTTTTATTACAGTTTCTTTGAATGACATTTTTTAAATTTAGATATTTTGCATATTTTAAATATTTTAGCTTTTAGTATTTTGTCCCTCCTCCTTTTAAGACGCTGATGAATGCCCTATAATTAAAAACGTTCTTTATGAAAATAATTTTAGAAAAGAAATATATAAATATCAGAAGGCAAAAAAACTTTTTCTGGAGATTTTGATGTTGATTGGAAAACATGATCGTTGTTTACGAGGAATGCAGACTTCATGACACTTTTGTAGTACAATCCTGCAAGCTGTGGACTTCAACTGCCAGTATTCGTTTTATTTACCAAATCTATAATATAATTTTCTTTTAGTAATCTTCACTTTATTTAATAACAGATTTCACATGGTTAAATAAGTATAAAGAAATTCTAGTATGTATTTTACATTAAAAATGTTTAATTTAATCATGGAAAAATATATTTTTAAATAAGACGATGATATTGAGGGATGGTGATAGGTTTTTTAAATTAATAAAAAAAGTTTTCCACAAAATACTGCAACTTCCAGAAATAAAATCCTAGATGCATTCCTTTCAATTGTAGAAATTTAAATGTTTCCTTTGATCTTTAATAATAAGATTTTCTCAAATCAGGGGAAGAGTATGCGGAGAAGAAGTAAATTACTTTAGTAAATTTAGGCTAATAAAAAAAATTTTGATTTTTTTTTTTTTTTTTTTTTTTTTTTTTTTTGTAGAAATTTTGTAACAGTGAAGTTTAAATTTTGCATTTTATAGATAAATAAAGTATTGTTTGAAGATACAAAATGCTTCTTTCTACAATATCTGACTGCAAAAGTAATTGCTGTCAAATTGCAACAGAAAATGAATTTATCTCATTTTTAACTGACTGATAACTAATTCTTATTACGTTAAAGAAATATACTTTTAAAAAAGGGTTGAAGATCTTCGCAGCCCCGCAGCACTCTATTTGGCGGCTAGAGAAAAAAAAAAATTCTACAACTTTCAGTGCATCATCGATGATAAATGGAATAAAAGTGGTTGTTACCCCGAATTAATTCCGCTAAAAATAATCATAAAAAATCTTTAGGAATCAGTAAACGAGTATAATGTCTATTAATTACTGTTATGTATAAATTATGTTTTCGAAATCATCTATGTTTAAAAAACTGTACCAACTTTGAATTTTCAAAGAGTAACATCCATTTTTGGTATCATACAAAGAAGGTCTCCATACGGGCATACTCTGAAAAATCTGAAAAAATTACAGAATGTTCTTCTCGTGTGGATATATTCGTTTATAAAAACCATGGAACCTCCATTCTGTATCCGGAAAAAAAATAATGAAAATTTCGTTATTTGGCGATTTATCCCCAGTTGGCAAAGGAATGTAATTTCAAAAAATACTTTATGTCAAATACATTTCAAGAAAAAAAAAAGTTTCATGTTGAACTTGTTTTGATAAATTTAATTTAAATAACTTTAGTTTTACAAGTTTTAATTTGTTTTAAGTATAATTTTGTTATATCGATATTTATATGTATTTATAATCAAATTTAACCATCAAAATTTGAGATTTAAAATAAAATTCATAATCTAAGTTAATTAAATTTGTTTTCTGTTCAAAGTCCAATTCAGAATTGTCGATTAGATTTTGTTGCTATCGAAACATGTGTCTTTTATTTTTGAATACGCTTAAATTTATGAAGATAATTTTTCTCAATATGATTTTTTTTGTCTATGAAAATATTTTTTCCAGTGATTAATTAAATAGCTACTTCAGCAAGTAATATATATATGCAATATAATATGTATATATATGTATATAATATATTAAAGTCTCTCTTTGTTTATGTTTAAATTCGTTAAATACGATTTACACGCATTCTAAATATCCAACAGTTTTGAGTTGCATAATAATCGTTTGCTTTTGGCTAGGAAAAGAGCTGCTCGCCAAATTGAGTGACTCTTTCGTCTTTTCACGCCAAATATTCGAAACTATTTTATTTTTTTTTTTACATAATTTCTAATGTGATTCCGCCGCTAATTTTAACTGATCTTTTATTACATACAGAAGTACTTTAATTAGTATTTTTTTCATAAAATTCTGAGTATGCCCAGTATGGAGACCTTCTTTGTTAGTTGAGTTTCTTGGATCCAAACGGCTCGAAAAACGGCATTGTTTATCCATATTATCTTTATAATTTGACATTGGCTAAACCCAACTAAAAAACATAAATTTATTTCTTCATAAAATTCATCTGATTTTTACCCTGAATACTTGAGTATACTCAACATATTTCAGGCTTTTTCTGTATTCAAAAACTTTTATTTTAATTCTTAAAACTATTAATAAATTCTTATTAAAAATTACGAATTATGATCTACATTAATTTTTTATTACAACAAATCCAATCTTGAAAAACATCGATGTATAAGTTTACAGTTCATTTGAATAATTATTTTTCGAGATAAAAAGAAATTTTGTCTATCCGTTATTTAAAGGGACCGCCTTCTTTTATTAAAAGAGCCATAGAAAAATAATCGAACAACCTTAACAGAAAGATTTTATAGGATTTCATTCAATATATACAGTCAGTTTATAAGAAAAAAAAATATTGTTTAATTTTACAGGAGACTGAGTTTTTTTTCGGTAATTATTCTTCCATATTTTTATGTTAATTTCCGAAATTAATGGATAAACTCCTAACAGTGTTTGTTTTATTATTAGGTACTACTCTGTTATCCCGTCGGCCAATTTCGCCAAATCGCCAAACTAATAGCCAAATTATACATATTGACATAATTTTTATTTCAAATAACGAAAAAAAAAAACATAATTAGTAGAATATTAATAAAAAGTCGAAATAAAAATCACTTAATGACATTTTAAACACGTGAATCGTATTTAATGTCATTGAATGGGACATTCACGATCATCCACTATTGCCATTTAATCTTATAGTTTAACGATAATTTTTTGGTCGACGAGATAACCTAGTAGTACCTAATTATTACATTAAGTATTAAGAAAATTATCTAAACTATATATCTTTTTCTTGAATGGCAAGGTTTCAAATAGGGTGTCAAAAGTGGATGTTACAATTTGAAAAATTAACTTTCGTGCAATTATGTCTACACAGACTAACCTCAAAGAAAATTTATAAATAGCATTTGATAGTCGATATTATTACCAGTCAATTGGTACCAATGTCTTTTTTTATACGACTATTTGTAGAATAATTGGAAGAAGTAGATAACATTTATTCCCCATGATTCACTGAAAATATCTATTGACATTAAAAAAAAAAAAAAAAAAAGAAGAAGAAGAAGAAGAAAGTGATAGACTCACTATCAGTCTACTACAGGCTAATCTGTATCAAATTGCTGGATCATTTATATATTATATGATTCATTTTAGAAAATTGTGCAACATTCTATCGATTTTATGGAACATAAAACATGCGTGGAGAATGAAGCAGCAATATAATTTTAAGCTATTTTTATATTTGGTGCTGTGCGAATGTGTTAAACCTTGTTAAACTAAATACAGCACCAGCAAATAAAATTGACGTGAGTTTGTTAATTAGCTTTGCGCCCTCTGAAAATCTAAGGTCTGCGCCCTTTTGCATGCCCCAGTCCGACCCTGGTGGGGTCTCATGATATTTTTAGAAAAAAATGGCAAAAGTTACAAAAAGAGCAGTGTCACTTCTCTTCTATCAGAAAATGAAACATTAGAGAAATCGAATACAATAAAACCTCTAAATAACGGACACTTTGAGAGCACAGAAATTGTCCGCTATTCGGAGGTGTCCGCTATTGGGAAAACTTCAGAGATCGAGAAATTGCTAATGAATGCTTAATGTTTCATTGATCGATTTTAAAATGTCCTAAAACTCTATTACATGATTAACCAGAAATTAAAATAGTTTTTAAAGCAATAAAACTGAAATAAAATTGTGCATACCTTTATCATTTGTTTATTACATTCTTACAATAAAACTTGTTACAGAAGTTTGCTTTTACTTGCGATTACAAGTAATTTGTTTTTAAATGTGAAGTTTTAACTCTATCTGTAGTTTTAATCCTTTTGAATCATCTTTTTCTAAAAAAAAAAAAAAAATTGCATAACTGTTTACTGTATTTCTTTTGTTTCTTAAAAGCACACAATCTCAAATCATCCTAGGGAGGTTGGGGAGCGGGGGGGATGTGATCACAGAAAATCTAGGGGGAGAGGAGATTTTCTCTAGCTCATTCCCAAACTTATCTGAGATAAAAAAATTCGTGACACATTGCCCTGATAAATTTAGAGGATTTTTATTTATTTTTTTCCCTCGTTAAAAAATAATTTTTCATTCTTTTTTGCCAAAATTACTGTCCGCTATTCGGAATGTCCGTTATTCAGAGGTTAAACATACAAAATTTTAAGTTTTGGGAGTGGGGATTTGAAAACTGTCCGTTAAACAGAGGTGTCCGCTATTCGGGAGTGTCCGTTATGGAGGTTTTATTGTATTTCATAATCAATTTTGACAACATTATGGTTAATGAGAAAAAATCACTTCAAATGAATTTTGATAACGTTGCACCATTTCAAATATAATGAAATTAATATGCGTTTTTTAAAGGCTCTTAACACAGGAATTCTGTGAAATATGGGGCGCAAAATATTTATTACTAAGTTATAGGGCCGCGTAAATGACTTGAATTACATAATGGTCTTCAGCGTTAAATTATTTGTAGCGTATTTTAATTATGTTACGCTATTTCATATATCGTTCAGTTACATAGGAACGGCACAAAATATTTCAAATAAAGACTGTATCCAAAGTGCTTTCAATAAGCGATAATTGTTCGAAATGCGTTTTTTGTTTTGGTATTCGTTCTTAAGTTTAACAAAATTTTAGATATTAAGGGGTATGCATATGTGGCATAGATCATATACAGGGCTACACAAAAGTAGTCGTAAGAATTACTGATTATGTGCGAGAATTGCTTAGAAGTGATTTTCAGTTGAATTATGTATATTCAAGCTAAAACATATAATTAGCGTACAAAAAAAGAAAAAAATACAAGGCCACATAGAGAGTTGGACAAATCACCGCTTATTTATAACATTTTCTAAAGATGTGATTTCAGGAATTCAAAAACGTGAGTTATAAAGTGGCAATCTTAAAATTTTTTAAAATCTGTAATATATAAGATTGACAAAGTAATTTAAGTATTTTTTCGCAAAAGAAATTAAATATTTTTCCAGTTATGAACGATAATTAGAGAATCCTGTTTTTCAAACATATTAGATGTATATTATGTGTTTTATAAAACGAGTACAACGGTATCTTAAATGCCTTATTAAACTGCAAAATATTGTTCAAAAGTGCTGGAAGTGTTGAAAACTGTTTCATAACTTATGCTTGATTCATCTTTCAAGTTTAAATTTGTGAATAAATAAAAATTTCCCTTTTTTAGCCAGAGGCCGAAAGCTGGCATAAAAATCGATCGGGCTGAGCCCGTCTCACCTCTTGTATGCAAGATTCTTTCGTTCATTAAAATAATAGTGATGATGATTATGATAAAATTCACCGATCATCATTATCTTTCTATTGTATGTTTTAAATATAATGCATTATGTAAGCCTCTAAGGCATGTTTTAAGAAATAAATATTCCTATAAAAATTAGCTCAAACTGAAAATATGTTCTCTTATTTTCGTGACCCATATATCACCGATTTATCGGGTTGAGATACTTTAAACAATAGCAATGAAATCCTTGCGAATTGAACTGAATAATACTTTTCAGAAAACTAAGCAACTGAGAATTCTGTTACAAATTTAAGTGTAATTCACCTGCTTTCTATTTATAACTTTCATGTTTTGCTTAGATTAAAAAAAAAAATATATATAGTTTAGTTCTCAGTTACATCTTCAAATGACACATTTTTTTTTTCTAGAATCATAATAAAAACTAAAAAGTAATGTCCTATTTATAACACATACACACCCATATATATATTCTTTGTTGCACTTCTTTCTAAAAAAGTATAAAGGCTCTTTAAACTTCAAGATTATCTTTTCATTTGTCTCACTC
The DNA here is from genome assembly GCA_964019185.1 of Maratus speculifer. Taxonomy (NCBI): domain Eukaryota; kingdom Metazoa; phylum Arthropoda; class Arachnida; order Araneae; family Salticidae; genus Maratus; species Maratus speculifer. The sequence goes on along the minus strand of OZ025292.1, from coordinate 449,243,477 downwards.
TGTTAAACAAACTCATCTAGATAGAAGATTTTATTTCTATTTTTATTTGTGTTTTAGCGAATATGTGTCATTCTAAGGCAATGCAATCAGTGTTGTAACAATTTAGAAATTTTGGACTAAAATTATCATTTTCAGTCAAATTGAGCAATTTGAACTATCAATATTTAAAGAGTGTGTTAGAAAGGGCGGGGGCGTCTACTTCTTTGGCATAAACATTACTTTTTTTAAAGAGAATGAAAAGAGTCATCTTGGGATGTATTGCATTATATTTAATGACATTTTGATTATATATTTAAAAAATGTTTTGTATATATAAAAAAATAATATGCCTGCTCGATTTCAGATATGCTCCATGGATATTTTGATCGGAATTGTATTTCTGCGGCCCCAAACATCCTAAACAAATTGGGTCATTCTATTATAGGCTTGATGGTAAATTCTTAGATGGTAATTATAGATGGTAAATTCTTCGGAGGTTATACCAAATTTAGTCTAAAAAGCTGATTTTTAAGCAAATGGCGGTCATTTGAACAAAAAATGTGATTTTTCACCTGTTTTTAAATTTCCGAACTTTAAAAAATATTTAATCAATAAATATTATACGTTTCAGTGATTTAAGCTCCAGCAGAATCTATTGACATTCTTTTAAATAAAAAAAAGGAAGGAAATCGGTTCAATAGTTCTCGAGGAAAATGTTCGCTTTTGCGGTTTCAAAAATAGGGTTTTGAGAAAAACAAGTTTAAAATTTTACAATATCATTACATTCAATAAGCTTTGTTATATTCAGTTAGCAAAAAAGAAAAAAAAATGTGGCAAGACAACGGTTTCAAACCTTTATTGGTGCGCAGCCCTCTTTAAAAAAACACACTATAGTTGACTCTCGTTAATTCGAAATCGGATAATTCGAATCTTCGCTTAATTCGAACTAAACATGAAGTCCCGAAATTTTCAATGGGAGAATAACGTTAAAAATTTTCATTAATTCGAACTCATTTTCTCTTGACTTCGCTTAATTCGAACTAACGAGAATTCCGATTTTTCATTTTTCTTTTCTTTCTCGCGGATTTCAGACCATTTGAATAACTTTACTTCTTTGATTTTTGTGAAACTTGTCCCAAACGAGTATACATATAATCCAGTGTATTTGATAGACACTTTCTTAGTGCGCCGTCTGTCCATCAGTGACGCTTTAAATTTTTCTTCCATTATGCTTGTTTCTAATCTTTAAATTAGTTTATGTTTTATATCTTCTATTTTAACATTAAGTCATATTCTAATGATAACAGACGAAATAAATTAAAAAAACACTATAATATTAATTCCTTCGTAATAGTACCATACTAAGCATGTTTTCATTTCAGATTTTCCATAATTCGTACTTCGGGTAATTCGAACATTTCTTGTGGTGCCGACGACTTCGAATTAACGAGAGCCGACTGTATCTTGAAAGTGGCCAAGACGTCGATTTTCTTTTTTTAATATTAACTAAAAACTTCTTTAATTGAGAAAATTTTGATCCCTCATTTGTACCTATACGACAATTATATCACGAGAAATTGTAAATTTTGTTATCAGATCCAGCACAATTACTCATACTAATGAAAACTTTAAACTGATTTTTCACCGTGATCATATTTTTATAGGTCTTGCTGAAGCTTTTTTGCTAAGTTAGATAGAGTTCGAAACTTTTTTTTACTTGTTCTACATGGGATATTTAAAAATTTTGTGCAAGGATTTTCAAGTTTAATTTTTTTTTTTAACTGAGAGTTTTTTAAATTTTCTTCATTTTCAGGGTTTTGTTCATCTGACGAAACACTATTCGTCTCTGTCTGTCTGTCACAGAGTCCTTACACGAAAACTATACAAGTCAGAAAGATCAAATTTTGGGTCCTTACCGCTGAATACGTCTTGTCACACAAAAAATCATAAAAGTTTGAAAAAGACTATTATTTTAATTTAAATATTTATTTTAATATCATCCGTTCATTTTTTGTTGTTGTTTTCTCTTCCAATTGCTGCCAAAGTTTAAAGAGATTAAAAAAATATTATGTATATAACATAAATTAATGGTTTAAATAAATCACGTGAAAAACGTGTATTTGTTTTTATTTTGGTAATTATTTCCAGAATTGCTTTAAAATCGTTCTCGGTCTTGTTTGTTTTTTTTCTCGAGTTTTGGATCATTCGAGGTGACAGCTCAGCTGCTATAAGTCTAAAGAAAAAAAAAATCCCCCTCCAAACCATATCCAGAATTATATTTTTTTGCCACGGCAAACCACGTGAAATGGATAATTTTTTTTTTTTTTTTTTTTTTTTTTTTTTACTAGGATTTGATAATCGCAATTTTTTTTAATTATTGATTTTATAAATTTGGTACTTCCGTTTGCGGTTGTTATTTCATGTGCTGTCTCATAAAATCTAAATAAATAAAATATATAAAAAAAAAGCGAGACCACAACTTTTCAATTTATGAAAAAATGAATTTTTAAACTTATAGAAAAGATAGTTTTTCGCACAGACAATTAACGGGAATTTATTAAGATTGGGAAAACTAAATGATCGCTTTCTCATTTTGACACATAATACAAATTTTATAAATTTAAGATCAATTCAATTTTTGTTGGGGGAAAGGCAATGCTGTCTTATACATTGCCTTGTAGGTGTGTTTATTGAAATTTGAATGCGTTTTTTTTTACTGTGCACTAATGTAAATATTATTTCTTAACATGAAATATTTGTAAAAGTGAACAATTCAGGGGGAGGAGAGTGTCGTCCGAGGAGGGGCTATTTTCTAAATTTTGTTATGTTTGGGAAAACTAAAGAATCAAATAATTTAAACTTTGACATATAGTTTATAACACATAATAAGAATAAGGATAATGTTTTTTTGAAAGAGATATTAAACGAAACCCTCTGTGCAATCTGTGATCACACTTACCCACTTGTTTTATATACACGAGAGAGAAAAATTCATATTAAATGTAAAATCCCACACATTTAAATTCCATACACAGTTTTATGTAAGTATATTTAAAAGAATCTGGAAAAAATGGAAGACAAAATATTCAAAGTTGTAAAAGTCGTAGGGATTTTTTTAAAAATATTTTTTTTACATTAAATTTTAGTAAAATAAGCTGTTTTACAAAAAGAAAAAATGTATAACTTTTATTTAATTTTTAGTATTAAGTATTGTGCCACCACACATATTACGGTATTAATCAAAATTGAATAGATGATTTCAAGGGTACAACCCTTCCGTAAAGAAAAAGAAAAAAAAAAAAAAAAAAAAAAACGCGACCCACATGATTAACATGAGGATATAATTTATATCCATATGGAAATTGCTGTAACATCTTGTAAATTATTGGCAATCCTATTCTACGAAAAAAGGCAAATTTTAACGAAGGATACACTATCAACAATATTGTTATGAATTTTGTAAATAGTGTTTGTACTGTGAAATAATGTAAATAATCTTATTAAGCTCCATTCCTTTACTAATATTAGTCTTTGTTACATTGTCTCTGTTATCAAGCAAACTTGTCTATTATTTTGCAGTGTATGTCTACGGCAGATTGTCGAAATATTAGAGATATCGCCAAGTTGGCGTCACTTTTGACGACTAATTTTGATCGCCAAATTTGGCGATATATCTCCAAGTTGGCGACAAATCTGGCCATTGTTGGCGAAGGTAACCCTTCCCTCTCTGTGGTAACCCCCCCCCTTAGGTATACTGATACATTGAATGTTATTCCGTGGTTTTCTGGATTTTTCGAGAAGCCTGTAGAAATTTCCAGTGCATGCGGCGAGACTATATATAGGAGAGCCGATACGAGCTGATGTGGTTATTATTTATCAGTCAGTCATTGAGTGAACTACTAGGCGATTGTTTAAGCAAATTTGCTTGAGTTTTATCTACGTTGTTTTGAATGTGATTTAGTGTTGAGACGTTGTATAAAGAGTCTCTGGGACCTATATCTGTACTTGTACGATTGATTTGAACAGTTATTTTGGAATATCTGGTAATATTTGTGAGTTTCGAAGACTCTGTTGTTCTGAAGATCTGTAAATAAATTATTTTCTACTTTTCTAAGAGACAAGAGTTTGAAGTTGTCTAACCATAAGATCCAAAGAACCCTATATACGCAACAATATCAAGAATCGCTAATTCTAATATGCGTAAGCGGAATAATAATTAAAAGAATGCACATATTATAAAGACAATGAAAAATATATTTAACCCATTAACGACGAGACACTTTCACACTTCTTTTAATTCTTCGACACCAGTTTTTTTTTTCTTTTGCACTGTAATTCTGAATTATTAAATCGCTGAAAAATACTGGTATCCAAATTTCAAAATTTAGTTCATCTTACATAGCATGTTATCTTGCCAACCGGCCTTAATGAGTTAACTATTATCGAAACGTAACTTTACAATAAAGGATATTTCATGGTACTAGTGTACCGATGAGGACCTCTACATCAGGGTTAAAATTGGTATAATTTTAACCTCAAGTTACTTTCTAGACGCAGTTTGTTTCTGCACTTGTTACTTTTTTCTATTTTCAACAGAAAAAAAGTATTGTAATGGAGATATTTTTCTACTTCCGGTTTTCGTCAAATTTACACGTTTTAGGGGTCAAATATTCCAAAAAACCTGTTTTTACAAAATGTCTGTCTGTCCGTGTGTCCATAAGTCGCAATTGTTCCATCGAAAATTGTATGAAGATATGCATCGAATTGAGCCAATTTTTTTTTGTATGTTTTTGGCTATACCAGTCAGGTACTCCTTCATTTTTGAAATATTCCGCCAAAGGGAGCTCTGTAATAGAGATTTTTGTGCTATTTATAAAAATTACTGTTCACCGAAAAGTGTGTGAAGTTATACACAGAATTGAACAACTTTTTTGTGTAACTTTTGAATAACTATTTTTTTAAATATTAAAATGTATGCATGAAATAGAAGAAAGTTTTGGGATTAGGACATCCAACTGGTTTTTAAAAATACAAGAGAGATAGAAAAAGCACATTCATGCAAGTATGTCTTGTTAAGCAACAAAAACGAAGACCTCAAATCTCATTTAGATATTTTAGGTTATTGTGTTCACATATTCATCCAGAAAGAAATTAAGGAATCATTTGAAGAGAAATTCCAAGATAGGCCAATTAAGGAGTCTTCATCAGATTTTGAGAGTTTTGAACTTTTTAAATGTTCTCTTTTAAAAGGACAAGGTGGAACCCGTCAAATTTTGACGAAAGAAAATATTTAAAAAGGAATTGCTACATTGACTTATAATAAACCTACTAAATTAGTTATAGGAAATAATGCATTTTATATTGGTAAGTCTAACTCTTAAACAAACAATATTTAGCGTCAAATTAAAAAAATACTATTTCTTTAAAACTCAGTTATAGAAATTGTTAAAATTAAACTTTAATTGTTCATGTAAGCAGTAAAAAATAGCAAAGATCTGTTATTATGATAAATTTATTAATTAAGGCTCTTATGCTAGTATTCCAAATATGAAAAAAAGCAAAATTTATTCAACTTTGACTCAATCATAGAATATTTGCGCGTGAAATCTAAAGTCGGCATCATTTTTAACATATAAAAATATCTGTATCTACCTTTTCAAAAAAAAAAAAAAAAAGCATTTTAATTTGATTATTTTGTTTCAAAACTTGAAGTCACAATGCTATTAGCTGAAAGAGACATTAAACTGTTGATATTATTTTACGTGTAAATCAAATTTTGTAAATGAAACCAAAATTCTCCGGGTTTTATAACAGAAGATATTTAAATTTCGTTTTTTCCATTTTAATGAGAAAATGGCAACATAAAGATACAGCACTCAATTTTTTCTCTTTTATCCTTCCTTTGCTTATAGTAGAAATGGAGTACTCATGTTGCCACAATTAGAAAAGCGGTATTAAAAGCTACAAAAAAAAAATAATATATCAAAAACAAATCAGGATACAGCTTTCAAACAAATATCATTTAAAAGTGCATTTTTTTCCCTACACGATGATGTAAAAATTGAAAATGTGCGACAGTTAGAATTATAAAAATTTGTAGTAGCAAAAGTAGTAGCAAAAATTGCAATACCGAAATTTCATTTAACATTTGAAAGTGTTGCCATTTGCAAAATGACGTATGCGTTACACACAGAAAAGTTTGACCTTCATTATATATATATATATATATATATATAGATATAGATATCTAATCTACAATCTCGAGTGCGGGGTCGGCGTCCAGGATTGTCACAATGATTTACGCCACTGCTTTTATATCATGCATAATATAGTCATAATATAGTACTATTTGTATAAAAAAACATTGTTATCGACGAAGTTTTAGTTTAAGCCAGCAGCTTTTATGATTATTGTAGTTGAAAAATATTGTATTTGTTTATTTTTAAGCAGAGGAAATATAAGATAGATTTTTGTGACAAACTTCGATTATTCGGCGAACCAATAAAGCACCCGCCGCGAGCCGCTCATAGGTCGCGACCCATTGGTTGGGAACCATTGTTGTAAAGAATTAAAATACCTCGTAATCATATAAAGGTAAACAATCTATACTACACACTTAATGGATGCAAGTAACTTAAAAAAAATCGGAAATTTTGACCCAACAAGTAGAGTTCTTTCATTAAAAATTTACTAATTAGAATAATCAATCATTCAAGTGAATTATTAACACCATTATCACAAAATAATCAATAATTTAAATATTTTAGGTAAAGATTTATGGCACGAAGTTCTATAAACTTAAGATTATAAAATTAAAAGGACCACACAGTGAAGTTCTAATCCCTATTATTATAAAAAAGAAAACTATCCGCAGCAAATAAATAATCTTAAAGTATCCTGCAATCGCGTTTTGGGATTATAGTTCAAAAAACTTAAGACTTTTGTTTAATATTGCTAGAACTACTCTTAAAAAAGAGAGGGACATCGGCATCTAAGTAAGAAATATTCAGACAAATAATACAAATATTCAGACTCATTTTATGACGGAATTATGTATAAACATAAAAAATTTTTGGTTCCTACAGAAAGAATACCATGATGCAATTATACCTTATATAGGAACCTCTCTAATACGGAATCTTTTTGTTGTCATTAACTCTTAGTAAATTTCACTATTCTATAAAAATTCTAGAATCGTATTCAGTATAATCTGTTAAAAGGAAACTCTGGGAACGAAAATATATTCCGATTTGGAATAGTTTTCAATTGAGCAGTTTTGTTATGTTGGGACTACATATTTATTACTTTTTAGACAAGATTCCATCATAATTAAGTTCCGTTTTCATAGGATTTTTCGAATGAAATACAACAAAGCAGTAAAAATAGAATTAATAGATACCAATTTAATATACCCTCTTAGACAGGTAGATTTATACGTTATTCCTTTCGGTCGAATCATAAAAATTTTTTTGTATAGACAACTTCTCTTTTCAACGCTATTACTGCAGTAAATTCTATCTGATGAGACAAGTTCTGTTTTCAACGCTATTACTGCAGTAAATTCTGATGGAGACTGATGGAGACTCACCAATAACATGATATAAAAGAAATTTTTAAAAATTTGTGTCATGAAAGAAAAAAAAAAAAAAAAAAAAAAGGCTTTCAGCGCCCCGCGCAGTGGTTTCATGTTAATCTCTGAAATGAAATTATAGGTTGAGGTTGAGAGATTTAAAACTTAAATGAAACGAATTCAAATTAAAAATGCTTCAAAACGAAACTTCCGACTGGTAACTTGCGATTTTAGATGTTTGGTTAAATATGTAGGAAAGTACATCAGGAATTATTTCAGAAACGCTAGGTGCGTAAACAGAATAATACAGGTCATATATCTTCGGGAAGATTTTTTTTTTCTCGATACTCCGTAGGGGACCGTCATTATAGTGAAAAAGAACGAATATCTTTCGGATAACCCTGTCAAAACTAATGTATAGCAAAAGCGTTCAAACTCTAGATTATGATTAAAAGTCTTGTTTAATAAATTTTGTTCATTTTTTATGAGAATAGCATGCATACTCGTAGAGAAATTAAAGTCTACATAAAAATAGTTCCAAATTTCACCATTTTTTTCTGCTGAAAAATTGCAGAGTTCTTAGTATAAAAATATTTTCTTTTCAGAAAATATGACAAGCAACATTGTACACAAAGCTCTTAAGCAACGTAAAAAAGTAATAGGAGATGTATGAAAAATTACCATATTTACTAAATAAGGTTTCACTGTGCATGCGCGAAGCAATCAAAATACAATGTGCATAATGTGTTAGCTAAGTGTATAGACCAAATTTTGTGAAACTCTCTAAAATACAGCTTGAAAAATCTGAAATTTTTTACCTTTGATGAATAAGCTCAAAATTCATTGTATCCAAAATAAAGCAAAAAGATGAGGAGCTGTATCCATATGCGGAAATTTATTTATGAGTGTCACTATACCATGCACAATATCGCATGTACTACTATATTTGGGTACAACTCGTCATATTTTCGTTTCTTTTTGGAAACAACGGATTTTGATCATATTCTATCAACGATATTTTTCTGAATGTTCAACCTATGTTTATGAGGCTTTCGCAAATGTCGCTTTGAACATTTAGATAACACATTTTGCACAGATTGACACGTTATGATTGCATTCACGCATTTGAAGTGAAAAACTATTTAGTAAATCTGTGAATTTTTCGTACAGTTTTTTTTTTAAATTATTTTTTAATTTAAAAAACAGGGTATTATGTACAATGTTGTTTGTCATATTTCCTAAAAATAACACTTTTTTCACATTAAGAATTCTGCAAACTATGCGCAATACCTTGAAAAAAATTGGGACTGTTTATTTGAAAACCTTAGTTTCTCTACGAGTATGCATGTTAGCCTCATAAAAATGAGCACGATTTCTTACAATAAGCCACTTTATTATGACATGCAGTTTGAACGCTTTTGCAATGTTATTTTTGACAGGGTCATCCAAAAAGATCTTCGTTCTTTCTCGGCTTGTTGACGGTCCCCTGTGGGGTTTCGGGAAAAACTTTTCGAGAAATTATATGTGACATTTTGAAGTTAGAGGGGGGCAGAAACATCATCGCCAGGTTTCCCTTTCTCCACACAGAAGTCATGGCCAGCGAAAAAAAAAAAAAATAAATAAAAAAAAAAAAAAATGTAGAAGGTCCAAATAATCACTCCTTGGCTGCTGCAAGCTCATTTTATTAAACTGCAGTTATATTAGAGAGAAAAGCTCCTGTTGCAGACGATATTTTACCGAAACATCCAAAAAATATTCCATCCTTTACTACATCAAGCCATATTCATGCAAGAGCGCACCCAAGAATTCCTCTTCTTCCCTCCACCACCTCTCGAGCTTCCTCTTTTAAATCAAAAAGAAAATTCTAGAACTTTCTCTAATCTCAAAACCTCATTCTTTTATGTAAACATAACTCATGCCCAGATACGAGACTATTTTCCACAGACGATAATTTTATTTAAAAAAAAATCATTTAGCCAATTTATAATCAACTCAGAATTTTAAATATCTTAGGCAGACGATTTTTATAGATGATTAATTTTAAGAGAAAAAGAAAAGAAATGAATTTATTGATATGTACACTATCAAAGGTTGACGGAGGGAAAATAAATCAATATATAAAATAAAATAATGATATTTTTTGAAAGGTATGGTTTTGGAATAAATTTAATAAGACTTTCTTAAAAAGGTTTGATAAAAACATAGAAAAAATGAGTTTTATTTGGAATATTACGAAATAAAGTTTAATTAAGAATATTTTTAATTTAGAGCTATCTTTTAAATTTTTCGCGTGTTGGAATAAATGTTTTTTAAGGCGAATTAAGAATTTATATCGTCTCCATAAAGATTAACAGATTAGATCTAGAAACAAGATTTTAATTTAATAATTTGAAGTAAGTACGGAATATTATTATAAGGAAATTAGGATACTATAAAGGTTAGTTTTGGCGAAAAAAAATTTAAAATTTGTAATATATATGACCTGTACTCTTCTGTTTATATACCTGAAATTTCAGGATAATTCCTCAGGTACTTTTCTAGATGTTTTACAAAACGTCTGTAATCGCAAGTGACAGGTCACCTATGGCCATACAGTGTATATTTATAAGCCTGAAGGCCGAGGTTTGTCAGTTAAGATTTTACTTATGAATATTCGTAATTTTTGCATGGGGCTCTAATCTGGGTGATGGCGAAATCCAGAAATTTACTTTTAGATCCATTCCTAAAAAAAGATTTAGTTTTATCAAAGAAAGGCTCATTTTATTTTTACTAGGACTTCAATTACATTTATTAAAGTGATCTGAGATTAGTGTCGCAATCTCAGTATTCTTCATCTTTACCCATAAAATGCAACAATTTTATGGGTAAAGATGGGTTTTTTAAAATGTGACGTCATTTTCTGTTAATTTCTTTTAAAGAAATAATTTCTATATATTTTTTTAATTAATTTATCAACTAATTTTCATTAGTGAAATTACACATGAAATTATTGACTATTTAATGAGTGATTTATCACACTTGGACATTTTTCATTCTGTACGCATTTAGTTAGCATTGCGATAAATCACTTATTAAATAGTCAACAATTTCAAGAATAATTTCGCTTCTGAAAATTAATTGTAAAAATAAATAAAAAAATTATAAGTGTGCACAAATGGTAATTCTGTTTGTATATCATGTTACACCGCAGGTTTGTGTGCTCATGTAGACGTTTCCATCTTGTGCTGCAGTTGCAGCCTTACAAACATATGTGAGTGAGATATGCTAAGCTGGACATCGTCCTTGTAGCTTAAATGGCAGATCACTTGCTACGCTACTTCAAGGATTCCGATTTTGATTCTCGGCTTGGACATTTTTCACTCTGTTGGTTTTACGCATAGTTAGCTTTATAATAAATCATTTATTAAATATTCAAGTAATTTCCAACTGAAATACGAGAATGGTATCCGTAATGATATGATAATTACTATTGTTTCCATTCCCCCTTCAACGGTAGAAGTAACCCGGGTGCAATCAACGGGTTAAATTTTATACAGGACTTTCAAAATTAAAACGTATCTTGTTGGATATGCCAGTCCTAGAACTTTCTTCTATTTGATACATCTTAATATTTGAAAAACGTTAGTACAGATGTTAATACTGTAACATTATTAGTTCAATACTGTACTTACTTTGGTTTTCATCTTAAATTTCTGTTTCAGTTAATTAATTGGTGTAAAAAGAGTTGATATTGATCATGATATTTATTTAAATCAATTGGTTTTTCGTTATTGGTTTCGTCTATTATATGTAAAGTGTTTGCGAGTAGCCGGCTTAGAAGGACACGAATTTCCGTCACTCCAAATGGACAATAGAAATAAGAAAAAACGTGAAAATTATACAAATATACAGCTCCAATTTCAAGTGGAATATTTCCAAGTTCATGGTTGATTTGCTGGTCATAGCCATTAACATGCACAAAAAAGTTTGGTTAAATTCTATTCATAACTTCATACACTTTTAGAAAGTAAAATAAAGAAAATGGCACATAGACCGCTACTGCAGCAACCCCATTCAAAGGAATATTTTCGAATTAACGGACAAAATTGTTGGCTACAGCCAAATGCATACACAAAAAGTTTGGTTCAATTCTATGCATAACTCCATACGCTCATTGTTAGTACAATAATTAAAATGAGATAGACATCTCCATTGCAGCGTCCCCTTCCAGCAGAATGTTTCCAAATCGAAGGAGGACTTAGCTGCCATATCCAAAAACATACACAAAAAGTTGGTTCATTTCTATACAAAACTTCATACACTTTTTGGTAGTACAAAATATAGTATGGAAATGTCACTTTTCGGTAGCATGAAAATGTTACAAAAATCGCTATTGCAGCGGCCTCTTCTGGCGGAACATTTTCAAATTCAGGGAGGACCAACCGGCTATAACCAAAAACGTACATAAAGCATTTGGTAGAATTCTATGCATAATTTCATACACTTTTTGAGGGTAAAATAATAAAAATGGTACAAAAATTGCTATTGCAGCGCCGCCTTTCGTCAGAATATTTCTAAACTGAAGGAGGATTTGCTTGCCACAGCCAAATACATACACAAAAAAATTGGTTCAATTCTATGCATAACTTCATTTACTTTTCTGTAGTACATTGGCGCCATACGGACAGACATTTTGTAAAACATGCTTTTTGGAATTTCTGACCCCTAAAACGTGTAAATCCGTCGAAAAAAAATTTAGACTACTTTTCGACTAAATTACAATACTTTCTTCTATTGAAGGCAGAAGAAAGTAAAAATGAAAATGTTTTACAAATTAGCGAGTGCGGGCGCATCTACAAATTAAGTGCTGTCAGTTAAATAAAAATAATTATCAAAATCGGTTCAGTAGAAAACTTATGCCAAATGTTTAAAAATAGAGTTGCCTTTTAAATATATGGATTACATAATAAATCTCAATAAACAGTTCTGTAGAACTAGGGTCAGTCATTGAATTTATTACACTATTTCGTAAAATATCTGAATGGAAAGCTATTTCGGTAAAAGTGAAATTAAGAAAAAATTGCCCATTTTTCTTATTTTTAAATATATCTACCACATGCATATCAACTAATTCTCTGTGTAATCAGGATTAAAAATGTATTCTTATACATTATTGTAGAAATGCACTTTGTAATTTAAGTTCTAGCGCTATGTGAACACTGAAGATTTAATTTATCAAAGCTTTTTTATCAGTTTGTTTCTTATATCTAGATCAACATCGTAACAGACTTTCCCATATAATTCTGAATACAAATTAAGTAACCATTTCCAATCGATGCATAATTAGAATTGAAAATCTCGTTCAAGATTATACCCTATCAGCAATGATATTCTAATCATTTTGACATATGCTATCTAAAACACTGCCAGTCTCCTCAAACCAGTTTGGATAACGTCATTGTTGATATCAATTTCAGAAGCAATGTGCTCGATAGTTATATACCAAATATTTATGCTTTTCTTTATTTGGGGAAAGCCCCAATCCTCTGACGTCAAGTTCTGACCTCAGTTCACCCTCCAGTTTTTAACCATTCAGAGCTGGATGCCCAAGATGAGTTGATTCGCTTCTGTCTTTTTGTTTTCGTATAAACCGCAGCTATTTATAGCCACCAAAATGGATGTTCTCCGAGCCTTTTTGGCAAGATTACTGGACAACGGCTGATTGCATGACACTAATTGATGAGAAGAGTATACACACGCAGCACGCAACAGTCAATTTTCTTCCAAAATATAAACAGCGGGCATTTAAAGGAACTTCACTTCTGCTTTGTATCACACTATCGGGAGCTTTAATTGAAGAGGCATATGTAAGCTCTGTCAGCGAATATAAGAAAATATTTAAACGGATATATTATATTGTATGCTAATAATATCCACAAGGTTCGTATATTTATAATATTTTATCATCTTTTTTTTAATTTTTATTTATTTTAGCATGTTCGGAATTTTGTTGTTAGTATTCCAACATCAGTCTGTTTGTACCGTGGTTATAATAATTAAATTTCTTTTAAGAGGGTCCGGGATTAAAGAAAAAAAAATTCAAATTTAAAAAAAAATTACGGCATTAAATTTTTTTCCTTTTTTTATAAAAATTGTTTAAAATGATGTTTAAATCATGTTTCTGTTTTAATTAGAAGGGGAAATATTATTTTTTTTTTCGATTTGGCTTGTTTTGAAAATCTAGCTTTCAAGCAATGGTTGTCATGACTTGGTCAATGGTCAATGACTTCTTGTGAAAATACGTTTTCCCTCATGACGGGTTTTTCCCCAACTTCTTTTATGTAAATTTTTATAACTCAAGAACCGTTAAAGATAAATGCTTCAAGCTTTAAACATGTCTTTTTTGACTATTTTACTTAAAATTTGGTTCAGAAAATTTGAAAAAAAGTATTTACTTTTGAAAATATGATTTTTTTAATAAAAGTTACATCATTTTTTTTTTCAAGTTTTTACTTTAAATATTTTTAATTTTCTTAAAAATTAATATTTTTAAAAATGTTGATTCAAAATAAAAAGGTAGATATTTCTGTTTATTTCAACGTAAAAAAATTAAAAAATTAAAAACATTGAAATATTAAAATTAATATTTTGAGTTATAATTATTTTAAAGTATCCCGCTTTTTTAATTAAATTTTAATTAAAAATTTGTTTGTTAAAATTATGTGAAGTTTTAGCAAGTGATTTTGTTTACAACAATCACAAAAAATTTCAAAATTTTAACTCAATAAATAAAAATCATTTTAAAATGGACCCCTTTAAATATTAAAGGTACATTAATCAATTTAACATGTACCAAGATGAGTTAATACAGTATTGTTTTGTGTTTTTCATGAAAATCGCAGCTGTTCAAAATCAATATTCTGCGATCATTTTTGACAAGAATAGTGCACATTAGGTAATTACGTTGCATAAACTGATGAAAAATATATGAAGACGCGAGTTTAAAAATTCACCTTTATCCAAAAATTTAAAAAATCATGTTTTCTGTGTAGATCTATGTCAGGGATGGCCAAACCGCGGCACGCAAACGCAGTGCGGGCACGGAGGAAACTTAACAGTGGCACGTGTAGACTTATTGAAAAATTTAAAAATTTGCAGTGTGCGCTAGCTTTCCAAAGAAAGTTCTATCACAAGATTTTTGAATTTGCAGGAGTGTCTTCTAAACGTCTCGAAGAAAATGATGAACTAACCCAGTGAGTGCTTGCTACTTAAGAATGAAGATTGACTATATAATTTAACTTTTCTCAACGATATTATGGGACATTTGAATATTTTCAATTTAAGAGTGCAGAAAAAAGATTATATTTTTCCTACTCTAGTTGGTCATTTTTTTTTTTTTTTTTGTGAACAATGTTCTGCTTTTTTTTTTTAAATCTCGATTTTGGATTTAAAAAAAACTAACACATTTCACATTAATGAAAGAACTAGCTATTAATGTCAGTAGTGGCGCCAACTTATATGGGCCCGTGGGTCCTGAGCCCACCCAATAATTTTGAATTTTAACGTGGCTAATTTTCATTTTTCTTTTTTGTCATTTATTTCATTACCCATTATTCTTCTTAGACCAAAATTTATTTTGCCAATGCCGCGCATTTTAATTCTCGGATTAACACCCATAAATCCAAAATGCTTTGAAATGTAAATGTTAAACTTTCCGTTGTTTCAATTTGTAGTCATGTTCAGGATATGATGATATTACAATAAATATTCTTTATAAGGAAAAACGCATGAGAATACGATTTTTAAAAATTGCAACTATCTTAAAACATGGTAGATTGACTTAAAAGTCTCACCTTTTCCCCAGCTTGCACTGTAAAAAAAAAAAAAAATTCAAGAGGTTACTAAAAATTCTTTAGTAAATTTGTATTCCACAGTATTTTTTAGTAACCTTTACAAACTTTTTTTTTGCAAGTGAAACAAGCATTTCTTTTGTAAACCGAACAAAATAATTTTTTGTATAACTAACTTAAAAATTTTTAGTATGAGCCACCAAGAAAATTTTAGTAATAGCTCCAAAATTGTTTTTAATAACCTTTATGTGCGCCCGAAGGACAGGAGCTGCATTCAAACTTCTGAAGCGATAGATTTTCGGCAAAACCGCAATAGATGGCAGCACCAAAAATGCTACCTGCTTTGACAGGATTTTCATAATCCCTTTATTAACGAGTACTTACACTACATACATTCGGGACGTATTTGACTATGTCCGGTATCGAACCCGTGACCTCTTTGCCTGTAATCCGTTACTATAACCACTATGCTATCAAGGTCACACCAAGTGAGTTTTAGTAATAGCTATTAAAAATGTAAAACTGTTAACTCTATCCATTGCTAACTTTTTTCTAGTAATTCTTACAGATTTTCTAGTAACCGACTAAGATTACTAAAAAATGTTTAGTAATTACAAGGATCACTAAAGTTTTTTTAGTAGATCGACCCCCTTTTTTTTTACAGTGTGTCTACCTTTCACAGAAAAACAAACTGGTTGTACCATTTTACCAAAATATCTTTGAGCCCACCCAATGTTTTTGAAAAGTTGGCGCCACTGAAAGTCGGCATTTCTCCGATCTATGATAGATGTAAAAACCGTTTTGCAGGATTCATATTTTGTGCTAGGTTTGATGATTTTCGAGATAATATATTTATTTAAAAAAAAAAAAAAATGTGGATCCTTTCATGTAGCAAACTTATTATTTATTAACTATTATGTATTACTTATTAACTATTCTGACAGTGGCACTCTTTCCAAACCCCCTAATCAGTGCTTTCGGTAAACCTGCACCAAACAAACACAACAATCTGAAAAGGAAACAAAAAACAAATTTTATCCTCTGTTTTTGCCATTGTACAATAATGATTTACAGTTTCAGTTTCAGCTAGGTGGAGAGGCTTACCAAATGGATGGAAACCAATAGAAGCAGTTAAAGGTTTCTTGGGATTTCTCATTATTATTATTATTATTATTATTATTATTATTGTCACAGGCCGTTAAATCCTGTGCGTTAGTTCCCGATATTATAATGATGAGTGAAACAATAATAATACATGCCTCTAATAGAACAAATTATTTAATTAACATTAAACCAAATATCTTTACATATTTACAATAGTAGTTAGGCCGGAGCTATCGGCCATTATATTGAGAGAGAAAAAGGTAAACAAATTCATCCTCCGCTGGTCAGAAAACGCGACCGCATCCAAGGACATCCAAAACTCTCTCTCTCTTCTCATATTTCTGTATTCCTCCCAGCCCCTCAACACCAACAGACAGTCCATTGTTGCATTCCACAATTTGTGAGGGGTGAGGGGTTTGTTACGCTGATATGACAAGGGTGTGGTCACTCTATTTCCGACACAACGTGACAATTATTATTATTATTATTATTATTTTAATGAGGCGAGTCTTGAAATACAAGCCGTCATATACACTCTGAGCATGATTTAATTATCTACTGAAATATATGTACCAGCCTTATTTTTTCTTTTTTCTTTTCTTTTTTTTTTTTTTTTTTTTTTAAGAATCTTTCTATTTCGTATCATATTAGCGAGAGCTTCATTTAGAGACAGAGATGTACACATTTTAACAGAAATATTATAAACTACATTAAAACTTCTGTAACATTACTTCGCGCAAATTTCTTATGTATATATAAAAAATATATGACATTGCTCATTAACATTTTTGCGTATCTGAATATCATATTTATTCCGAACAACCATCTGTAATACATTCGTGATTCTGAAATCTTCTTCTTATTGTTTTAAGGATTCACTCAACTATGAAATCCAGAGTGTCTGCGGGAGAGTGTGTTTATCTTAGTGTGAAAAAAATTGTTTTGTTTATCAAATAATAGAAATTGTTAACCATTTCGGGTCTGGTGTACTATTAATAGTACATGTCTGTTATTGGGGAATTATTTCTCTTTAAGAGATACTTTTACAACTATTTACCGGGTGTCTCAAAAATGACTGATGGATTTTAAAATTCAATAATTTGCAAACGGTGACAGCTATTAAAAAAATTTTTGCAGGAGAGTTATGTATAGTGTCAGGAGTTTTTTTACCGCAACTTTTGATTTTATTTCGAATTTCAAACAATAGGTGGTGCTGACGGCGATTGAAGGCCAGGTCGACGCGTCACTCAGCACTGATCACCTAGCCTTCAATCACCGTCAGCGCCACCTATTGTTTGAAATTCGAAATAAATTCAAAAGTTGCGGTAAAAAAACTCCTGACATTATACATAACCCTCCTGCAAAAATTTTTTAAATAGCTGTCACCGTTTGCAAGTTATTGAATTTTAAAATCCATCAGTCATTTTTGGGACACCCGGTACATGTAGTAATGTTAGTATATGTTTATGTATTTTTTATAGGACTTCATTTATGTTTAGGCATTTAGTAATAATAATAATTATTATTATTTGCTTAATTCTTTTTGCGCGTTTGCAATTCTTCTATTTTAAACATATATTTCCCTCTATAAATTTAAAATAAAAATTACTTTCCTGAAAGAATCCTGTGTAATAAAGCGCAAAAAATATTAAAAAGTTGTTATATAAGTTAAATCTTACTGTAATACAATATTTTCTAAACATCTCCAAAAATTCTTCCTTTGCCTATTGCCATATGATTATTACTTAAATAGTGTGCAAAACAACAACATTCGTTATATTCCAGACAATTAAATATTCATTAAACTCTAATTAATCTGTTTGGATAGCTAGCGTTAATGTTATCAACGTAAAAGCAATTTTTTATAAAAACGGAAAAAAATTTCGGACCCGAAAGGGTTATATAAAGAAATACAGTCGACTCTCTATATAACGAAATCCACAGTTCCAGTAAAAAATTCGTTATATAGATAAATTCGATGTATAGAGAATGATGTTAAAAATCGTATTTAATGTGTGAAATATGAACAAACATTACTTTTGATCTTTTGAATTAAGAATTTGAAATGTTCAAAAGTAAGTATAAACCTAACATTTTATTTCTTAATTATTTAAGCTGTTTCAAAAAAGAGAACAGACATTTATTTGAAAGCTTAATGAAAATCAAATAAGGAAGAATTGCATTAATTCCAGACGAAGAAATCTGTAATTTTTTGTTGTTTTGATTTTAAAATTGTTACGCTCTCTCTCTCTCTCTCAAAAAAAAAAAAAAAAAGGCTCAAATTTTAGCAAGGAATGAAAAATTGTAGTTAACATTTTGCTCCATTTGAAGGCCTCTCTTATGTGCCTCTCATTGATTCCTCTCTTACATGTGTATCAATCCAATTGGCACTGTTTTGAGAAGGATGTGGAAAGGTGTGTGGGAGGTGGGATGAATTCGTCGGATTTAAAGAACAAGGAGAGAAGTAATATAAAAAAAACTGAGCACTGACGGTAAATCAAAAATAAGTGATGGAAAATTGATTCCATATGATTTTGAAGCTTTTTAAAACTGAATAAATTAAGACTAATTTATGAAAAAATTCGTTATATGGAGATAGATATTTCGCTATATAGAGAATGTTTTTAATGTAATCATGCGAAAAGGGGACCGTTCCTACTAAAATTTCGTTATATAGAGAAATTCGATGTATAGAGTTTCGTTATAGAGAGACTCAACTGTAATTTCATGTTCGTATAACCTGCGGAAATAAATTCATACATCCAGAGCAACAGCAAACTTTCCGTTTGAATGCTGTGCATGCACCGAAGTGGAATAGACTGCGTTGTATAGAAAATATTTTTCGTAATGTGGAGATTCATTTGCATGCTAATGGTATTCAAAGTCAAGGTTCAGTAGAAAATTTCGTTAAATAGAGACTTCGTTAAAAGGAAATTCCCCTGTACCGATGTTACAAGTTTAAAAATATTTTTTTATTTAAATTTTCAAGTACTTTCGATCTGCAAAACCGCAGTCACCGTCAGGGAATTGTTTCCTTAATTGCTGCTTATTCATTCAATTAATGAAAAACGATTTTATTATCGCTGCTGTTGTTTTTTCTTTGTTTCAGATTCTTGTAAATCGTGTTCTTAGTTTTCCAACATCAAATATACTGTCATCGCATCTGCGTTTAAAATTCTCTTTAAATATTTAAAGATAGATTTGAATTATATTAATTGTCTATTTAAAATGCATGGGGATAAGTTTTTTCGATATTTTGTTTTTTGTATAAACCGCTGCTATTTCTAGAAGTCAAAATAGCATTGCGATTATCATTGACAAGAAATAGTGGACAGTAGATTATTACACAATGCCATTAATACACATGTATACTCCCAGCATGTGACATTCATTTTTGAACTAAAAAAAGAAATTAAAATTTGTCAGCCGAAAAATTTTTGTTAAACAAACTTCACTTCGATTTCGTATCATACTTAACTGAAAGCATATACACTGTAAAAAAAAATCTGTAAAGGTACTAAACATTTTCTAGGAAACTGGGATTCCAAGAACTTTTCCTGTAACTATAACAGGAAAATTCCATGTAACCGATTCTAAAACTTGAGTTTTTGTTGTTACCGTTACAGGAAAAGTTGTTGGAATCCCAGTTTCCCAGATAAAGTGTAGTACCTTTACAGATTTTTTTTTTTTACAGTGTATGTAATCACTGCTTGAAATTTAACAAATATTGCAAAAATATATATACAAAATTGCATGATAATAATATCCATTAGATAAATGTGTTTAAAATGTTTTATAATTCTTTTTCCCCTAGATTTCTTTTTATTGCGTTGCTAGTTTTCGAACAAATTTTATTCCATTTAAACAACGTAACATATACTTTATAAGAATTCTTTTTAAGAAAAAACTTTATAACAAGTTCGAATTTTAAGATTAAGATAAGAATTTTAAGAAGTTATCGAGGTTCACTATGGCATGGTCCTATTGAAAATAGCCTTTATAGTTTGTTTACAAGGGTACTGAAAAGAATCTCGTTACATTAGAGTTTATGGGGGAAAATGATTTGCGATGCACATTAATGAGACTGTACCAGTTTTAAAATTAGTAAAATCACTTTGCATTTTTGATAAGCACTAGAACATACTATATATAGAAAATGGAATACATTTATTATTCGTTAATAGGGCCAAAAAAAACTACCAAGTTTCATAATTGTGTATTGAATGTTTGTTCGCATCGCATTTTTAAAATGTTATATACGATTTAAAATATAATGAAATTTATGTACATTATTGAGTTACATTACAATTTGCTTGGTGTAAAATATAACATGTAGCGTATAACAGTTATTTATAGGAGCAAATAAAAGATTTTGGCTGCAATGTCCTTTATAAGCGATAAATTCTGCAAATATGTTTTAAATTATGTTTTTTTAAGTTTAATTAATTTTTTATATACCACATGGTGTGTATAAATTTTATAGATCAAATACAAGACTTACATTTAAAAAAAATTCCCCAGTATTACTGTATATAAGCGTTAGTTGCTTAAAGATATGTTTTTAAATTGAGCTATTCATTTGCTATGAGATGGTTGTGGTATAAAATAAATATATATTAGTAGTATAATATAAATATTCATATACAGGGCTATGCAAAGAATTGGATGTATTGCCGTGTATAGATGGTAATTTCTGAAAGTACATTTTTAGCTGTAATGTTCGTTCTCTTTTTCCTGAATTAAATTTTTGCTCAAAATGAAGAATGTATACAAATCTGTAGATAACATACAGGGTTACAGATTTTTTTTTGTCTGGGATATCGTCTGTTGGTGGAAATTGTTGCTGATGAAATTTCGACTGTGTTATGTATGCTGTTTGTAGTTAAGCTAAATTTTAGCACACTAGGTAGCATATTTACAGATTTATAAATCCTGTACAGAGACGCACAAGAAAATTCGAGTAAACTTGCAACTAAGGACAGTAATTGCTGAAAATAGATTTTCATTTGCGTTATGCATTTTCAGAATTGTTTAATTAGATTTCTTTTCTTCAATTTTTTAAAAGAGAAGCTCTGAGGAACTTTTGGAAAATGCTTCACAATCATTGTTTGACGTATGATTTTTTTTTCTAGTTCTTTAATAAAGTTAATCGGCTAAAAATCATAAGTGTAAAAAAGTTCAGAACTTACGGAATATGCTTGTCACTTTCTTTATAGACTGGGAGGCGACTGCACGAACCATCACTTCATCGTGTTGGCGGCAGAAATTCCAGGATTAAAAAGAACTCGGTTAGCATATTAAAATGCAACTAGTCTACCAAGCCATATCTTGGTGGAAATCACTGCAGCCTCGATTTAAGTGATTAATCGGTAAGTTTATTATCATATTTTCCTATGTCCTCAACTATGAAAATATCCCTAGTAGCAAACCAATATTGGCCCAACGTAGCACCAATATTTCATTTAATGGAAATATTGCCAATAAAATGTCAATATTGCTCCAATATTGGGATGTTTACATTTTGCCCTTATTTAGCCAATATTTGCAGCCAGTATTATGCCAATATTGTACAAATGTTGGCATTTCATTGGAAATATTTCAAATGAAATTCCAATATTGAACAAATATTGGCGTTTTATTGGCAATATTTCCAATGAAATCCCAATATTGGCATAATATTGGCTGCAAATATTGGCTAAATAAGGGCAAAATGTAAACATCCCAATAATGGAGCAATATTTCATGCCAATGTACCAATATTGCTCCAAGATGTAGCCAATATTGGTCCAATATTTTTTGGCTATTGGGGATGGTAGTCTGGGAGCAGGAAAACATTATGGTAAACCTGCCAGTCCACCACTAAAACAATTTACGAATTATTTTCGCCAATATGTGACTGGGAAGAACAGTTGCACTTTAATATGCTAATTGACTTTTAACTAATTATTGAATTTCAGCCGTCAACTCGGCAAGGTGATGGTTTATGGCGCCGCCTCTTGGTCTATTATTCGTATAATGAATTTAAGCGGATTAATTTAGTCCGTGCGTATGTCGGTTCAGCTCATCGGCTGCTCTAATATACAAGCAGCAAATATTTTACGAAATTTCATTTCACATCACTCTAGCTACAGTTATAACTGAAAACAAATTTCTAAGGAATTTTCATGAATTTAAGAAAAATTGTTACACATATGCTAGATTGTGTGTGTTAGTAATATCATAAGTAACAAACCTACGATGTCTGAATAGCACTACTCCCAAATATGAATTATTTAAACTTTGAATGACTGAATTTTGTATTAAATAAGATAAGACGAAGGAATCTATTTGGAAATAATGATATTTAAAATTCGAAAGGGATGACAACTATATTCGTATCCATTAGATTCACATGAAATAATATTCCCTTATTAACATTATTTTTTTTTCAGTTTCTTTATCATTAGATTATTTTGTCTTGCGCCGCAAGTTTTCCAATTTAGTGTCTCGCATTTACGTTATAATTAAGTATCATTAATTTTCTAAATAACTCTAAATTTACACTGAAAACATATCAATATTTTTATTATTTAAATACAATGAGACTGTGTGGTAAATAAATCATAAGAGTGGCTATTAAGATGGTTCTTGGCGCTATAGTCAGGTAAATAAAACAACTTTTAAGCACCAAAACATTTTAACTAAATGCAGACTAGTTTAACATTGAGCGTATCGTCATCATTGCAAAGAATGATAGAGTTTTCCCCACATATGGGGAGAAATGAGCATGAAGGAATAGCTCAACCCCATATACCCTTCCCGATTATACATATGGAAGAAATTCCATCATTCTTTGCACTGTTATGTTATTATTGCTATGAATCTGCAATTACTTAAAAAGTTTTAGTAATTCTGAACTGTTTTTTTTAAACCTGTAAATTATTCGAGTAGTTATTTATCCAAATGGTGAAAATGTGTCTAGGCTAGAGCTTGAACCCAAAAATTTTGGTTTTAATTGTCATTGTTCTTTTAAATGAGTTATCTGGGTGATAGTCCAATCTAAATTATTCATGCAGACTACCATTTGGTAATGACATCTGATCAGTTATTAAATACAGCTCGAAAGAATGCAAAGGATTTTCAAGAAGCTACTATGTATGCATAATTACGCTTTTATTATTTAACACAATCAAACTGATTAGAAATTTAAGGAAAGAAAATGATTTAATTACAATGGTTACTTAGAAATCCATTTGTCTTTATCCTATTTATTTATTTATTTATTTAATTTGTAATAACTTAATAACTTATTTTAAAAAGAAATTCACAATTCCAAGCATATAACCACATATATCCGACTATTACTTTTAAAAAATATGCGTGTAAAATACTGCTTGGATGTCTTAGACTTTGGCCCATGGCTGTATTTATATACATTTTTAAAAACTAGATTCATTATATTTCCATTTCTTTTTCATACATCTAACAATTTTTTTAAACTTTCTTTTGCAGGTTCCTACTTTATTCTCATTGTCAAAGATGGGATTTAACAAACCACGCATCGAACTTATATCTTTCGTATGGATTTTGCTTCTATACCAAACACCAGATACGTTATGTGCTCCCTTACAAAACCATTCCTTAAAATTTTCTAGTGATATTCACAGAAACTCGAATATATTGAACTTATCAGACTTAATCGAGTTTTCTCCTTTAAATCTCCCAAAGATGAAAGATAATGTCAGCGCTCACCATCAGGAAGTGAGTGTGGAGACAACACCTGAAATAATGACTTTCAAATTAAAAACTCATCTCATAATTCATAACAAGGACAGTGATAAACAGCGTACTAACGGTACAAACGAAGAGATAAAAATGCTTGCGCCAAATGAAAGCAAAAGTTCCTTAAGTGATATTGAATATGTTGATCCGAGTGATGACTTTGAGTTTTGGAGGTGGACAGCTAACAAAAGAACAAGAAAGTTGAACTATGTGGATGAGAAGTCAAGCGTTGACACAAATAAAACGGAAAATAAAAATTCGTCTGAAGAAGTCTCTTCCAAAATCCTTGAAATGCTTTACGATTCTGATGACAGCGAAGAAAATAAAATTAGCGAAGACGTAAATCGTTCAAAGTATGCTACTGGTAGACAATTCGTCTTTCACCCATATTTACCTTACGTAAATCCTTATAGTAAACACACTAACCCCGACGAAAAAATATCTTTCGATGACATTTTGCCAGTCAAAATGGTTAAATTCATTAAGAGCATGGTGGAAGAAGCACCTTGGGAGCAAATGTTCATGAAAATGGTTCGGATGATTGTTGATCAATTTGTCGATAAGATCATCGAGAAAATGTTTGCCGATAAGGATCACGATAAGGACCATTTCAAGAAGAGATCATTCGAAGTTGTCCTTTCCCCAACATTTGTTCTCCCAACTTTCAAAACACCTGTGATTCGGTTAAAGAGGTCTGTCGCTTCAGAAACTTCAAATGATCAGGACGATGACATATTTAATTTTTTACCTCCGAAACGAGATGAACAAGATTTAGATGGCGAAGATGAAAAAAATGCTGATGAGAAAAAATCGTGGCTAGACCATTTATTAGATTATCTTTTCCCTAATTCAAAGTCTGACATGGAAGAAGAAAATCCGTTTGATCGCTTGAAAAAACGAGATACCACTAATACGCATTTTTTTAAAACCCTTCTCACATTTTTTCTAAGTACATTCGAGAAATCGTCTGGTATTCTTTCCGATGCCAAAGATGTTTTACGATATAAAATGTTGAAAGAGTTCTTGCCTTATCTGTACCAGAAAAAATATATGAATAATGACTTTGACAGCTTCTCCAATTCTGTAGATCGAATGAGAATGACACACAGAAAATCTCCCGATAACGATATCAAACGCAAGGATGCTTCGGAAAATTTACCGAGCACACCACGACGTTCCAAGCGTTCTACGAGGGATGATTTTCGGAAAGATGATGAGGATCGTTTATGGCAGGCACACTCTCGAAGACAGCGGCCACCGAACCACCATCGATCTCATGATCAATGCAGCCTCCGTAAAGCTTGTAATGCCGGCAGGCTACTGTCGAGGATTCCTTCTGTTCAAGAGATCACGCTTCAGTTAAGGTAAGCGAGAAATCCCTTGTTCTCAGTTATTGATATGATTTATTCGCCGAAAGAGCAAGTTAACGGTTGATAGATTCATCATGGATGCCAGCGGGGGTGATTCTTTGCCTCTCCTTGTTAATTAAATTTTCATTTTCTGTAATGATTTTGAAAAAACAAAATGAAACAGTATAATTTATTTATTCCAAACTAAATAAATATTTAAATATTAATAATATATATATATTTTTTTTTTAATTTTAGTCAAGAAAGTTTGATTTATCCCGGGAACCACTTGGAAGATATTATTTAGTTCTTCTTAATTTCTATATTCATGAGTTTAAGTGTATTTTAAGTGTTGGGTTCGGAATATAGTGCATCCCCCGCCCCCGACTAAAAAAAAAGTCAAATCTATATTGAAAAAACTAGTAGAAACATATTTTTGTATTTTTTAACATTTCTTATTAATTACATTTCTCTGTTGCTTTCTACATTGATATGCTTAAAAATTGTCTTGTGCAGAGATTTTGGTGAAAGAAAATTCTCAGCTTAGCTTAGTTTAATTTTATATCCCCCACTAACAATTGAAAAAAAAGTGCCCTAGTTTACGGTTCTTAGGCCAATTTGTTCGTAGAATCTTTTTGCCCTTCCCTTAATTTTACTCTGCTGGCACCCATGTATTGAGTTACTGATATAATATTTTCGCCGGAAGGGTGGGTTTCACGGTTGATAGATTTCAAGCATGTTTGACTGCCGATTACCAGTCCCTTTGTCTGCCTTAAATACGTCTGTTTTTATGTCAATGGAGCTGAATGTGTCAATTTTCAAAAAGATTTCCGGCACAGAATATATTTGACCCACAGTTTCATTCAAATTTCTTTATTGTCTTTTAAAAGATTTTAAATCAAGGAACTAGTAAAGACGTTCATAAATAATGCATTTTATTTTATAACACTAGATTACTTTTGAGTTTGCGGTGATTATCTCGAAGTAATACCAAAATATTGCACATGAATGTCATTTGGTTTTACTTATTTTCGACAGGCTTCATTTTTTATCTTAAGGTTTTAAACGTATAAATTACAACATGAAAAAAATATGTATATTATCACCTATTCTGCACCAAATTACATTTCATTGATTTGAACTGTAAATTAATTTTCACGGTTTATAGCTCGGGAGGTGACAGAACCAGTGTTCTCGCGGTCGCTCGACATTGCGCCAAATTTCGACTAAATTCTTCATTTGGCGAGTAAACAAGCTATTAGATTCGCCAAATTGCTAGTGCTCAGTTTTTGCTTTTTTTTCTTTCTTTTCCGTTGTGTATGTGTTTAATATTTTTAATTTATTTTTTTAATACATTTATATAACATATTTATAATATATATGTAGAGGACAGTTGAATTTAGATTAATAACAATCGTTATCACAGTTCTAAAAACTTAGGTTATTTTAGAACATATTGAGAAAAAGGGGGTACATTACAGGATTAAAGATATATTTTTTTTTAGTGCTACACGGCGAATCTATTTGGCTAATATTTTTTTCATTTGGCGAATGTTTTTTATTTTTAATTAGCCAAATTACTAACGTTGGTCAAATGTGAGCGAGAACACTGGACAGCACAGACAATCACCTCATCGAATTCATGGATGAGAATGTAGGATTACGTAAATCTCAATTCGCATATTAAAACGTAATCGGTCTGCTAAGTCATATCTTGGTGGAAAACACTTAAAGATTAGATTTCAGACTCATAGGTTTACCATTATGTTTTCCTGCTCCCATTCCTCCATGTTTTCATACTTTAGGGTGCAGGAAAGCCCAAGGGTGAGTCAACCACTAAAGTTGGTTCTTTATGTGTTTTCTTCCAAGATATGACTTGGCAGACCGATTGAGTTTTAATATGCGAATCGAGATTTAACCCCTGTAATGCATCAATTTTTCATCGATTCCAACAGAAATTCTTCCTTTAACTGACCGTTGCGGATGCCAAAATTGCAAGAGCACCGACACCTCTATAACACCTCTAATTAGATATCTCCTAAAGGGAGTTGCATTCTGTAATACTCTGTTCGCACTACAAACATATGATATCTTAAGATCGCCGTGTTTGAAGTGGACCCTCCCGGAATTGGATGCCTGTTCACATTGAAAAACTTACCTAATACCTTGTTCACACTACAAGCATAAGATATCTCAAGATCGCCGTGTTTGAAGTGGACCCTCCCGGAATTGGATGCCTGTTCACACTGAAAAACTTACCTAAGATATCTCAGCGAATGTCACTGTATCTCTGAACTGAACACATGTAACGTATGCGCATGCGTTTGAAGTAAACACAGGCGCAACAGCCAATCGGTAAAAGCGAAGCTTTATAGCCAATGAGAGGGAGTGGTTGTTCCTGTATCTAACCCGAGAGAATTGAAACTCTCTGAGAGAGTTTGTGGAACTCTCTGAGAGAGTTCCAGGCCTGAGATATCTTAACTATCCATGGTGTGAACAGGGTATTAGATATCTCAGCGAATGTCACTGTCTCTCTGTACTGAACAAATGTAACGTATGCGCATGCGCTTGAAATAAAGGCGGTCGCAACAGCCAATCAGTAAAAGCAAAGCTTTATAGCCAGTGGGAGTGAGTGGTTGTTCCTGTATCTAGCCCGAGAGAGTTTGTGGAACTCTCTGAGAGAGTTCTTGAGATATCTTAACTATCCGTAGTGTGAACAGAGTATAATGGTTGATTTTTTTTTTTTTCTTTAGCTGTGAACTGCATTTTAATAAAGTCCGCCTTAAGGGTGTATTCGAAAAAATGATTTTCCACCTTCAACAGCTCGAAATTTCCAGATACAATTTTGGACACATTTTTAAAAGTAGAAACATGAAACTTGCTGAGAGGATTTTTGAAGTGACGTACAAGGTGCCGTGTGATGTAATTTTTCGCTGATTTAATTAGAATTTGATTTATAAGCAATTATTTTCTCAGCGTCACCCTTTTTTTCGTTCGCAGACCTCCCGCTTCGGAAAATTTGGTCCAAAACGCCGTTTTTGACAGCATTTTTTGCAACATTTTCTGCATTTATCAAAGAATTGATAATCACGGCATTTTGCAGTATAGTTTCTAAATAAGAGAATTCGAATGTTAGGTGCATTTGAGAGCAAAAATGAATCTAAAAATAAATCTGAAAAAAAGGTAGTTTGGATCGAAATACACCCTTAAGGCGGTCATGTGCATTGGAGGATTAATTGATCCTAGATTTTTACCGGCGAACTCGAAGAGGTGATTGTCTGTGATGTCGCCTTTATCAATTCTATTATCAATAACGCTGATCTGGAAAAAAAAAAAAAGCTTAATTGTATGGTCATTATTTAACAAGTTTTCTGAATCTCCTTAAAGAACAAATTCAAAAAATATTAAAGACCTTATGTGTATAGATACCATAAAAATATCAACCAAATTTAGCGGCAGAATCTCGATAGATTTCTGAGAATAAATTTTTAAAATTCTAGTTTTTTTTCGTCAATTAAAATATTTCGCATACTATTTGGCGAATGTTATGTTTGCATTACTTACAAGATAAATATCTAAATGTAAGGATTTCGTCACTAATTTTTTTTAAGGAAACAAATTTTGCATTTAAAAAAAATTAAAATGTCATTAACAAGGTATTTTATATATGTTTAAATAATAAAAGCAAGTTAAGATGACCTTTAAATATTTAACTTCCGATGTGAACTATTGAGGTATTGTTTATGATGGCCTATTATTTGCACGAGGGATATACGCCCTGAGGAGGAGGGATGCTCTTCGTGGGGGGTCTTTCTAAGGGGACCTAACTCGTATTTACGCAAGGAAATTAGCGGTTCCGAGAAAACCACGAAAAACACCGAACGATAAAGCTGACGGGCACGATTGGGTTCAAACCCAGCTCAGATGTTATTTCAGTCTTACAAAATATCACAGCTGTGCCTATCGTAATGAATAAATAAAATCCTGTTTGCATGTTATTCAGATATTATATAAAGCAAATAAATAAATAAATAAATAAAAAGTAGAATTGATGAATTAAAAAAAGAATAGGCAAAATTAATTTCACGTTATGAATAATTAAAATAACATAAAGTACATTAACCTATATGTGGAATCTGAGGAAGTTGCTGAAGGGTCATTTGGTGGAAAATGTCCAAATAATCCGATCGCTTTCTTACTGTGACCCAAATCGGTGTTATACATTTATTCATTTTCATACAAACATGCGAATGAAAGTATTTGTAATAAATAAACATGGTTGCAGAAAAATTTTTCATTTCCGAAATTTCGCTTTTTTAACTTTTATGCACTAAATTTTCATTTTTTCTATACTTTTACACTGAAACGAAATATTATTTATACGGTTAAATGAAACATATTTCTTTAATGCAAAGTTTTTTATAGTCAAATTTCGGCTCTGAATGATAATATACTATTATAATTAAATATAGAAAAATTCTTTTTCAGTATAATTTATTCGTTACGATGACACCAGAGTGACTTTCACGAAATAATAAAAATTTATATATATATATATATATATATATATATACATATACCGGGTGTCCCAAAAAAGACTGATGTATTTTAAAATTCAATAACTTGCAAACGGTGACAGCTATTTAAAAAATTTTTGCAGGAGGGTTATGTATAATGTCATGAGTTTTTTTTTCTGTAATTTTTTATTTTAGTTCACATCTCAAACAATAGGTGGCGCTGACGGCGATTGAAGGCCAGGTGATCAGTGCTGAGTGAAGCGTCGATCGTAGTAGCATGTATACTCGTAGATAAATTAAGGTTCTTATAAAAACAGTCCCAAATTTTGCCAATTTTTTTGTTTATAATTTGCAAAGTTCTTAATATAAATTTAAAAAATGTTCTTTTTAGAAAAAATGACAAAATACATTGTACATAATACCCTGTTATAAAAATTTAAAAATAATAAAAATATTTTGAAAAATGAGTAGGTTTAATAAATAATATTTCATTGTGCATGCGCGAACGCAATCAAAATATTATTTGCATAATGCTTGTAGCTAAATGTACAGAGCAACTTTTATGAGTATCAAAAACATAGCTTGAAAATTGTGAAAATTATCGTCGATAGAATAAGCTCAAAAACCGTTGTTCCCTAAAAGAAGCAAAAGGATAAGGGGCTGTATTCAAATATAGTAGTATGTGCAATATTGCGTGTGCTATATTGACACTAATCAATGGATATATGCATACAGCCCCTCATCTTTTAGTCCTAATCATATGTCTTGTACTATTATGTTTACACGCACTTACAGTTTCAGGATAATTCCTCGTGTATTTTTATAGATATTTAACAAAACGTGTAAAATCGCAAATGGCCTCGCTATGGCTTTGGTCATATAGTGTATAAGTGAGTGTGTGGATGTCAGCGGCATTGACAGAAATTATGGTGCTCGGGCTAGAATGCTCGAATCCCCTTTCAACTTTTATCCCATTACAACTGTCTTACTTGTTCTTCCCCTCATATGTGCATGCCCCTAGCGTATATAATATGAGTTAAACTTAATAAAAATAAACTATTAATTAACAAATACCGTATTTACTCGTGTATAGGGCGCATGCGTGTATAAGGCGCACCCCTACTTTACAAGAAAAATTGGCGATTTCTTAAAATCTCGTGTTTAACGCGCACCATAAATTTGATACGCTCATGAAGAATGACCAAATGAATTTCAGTAAAAAAAAAAAAAAAAAAAAAAATCAAAACAAACATTACACCAGACTAGAAAACAACACGAAAATTCATTTTTAGACTTCGGGTTGTAAGAGAATGACGGGGAATAGAAATGAGTGACGGTAAAGAGGATTGCTAATTAGTGTTTAGATAATGTCACTAGCTCTGTTGTATAAAAAACTGTAAGGAGTGAAATAAATATGCAGTAATACTTCAATTAAGTAAAATTTTCCGAGTTTTAATATCTTCTTCGAATAATTTCTTCTTTCATATGTATATAGTTCGACTGCATCCACCAATAAAAAATTATTCCCTGTATGAGGCGCACCTAGGAGTTTTGCCCTATTTTTTTGAAAAAAAAGTGTGCCTTACACACGAGTAAATACGGTAATTATGATGTTTCAATTTTCTCTTCTTGTGCAAAAAGATAAAAAACAAGTTGAATGTAGAATCTGCCATTGCAAAATTCAGTTTCGCCTCCGATTAGGAAAAAAAAAAAAATCGATAGATGTCTTTTAGAAAGGCGACCTCGTTTAGAATGCAATGAACTAACTTCATTTTTCTTGTGTTTATCAATGTAATAGCAAACAGAGCGGCGTGAAATACCCAATTGTTTAGCAATTTCTCTCTGAGACATCGGAATTGCGGAATAATAAAGAGATACAATTTGACGTGCTACTTCTTTCATGACTAGATTCATCAAAAACGGATTTTTTCTTTAGTTTAAACGCTTTTTTATAGACTCTGAGAAAAAGGAAATGCAGTTTAACAATAAAACGAGTGAAATCTCGTCGAATTCGACGAATGAAATATTTAAAAGACCCGATCGATTTGGTTTTTAAAAAAGCAAAGGTAATTACATTATTGAATCAATATATAATAAATATATTTCCAAACTTAATGTCAAGTTTACCAGTTACAATTTTGCATGCAAATATTCGCATATCTTCAGTTAAAATTGTAATCTGAGTGCCGGCGAAATCCAGAAATTTTATTTTATATGCACTCACAGAAAAGTAGTTGTATTAAAATTAAAAGTAAAATCTCAATATCAGTGTCCATAATGAAAAGAAATATTGAAATGTAATATCGTTATGAGTAAAAATGCGATATTTTAAATAGTGACGTCATTTTCTCTTCAAATGTTTTTTAAAAGTTACTTTTGCTTTAGATATTAATTTTTATCATAAATTATTTTCTGTTATTTTATTTACATTATTAGTATTATTTCTCAGTAAATTATTTCTCATATATTTTTTTACCTCAATTAGTGCATAATTATACGCAATCATGTTATTGTGGTTAAATTTTACGAAAAGAATTAACTTTTTTCTTTTAAATGCGAGGACATATTCACTGATGAAATAAAGCTTCTGACTAGTGGAAAATGATAATGGAAAATAAATTTTTATTATCGGGAGAAAAGCTGAAGTGAGTTGCCACCATTTTGAATAAATATCGTAAAATGCATTTAAAATTAAAAATAAAATATAAAAATGGAAATAAATTAAAAAATAGATAAAATGAGCACAACTACAAATTAATAGCTTTCATTTAAAAAAAAAATAATATCAAAATCGGTTGAGTAGAAAATTCAAGGCTGATGACACGACATTTTTAGCTTGTCTGAAAGAAATAGCATCGGAGGCTAATAAAAAAAAGGCTAACACTTGCTCTATTGGATAATTGTGTTACAAATTTTACATTATAACCATATTTGTTCTATTTCATTTCTGATAGATTATTATTATTTTATTTGCAGAAGTAGTGGGAATGAACCTCACTGGGATGCCATGATATGGGGAATGAAGAAAAAGCGCTGCTCGAAACTTTTCTGCAAACGACAGAGGTCGCCGAAAGGATCCCGATATTCGTGGCATGATGAAAGACCTCGGTTTTCGAGGAAAGATGAAATGGTAACGGAACACCCAGATGTGGAATCCGACTTCAGCAATAACCTGAAGCTTTGAATTCAAAGCATGTGATAAGAGCCTGGTAATCACAAAGTAAGCCCCTTGAATGACTTCCGACACTAAATTATTGTAACAGAGTAATTTATTCCATTTTTCAATATTGGGTGAAAAAAGTCCGGCCCAGGATTCGAGCCAGGGATGTATTGGCTGAAGCCACCTAATTATAACAGAGTAATTTATTCCATTTTTCAATATTGGGTGAAAAAAGTCCGGGTCAGGATTCGAACCAGGGATGTATTGGCTGAAGCCGCCTAATTATAACAGAGTAATTTATTCCATTTTTCAATATTGGGTGAACAAAAGTCCGGGCCAGGATTCGAACTAGGGATGTATTGGCTGAAGCCACCTAATTATAACAGAGTAATTTATTCCATTTTTCAATATTGGGTGAAAAAAGTCCGGACCAGGATTCGAACCAGGATGTATTGGCTGAAGCCACCTAATTATAACAGAGTAATTTATTCCATTTTTCAATATTGGGTGAACAAAAGTCCGGACCAGGATTCGAACCAGGGATGTGTTGGCTGAAGCCACCTAATTATAACAGAGTAATTTATTCCATTTTTCAATATTGGGTGAACAAAAGTCCGGACCAGGATTCGAACCAGGGATGTATTGTAGAGGTCTGCACGGGCCCGGGCCTGGCCCGTGGCCCGTACCCGGCCCGGCCCGCGGGCCGGGCCGAGCCGGCGAAATCGTTTCGAATTCTCTAACGGGCCGGGCCGGGCCGGCAGATTTAGAATAGTTTTTTCAACGGGCCGGGCCGGGCCGACAAACAACATAAACGGGCCGGGCCGGGCCGGCAAATAAATTGAACAGGCCAGACGGGCCGGGCCGGGCCGAAAAAAAAATTTTCGGGCCTGCCGGCCCGTTCTGAAGATTTAAGCAGGAACGATAAAATATGAGCTATTTTCAACGAAAATGGTTTTAACGGGAATAGGTATAAATGTGGCCATACTAGTTTGACAACATCAATATAAAAATGTACAGTGTATCGGCATCGGAGAATTACATTATGTGTAAC
This sequence comes from Maratus speculifer, assembly GCA_964019185.1. Taxonomy (NCBI): domain Eukaryota; kingdom Metazoa; phylum Arthropoda; class Arachnida; order Araneae; family Salticidae; genus Maratus; species Maratus speculifer. The sequence goes on along the minus strand of OZ025292.1, from coordinate 449,209,157 downwards.
CCGTTTTAATATTTTTTTAGCTGACTCATGCCGGTCCGAGATCACGCTTGCATTATTTTTCTACATATAGACTGGCCGGACCGGTACTAGACTTAATTATTGGCAGAAAACATGATTTTTAAAATTAACAGCGATAAAGAACTTATGTTAGCTTAGTCTTTGGATTAGTGCTCGCGATAGGATACGTATAGCAGGTATACGATTAAACGATAAACGTATATCCGTATAATACGTTTTTCTGCTATACGGATACTTTCGAATATACGTTTAAACGTATCCGGATACGTATAAGGCGTATCAACTAAACGTATATTTAAGAATACGTATATTTAATGTATACGTATATTCGCCGTATCGTATCTAATTTAAATAGCGGACTTCACCAGTCTTATGTCGCTGAATGGAGAATAATTTGGAAATCGGTAGTGTTACGACAGAAATCCGCATAGTATGCAGGCCCGTAGCTAAGGGGACGCTATGGGCGGCTCAGCCCCCCCCCCTAGAATATTTTGAGCCCCCTCCCCCCCTGGAAAAGATTCCAAGGTCACTCAATTAATTTCTGTTCCAAAAATTCAAATGAAATAATGTTCAAAAATCTAATTTAGTTTTGTGACCCTTTCACAATTTTGCAGAGTTACTAAATTGTATCTAAAATAAGTGTTTCAACACTCCCTCATCTTATATGTACATATGAAGTTAACATGATGTTTCATTTTGCACCAGTTATACAATCAAAATTTTCATCATCCTATACTTTTCTTAGCATAAAGTTAGTACAACAGTTTAATTAGAAACATAATACCTACAATGTGAATAGTTATTAATTTATCTTTCTGCGTCAGAAAGAGAAAAAAAAATTATGAGCCCCCCTACATTCTCTCGAGCCCCCCTCCCCCCTATGGTTCACTTCTAGCTACGACCCTGATAGTATGTCTTATACATACGAGATCAAGCAATGAAAAGCGTATATTTTTTAAAACAGTTTGCAAAAAGTTCACAAAAGATCAGACTCCTAATTGGCTAATCTCGCTTCACTAACAGTGAAATATCTACTATCTGGATTCCAACCAAGATCTTGGTATTTCCCTTTATAAATATTTTAATCAACGTACATGTTCAGTGCAATTTACCGAAGTGACCCATGTTACCTATCGATTGTAGGGCAGTACGAAACCGAAATGTGGCACCAATGAAAACTATCTTGTTGAACTGTAGCTGACGTCACAATTCGCCTTGATTTTCATTTCATACTACCCTACAATCGGTTGGTAACATTGGTCACTTCGGTAAGTGACCGGTAAGTTACTATAACATACTCAATGTTTAATTATGTTTCTTCTAATTTTCATTAAATAAGTCATAAAATATTCTGGGAGGACAAAATAATTAAATTATTTAAAAAAGAAACTAATAAAAATTACCAAATATGTAAATTATTTTAAAATTCCTCCGCGGTAAGACAATTTACATATGGTGAAAAATAAAACCATTGTGTCACGTGACGCAGACACTTAGTATAAGTATCTCGTAGTGTAGAAGAATGAGCATTTATAGACGCAGTTTTGCTTAGATTACAATTAGAAATGAATAGAAAAAGCTGGGTGTGGCGGTACGCTGAGAAAAAGAATGACAGAGCCTACTGCCTGCTATGTGATGATGATATTGCTGAAAACTCATTCTGTGCAACTGGTGGAACAAAATTCATGCCACATATAGACAAAGTCACAGACAGATATTTTGTAAAAAAAATATTTTTCGGACTATCTTACCCTTAAAAAGTGTAAACAAGTCGAAAGATTTCTCGAATCCATTACTTTCTTCTTGTTAAGATACAAGAAAAAAAAAAAAAAAAAAAAAAAAAAAAAAAAAAACTAAGTACTGAGCCACAGCTCTTCCAAAGATTAGTTTGATTCTATCCACAACTAATGTAAGACAATTTATAATAAATAACTTAGTTTTTTGGGAAAGAAACCAAAATTTAAACTGAGAAACGTATTCAGATTTTTTAGGTACCTGCATAACAAGTAGTAGTTAAGTAAACGCATCGTAGTTTTTTAAACAGAGAATCGCGATGGGGATACTCTACCGGATATTTCTCAATGTCTGTAATCCGCAGAAAAGCATTGAAACATCAAATTTCATATATCTTGAATGAAAAACGTTTAAACGTTTATACGTTTAACCGCTTGGATAAGATCCGTATATACGATGTATCGTATATGTTCTTTTGCGCAATACGTATAACCGCCGATGCCGTATTATACGTATAGTTGATCCGTATTTCGTATAATACGTATTATACGTATACGCGTATAAACGTATAATCGAGAGCACTAGTTCAAAGTTTGTCATATATGCATTTTTTTCTTTATAAACTGCACCCACGTCTTGAATCTGTGGTGACTGACAATTATAAACATATGAGTTCATAGCAATAAATAAAGAGCGTCTCATTTAAGCCGTTTTAACTCAAATCAATGAGTAATGTTAAGCATTTTTTGGGGAAAAAAGGAATAATAGACAAAGTCACAGACAGATATTTTGTAAAAAAAATATTTTTCGGACTATCTTACCCTTAAAAAGTGTAAACAAGTCGAAAGATTTCTCGAATCCATTACTTTCTTCTTGTTAAGATACAAGAAAAAAAAAAAAAAAAAAAAAAAAAAAAAAACTAAGTACTGAGCCACAGCTCTTCCAAAGATTAGTTTGATTCTATCCACAACTAATGTAAGACAATTTATAATAAATAACTTAGTTTTTTGGGAAAGAAACCAAAATTTAAACTGAGAAACGTATTCAGATTTTTTAGGTACCTGCATAACAAGTAGTAGTTAAGTAAACGCATCGTAGTTTTTTAAACAGAGAATCGCGATGGGGATACTCTACCGGATATTTCTCAATGTCTGTAATCCGCAGAAAAGCATTGAAACATCAAATTTCATATATCTTGAATGAAAAACGTTTAAACGTTTATACGTTTAACCGCTTGGATAAGATCCGTATATACGATGTATCGTATATGTTCTTTTGCGCAATACGTATAACCGCCGATGCCGTATTATACGTATAGTTGATCCGTATTTCGTATAATACGTATTATACGTATACGCGTATAAACGTATAATCGAGAGCACTACTTTGGATATATACTTCTTGATGAGTTTTAAATTAATTTCTCAATAGTGCGAAAGTTTGACACATTTTCTGATTAATTTTAAATTGTAAGAGTATAAAAGTGATAAACCTAACTATTAAAGGGATTTGGAATCGAATAGCGTTTTTCATTTTTGGTAAATAAAATACTTGTATAACTTTGTTGAGTTATAATAGTTTCTCAAATGATTGCAGGTTTTTCTTACTTCCCTTGCTATTGCTTCCGGAAATTCTATTCAAAACGCTAATTATGACAGTATTTTATTTGTTTGCAGTATTCTTAAATTGCTTGTATCAAAAAATGGATAACGCCATTCGATTATATAGTTTCTGAATAAAGATATCTCCTAATCTTATGCGTTTTTGAGAAAAAAAAAATGAATTTAGAAATGTATCAGAAAGGAGCTTCTCTGAATTTAAGAATGAATTTGGATTTGAAATCTATAATAAAATGATATAGAAATTTATTTATAAATCTTCTTTTATTAAACAGCTTCAAAATTAACGATGTTTTTAGCTTTCTTTCTTTTTTCTTTTATTCTAAGCCATATTAATTTTTTAATGAATCTTTATTCGAATGTTGAAAGCCTAAGAATCTAAGTAATCATTAAGGTTGTTAATGTGTATTTGCTGTAAAATATACTGTAAAATCATTCCATAGATATGTATGCAGTATTCTTTAAAAGAATCTTAGTTATATGATAAAAATGTGAATTTTTTAGAAATCGTAAAAATTGTAACGGGCCAAAACGGGCCGGGCCGGGCCGGGCCTGTTTTCGCTGATTTTTGTACGGGCCGGGCCGGGCCTAAAATATAAAAATTATAACGGGCCGGGCCCGGGCCGAACTTTTGAGTTTTGCAACGGGCCGGGCCGGGCCGAAATCACTTTCCTACGGGCCGGGCCGGGCCGGGCCGGGCCTGGAAATTCCGGCCCGTGCAGACCTCTAATGTATTGGCTGAAGCCGCCTAATTATAACAGAGTAATTTATTCCATTTTTCAATATTGGGTGAACAAAAGTCCGGGCCAGGATTCGAACTAGGGATGTATTGGCTGAAGCCGCTTAATTATAACAGAGTAATTTATTCCATTTTGGCGGCTTCAGCCAATACATCCCTGGTTCGAATCCTGGCCCGGACTTTTGTTCACCCAATATTGAAAAATCGAATAAATTACTCTGTTATAATTAATTTATAATCGTGTTTAAAAAATTAATCTAAACTAAATTATTGTGTATACCAGCAGGGATCGATTTACAAATTTGGGAATCCTTTGCACAGATGCTTACGGGGAGACTCCCTTGCAGTCAATATTTGCAGAAGATTGTGTAAAAAAAGAAAGTTTAAAAGATGCTATTAAAGTAACCATTACTGACTTTCAAATATCCATTAAAAAATTAAATATGATAATTATTAATTTACTTTTAAATAATTGTTTAACAATTATGAATTTAAATGAGTAGATGTTTTATAATAAATTGTGTGGCGTTGATTATGTTTTCATGCACAATCCTATGCATCTTGAATGATAAAGTATGCAACAACTAATAATAAATTTTCGACAATCTTAATTTACAATTGTTTAAAATAATAGGGGGTTCTATTGCTTACAAGTTACGCTCACCAACCTTAAGAGCCCACAATAGTCACAGAAAAAGTACGCAAAAAGACCCGAATGATTATGTAAAGTGTATGGGAGAGTTCTTTTCTAATATCTCGCTCAAATTTTAATGTTTTTACATGATTTTTTTTGCATAGGCTAGCTTAGGACGATCTACAACCGGGCTAGTTTTTACTTTTTCGATTTTGGTTTCAGATTTTTTTAAACAAAATATTTTAACTTTCAAAACCGGTTTAAACCGGTTCTGAAATTGAAACTATCATAATATAAAAAATATATGAGCAAAATCGAAAAAGTAAAAACTAGCCCGGTTGTAGATCGTCCTAAGTTAGCCTATGCAAAAAAAATCATGTAAAAACATTAAAATTTGAGCGAGATATTAGAAAAGAACGCTCCCATAGACTTTACATAATCATTCGGGTCTTTTGCGTACTTTTTCTGTGACTATTGTGGGCTCTTAAAATAATCTGACGATAACGGGAAAAAGATTAAATAAGAATAAAAAATACAAAATATTTTTCAAGTGATAAAGATAAAAGAAAGTATTCTCTATAATAAAGTAATTAAATATGGATGTTTCAGTCAAAATATACAACGTTATAAAAAGACAATATGAACACGATAGAAAGTAGGATAAAATGTAAAATTCCATTAGATATTAAAAACTACATAAGATTTTGGATAACAAGTGAAAAACTTTCAAAAGCATTTGGGGTGGGCCCTTTTTTGGACCCGTGCCCCAAATGTCCTGCCGTAAATCAGGCATTGAATACCAGTAACAAGATTCTTGAAACTGATAAAAGCCACTTTATACAGGGTGTCCATAAATGAATGGCGCAATTTCAATGGTATATTCTAACAGTTTAATTTAGACAATTTACAACAAATCTTACATCAAATTAAAGATATATTTTTATTATTTCTTTCTAACTATCAAACTATCTGTTAATCTATAACAGTCTAAAAAAACTACCATTTGTAGTATCAGAGCATAAGTACGTTTTTTAAACACATTAAGTAAATCCAAGGAAACGTAAAAGAAAAACACTTGCTATCCTTTCAACATTTTAACCAACAACTGACATTATCATTCAATAACATTTTCTACAGAGATATCATGACGTCACAGAATTAAAAACAAAGTATATACAGAAGCGCCAAAATCCGTCAGCATTTAGAATTAAATTATAAACATAAAAAGCAATGTATCACATTAATGTTTTAGGAAATGATTACAACATAAATAAATCTTACTCAATGATAAAGAAAATGATTATTATAGCAATAAATCTCTTTTAATGATTTAGAAAATTATTTTACTTTCCTTTTGACTGATTTATTATATTAAATGATTATGCTAAATGATTATGTTACTGATAACAATATTATCGTGGTTTTTCTTACAAATGTTCAATAAGTGCATCTTTAGTTATACACTGTAAAAACACCGTTCAGTTTGTGTGTCTGTAAACGATCTATCTCCCGAACAAATTGTGACAGACTTAAAATTTGTAATTTCTTTAGCGTCTAATAATAGAAAGAAGCTTATTAAATATCATTAATCTCGATTATCCGAAATCATTTTTTTTCGGACTATCAAAATATTGTCTATGATAAAAGGTATATAAAAAATTTCGAAATTGTTTATTTTTATGAATAAATGAAAAAGACGATAAAAAAAATAAATTTTGAGCAAAGAATGAAGTCGATCGGATAGTTAGTTGCCGAGATATTTGTAATCCTATTTTCCGCACTCTTCGATTTTTCATGACCCTGTATTTCATTTAAATTTCATTTCAAAGATATATTTTAATTGGAAAACAGAAGCGTAATCCGACGCAGTAAACTGTTAGTTAATAGAATTATCATTTTTGGAGTTATGTCTCTTTTACGGAATTCAAATAATAGCGCATTTAAAGCTTTTGAAGTCATCAAGTCACGATTTTAAACACTATCTTCCGAACAAATTGAAACAGAAGCTTGAAATCTGGTATATATTTAGAATGTAATAGTGTGAGAAAGCCTATTAAATTTCATGAACCTTCAGTTAATTGCACCAAATTTTGGTACTCAATAGCTGTCACCGTAAGATGTTGAAATCTTGAACCAACATTTGGAGCTCCTACCCTAATAGCATGCATGGTCACTGTGAGTCCCTTTGGTCACATCACATCTGTGACCAAAATGTCACCACTCAGTGACGTCACATTGTGACTGAGATGTGACTTTCTTAAAAATCTTTAGAAATTTATAAATATCCTTCAAAACATGTTATTTACTTTTAAAACATGTTTCTGGCAATTTAAATATCGTCGCTTTTGTCACAGTTTTCGTCACAATGTTAATGTCAAATTAGTCGCAAATGACACAATTTTCACAAATTTGTTACATTGTGACCACTTTGTAAAACGTCACAAAAGAGCTCTAAAACGGCCATAACGACTTCACATCGACGTCACGTGGCGTCACGTCGACAATCGATGGTCACAGAGTCACAATGTGACTTCACAACGACGGTGCGGTGACGTCACCATGCTTTACGGGTATTGAAGCATAATTCCAACAGATGGAACGAAGTTGAAATAGGAAGCTCTAAATGTCAGTAAGAGATTTCACCATCTTACGGTGGGAGATACTGAACAGCAAAATTTGGTTCAAACGAGGACAAAATTTTTTAACAGTGTACGTTCACTGTGTTTGTAATTTTCTATTCGCATTCTGAAGTTGACTCAATGAAAATGGGTTGAAACATATCAATTTTTAATATCTTTTAAATGTTTTATTATTAAAGTGAAGTCTTATAAGCAAAATAATTAGTTATAATATAAATTATCATCTTTCCGTTGTAGAATACACTGTTAAAAATTTTGCTCTTGTTTGAACCAAATTTCGGTGCTCCAATAGCTGCCACTGTAAGATGGTGAAATCTTGAACCACTTTTTGGTGCTCCTGTTAGGGTGTTCTTAAATCAAAAAGGGCAAATTTGTGACACACGCTTTAATTTATTCTTGTTCGGAAATGTTCTAACAGGTGTTGTTATTCAGTATCTGTCTAATTGCACTCAATTTTCTGTTTTTTTTAAAAACACAATAGATTTTTCATAACAAGCCTTCAAAGTTGGCACTTTTGAGCACATTTCCCGACAAAAGCAGAAAAAAACCGGTCGAAAAGCAGAAGAAAAACGGGTGATCATGCGATCGAAATAGCTTAGAGCTGCATAGGTAATTTAATGATCATAAAATGGAAAAATAAGTTCGATTCGAAATCGCTTCCATAGTCAGGCATTCCAATTTTGTATCATTGTGTTAAAAAATGAATTTGTAAATGTGTCAAAACGTTTTGCGCTTGTTGTGGAAAGAAGTTGAAATTGGAAGCTCCAAACATTCGTAGGAAGTTTCACCATCTTATGTTGACAGCTACTGAGCACCAAAATTTGGTCCAAACTAGAGCAAAACTCTTAACAGTGTATACATTATTTTTATGATGATATAATTATTAATGGACGTAATCAAGACTTATTGCTTTTATATTCATACTAACAGCCTTCGCCCGCTACGCTGGTCAGTTTTTCTAAAGAAACTTTGAATCAAACTAAATTTTCATATCATATTAATTTTTTCTATGCGTTGATTAATTCGAAATCCAGACTTTATTTTATATAGATAGATAAGGATTGAAAATTTCAGGTTTTTGCGCCAAAGACATAGCCAAATTAGGAAAATGTGAAGTATCTCACGAACTACTGGATTTAAAAGTATTTGCTTAGTACGATTCGATTCAGCATGAAAAAAAATACACTAAAATATGTTATCAGTTGAAAAATAAGTACTAAAGCCGATTTTTAAGGAATTTTTTAAAAGTTCGTTCGTTTTTATACCACCCTCAGGGTTTGAATTTCCGAAAATCCCTTCTTAGCGGCACTCGATGTTATAAGAAGTATTTTTACCCCAATTTTCAAGATTTTTGGTTCGGTAGATATTTTTGTGCTGTGATTAATACGATATCCAGACTTTCTTTTATATATATAGATAGATTGATAGTTTAATTGACTCTCATTTTTTGTAATGACATTCAAACTAAACAATGAAAACTTTTTTTTTTTTTCATTTTGCAGGCCCTAGCTGTGAATAATGAATGCAGAAGCATGTTAGCGGTACTCTGTGCTGTTATAGAGATTTGTCGCTATCAGGTGACTCGTTCACTGTTTCCGCTTTCGAAGGTAAGCGTCTAAAAGAAGAGATGTTTTTCGATACAACTGGATTTTCCCCGGCAACTAAATGCTTTTCTAGAACTCTCAACTGTGAGGATGTTTACGATTGATCTCGAAGAAAGTTTTGCTTTTGCCTCTGTTCACCTGCTCAAGGAAGTTTTTAAGCAAGGACCTTCGTTTACTTCTGCATCAGTTGCTTCAATCAAATCATGCTTACAGTGTCACGAAATTTTGTTTTCGTTCTCGGAGTTTGTTTCCATAGGTGCATACAAGGAGGGAAGAAAGGAAAAGACCATTGTCTTTCTCTGGATTTTGAAATTTAGCCACGTCATCTTTGATATTTACGGGGTTTCAGAACCAGTGTTCTCGCTGTCACTCGCCATTGCGCCAAATTGCGACTAAATTATTCATTTGGCGAATAAACAAGCGATTAGATTCGCCAAATTGCTAGTGCTCAATTTTTGCTTTTTCGTTTTTCATACATATGCATATATCCATATTTTTAATATATTTGTAGCGAATAGTTGAAATTAGATTAATAACAATTGTTGTCGCAGTTATAAAAATTTAGGTTATTTTAGAACATATTGAAAAAAAAGGGGTACATCAAAGAATTAAAGATTATTTTTTTGTGCTACACGTCAAATTTATTTTGCTAATACTTTTTTCATTTGGCGAATGTTTTTTACTTTTAATTAGCCAAATTACTAACGTTGGTCAAATGCCAGTGAGAACACTGTTCAGAACTCTTAAAGATTTCAATTTTTCGAAATTTTATTTTTTTTTTAGATGCTAAACTCCTATTTTTTTCTGAACATTTTGATATACAGTCGACTCTCGTTAATTCGAACTCGATGTGACCACAAGAAATGATCGAATTAAGCGAAGTTCAAATTATGGAAAGTATGAGAAGAAAACTTGCTTAAAATGGTACTATTGCAAAGAAATTAATGTTACAAGGTTTCTTCATTTCTTTTAGCTGTTATCATTAGAATATGACTTAATATTAGAACAATATATATAAATACATAAACTGATTAAGGGATTCGAAAGAAGCACAATGTAAAAAAAAAAAAAAAAAAAAAAAAAAAAAAAAATTGTGGGGTCACTGATGGACAGACGGAGCACTAAGAAAGTGGATATCAACTCCATGGGATTATATATATACTCGTTCCGAACAATTTTTACAAAAGTGAAAGAAAGAAAGTTATTCAAAGTATCTGAAGTACGTGGAAAAGAAAGAAAAATGAAAATCGGAATTCTCGTTAGTTGGAATTAAACGAAGTTAAGAGAAAATGAGTTCGAATAATTGAAAAATTTCTACGTTATTCTGCCATTGAAAATTTCGGGACTTCTTGTTTAGTTCGAATTAAACGAAGATTCGATTTATCCGATTTCGAATTAACGAGAGTGGACTGTACTTGTTTTCTTGATTTTCCATTAGAACAGAAGTGATGGATTATGGAATTATACCTGCTCAGCAGCTAAAGCGGCGTTTCCGAAATTTAGAAGCCATCTTTTGGTCATAACGCGTAGAATATCTCAAAACTTTCTTAATTTTTTTTCATGAAATTTTCAAATTATGGGCGATTCTCTCCAAATAGGCCAAAATAAAAGTTATGAGGGAGTGATGAATTTTAACAAAATGCCCATTTATTTTTAAAACCATTATCTGAATTGAGATTAGGCTTAGTGGGCTTTAACTATATCTGAATACTTATAAATCAGTGATAATTAATATCTTTAAATATTTACCTGTATTCAGCAGAGACTGATGAAGGAGTGATGAGGAAGGCTTAGCACCTCATCACTCCCTCACCAGCCTCTACTGAATGGAGGTAAATATTAAACAATTTTAATTATTACTGATTTGTAAGTATTTGGATTAGTTAAAGCTCACTAAGCCTAATCTCAATTCAGATAATGGCAAAAAAGTAAATGGGCATTTTGTTAAAATTCATCACTCCCTCATAACTCTTATTTTGGCCTATTTGGAGAGAATCGCCCTTATATGTTTCATGTTAGTATAAACTGAACCTAAAATTTACTTTCCATTCTTCAAAAAAATATTTTTTAAGTGATTAGACTGTTGAAATTTTCGAAATTTTTCATTACCTAAATACAACTTTGTATTAAAAATATAAAAATGCTTTAAATATAAATTTATTTGGGTTCGGGATAATTATTATAATCTGAAGTATAATTAGCCACCAAAGTTTTTATGCTAGTTGCAAAATTTAATTTTTAATACTGCGCATAAACTGTTATATCAATTTTCTGCTCGACATATGTCTGACAGATTGGAGCCCCCCCCCCTCCCCCCTATAAATGCTACTTATTCATCTTGCAATTTTAAAAATAACATGAAATGAAAGAACATACTTATATTTTTGATTTCTGAAAAAATTTTGTTTTAAAATCATGTAGGTACATTTTAAGATATTAAATGTTGAAAGTGACCTTCTGTTTTCCATTTTATCCCCAATTTTAAGAGTCCTGATGTCCCTTAAAAATTTATTCTTCAAAAATAACATAAAATATAAAACAAACACTGTCACAAAAAATAACTAAGAATTATTCATGAACGAAAGGATTCTCTGTCCCCTAAGACTTCAATGCATGATATTTTCTTTTACTGCTTTTCTATTTATGTTTATAATATGTTTGAAATTCATCTCAAATGGGAAGTTCAGGGGATAAAGCCCTCTATACCTATACGAAAAAAATTAACAGTTTCAAGTATTCATTTTTAGAGATGAAAGTAGAAATTCATTTTTGAATATTTTATATTTCATTAATGTTTTGCACTGTTTTTTATGATGGTAAATTTTAAAAACGTCTTGCACAAAGACAAAAAATTCTCAGTTCATGTTTATATTTTTCATTTTTTTTTTTTTTTTTTTTTTTTTTTTTTTTTAAGTAGCTTATTTTGTTACAAGCACGTACGTTTCAAAATCTTGATCCTTTCTATATTACTTTCCCCAAGATTTACTGAAATCATAATGACTCCTTATTGCAATATATATACGTATATCGAAAGTTAGCTTTCCATTGATGTAAATGGAGGTCTGTGTTAATTTTTTTTTTTCAATTAAAGCTTTATTTTTAAATGAAATATTATTATTATTTTTTTTTAAATATTTGTTAAATAATATTCATATTTAAATTATTTTACTTTAAAAATAATGTTTTTAGAAGTGTGTCATGATAAACTAGTGTTTAGAACCATATTCTGTTTAAAGCGATATAAAATGGAATATATATTCATGATATGGTTTTAAATGAGGATCTACGAAACCAAAACCGAAACTGAATTTCAGTAATCTTCGAATTTTCGGCCGAAAAGGAAATTAAAACGTTAATTTTTTTTAAAGTAATTAATGCATTTAAATATGCATAATTATTCATTAATCATATCTGTTTATCAAACATACATAATTGTGAATTAATTATACGTGAAGACAAATTTACTTTTGTGCTTCTGGTCAAAACTTTTTATTTTCATATAAAATAAAATGTAATTAATTCATCAAACGGCATAGAACTATTTTTTAATTATACGAATTTCTTGTAAGATCTGATTTTTTATAAGGGTTTTTGTAAATGATCATCTGTCATACTAGAACTTTCTCAAAAAAGTATTCGAAACATTCGAAACGCAGTTAAAAAAAAAAAAAAAAATTATTATTACCTTTTAAGTTTGCTGTTTTTAAAGCAAGTGAAAAGCATCTTCAAAGTTCAGTCAAATATTCATTACTTGCTTTATAATTTCCATTCACAGCTTTAGTCAATCATGACTGATAGTTATAAACAGTGGAATTCAGAGCAATAAATAGTGTCTCATTTGCATGAATTTACGATGAAAATTTCCGAAAAAAGAAACAAAACTTCTGGAGTTGAATAAATCGGAGGATAGTTTCGGTCGGGAAGAATTTTCCACATTATTTTCGTCGAAAACGAAAATAAAATTGAATTTCCAGTCTACCTATAGTTTTAAGCATTACAACTTTGGTTATACTTTACTTGTAAATGTGACAAAAAAGTGTTTTATGAATAACATTTGAAGTTTAAATACTACTAAATGTTTTTTTTAAGCTAATCATGTTAAAAAAAAAAAATATTGAATACCAGAAATATGGACTTCATATGTATATTCTCTTACAGTAAGTTTTTCGACTATTTAGTATATTTTTGGATTATAAAATCATACTCATAATATATCATCAACTTCAAGCTATTTAAACCATTGATTTTTCATATCCATCATTGTCATATATTCATTATGTATTTTTTACTTACATTTCTCTTGAATGTACATTATTCATGTAAATAAATTGAGTTACTCAATTTTTTAAAAAAGTTGTTTTTATTTGATACACAAATAACATTTTACAAAAAAGCTTAATTATATTTTAAACTCACACACACACATTACAATAATAATAATAATAATAATAATAATAATAATAATAATAATAATAATAATAATAACAGCGACTAGCAAGCCTAATTTGCTATGATTTACCTTTCTCCTCGTTATGATTATTGTAATTATTAATTTTACATGATAAAAATTTAATTCGATATTTCTCTGTTATCCCGTCGACCAATTTCGCCAAATTACACAAATCGCCAAACTAATAGCCAAATTATACATGTTGACATAATTTTTAAATTAAATAACGAAAAAACAAATGATTAGTAGAATATTAATAAAAATACTTAAAAAAAGCCGAAATAAAAATCACTTAATGGCATTTTAAACACACGAATCGTATTTAATGTCATCGAATGTGACATTCACGATCATCCATTATTGGCATTTAATCTTATAGTTTGGCGATAATTTTTTGGTCGACGGGATAACCTAGTAGTACCTTTAATTCTGTGGCAGCAACAGAAACCGGTAATTATTAATTATACAGCACTGTTAAAAATAAAGGTGACAAACCGGTGCCATTTGGGACCCGGAGGTGAAAAGGCGGTGCCATTTGGAACCCTAGGGTGTCATAGGAGCTTGAATATGTGGTTGGGGTGACGACAGATCTGTTACTGAATGATGGGAGCTAAATAAGGTGCCATGCACTTCGTATTGGCAGCAATGTACCACCTCATCGGGTGACTGGCAACTTGCGCATGCGTGTGTCTTTCTGCTTTCGGTGTCGGCAAGTAAAGTTTACGGGTGTGAGCAAATCAAAACATGGCAGTGATAAATTGGCGATATTAATTGAGGACTAACCACTGAGCTACAATGAAACAACAATGAGGACTTAATGATCCGATTTGCGCGACCAGTGAACCGGGCAAAGTCTGATTAAAGGTAAGATTTAACTTTATTTTATTTTATTTTATTGTTACGTTAATTTATCGTACATCCCTATATGTAATGTCATAAGAAAACAGTAAATTAGATTTTTTTGTTAGTATGATTGATTGGTAAGTTTATTATGTGAAGCTACAAGCTACACTCTCATCAAAATACCCGCTTGCTAATGTTAATGACCTATGAGGCAGTTATTTTACAATTTCTCGTTTACATGTCAATATTTTTAAATGATTTATCGAGGTCTTAGCTACCGAGGAGCAATTGGAGCAAACTGCTCTAGGCACGGAAATCCTAAGGGCGCACAATTAGAAAGAGCGAAACGAAAGATTGTAAAAATATTTACATATTTTTTCATTACAAATCAGTTATTATAGACGAATCTTGTTGCAATCGTAATATTCTATGACCATTTTACCTTGTGTTTAAACTCAACTGTTTAGATTTAACCCTTAACTGCTGTTAGTGGTCTCAGACACCGTGAGTTTTTCAAGTTTCACAGTTTAACTTGTAATTTTTAGTTTAACTATAGATACTGGTCAATTTTTTTTTAGTTTGGAGTCTTATTACTACCTCTAAATACTTTTGAATAGCTGAATTTGATTTATAATATTCTTGTACATAAAGTTTAATACATAAATAGTATTCTGAGAATTAATGTAACATTTTATTCATCTTCAGATTAAATGGTCTGACAGACAGGTCATAGTAGTTATGTAACAATTTTTGTCAGAGCAGTTAAGGTTAAAATATGTTTTTGCGTCTATATACAGTTAAAAGCAATTAATTTTATTCGCGAAGTTTTAATTTTAACCTTTACACGGGATCTCGGACAACATCTGGCCGGCTTTGCATATATTGTCGGATAGATGCTATCCGAACCCCTCCTGTAAAAGCTAATTCACACCATATTGCAGCCTCGCGTAACTTCTCTAATATTGTTTCAGTCTAACTGATTTGTCTTTGTTTGAGAGGGGGGGGGGGGGAAATTTTCATTTAAGACAATTGAATGCTTGCAAATCTTAAAGTAATCAAAACTTATTTACAGGGTTTTCATTATTAATATTTTCCTTATTAACCACCATTATTTCCAAAATAATCTTCATAATATGATTAGATCGGGAGGCGTAACACGGACAATCATTTAGTCTCATTTAAGGATAAAAATCACGGATAAAACCTCGATTTGCATATTAAAACGTTATTAGTTAGCCAAGTCATAGCTTGGTGGGAAATGCCTAAAAACCCGAATTTAGCGGTATCTTGGGTTTACCATTATGTTTTCTTACTCTCAATTCTTCATATTTTCATACTTTTGGTGTCATTTTCTTTCAAAAAGGTGAGAAAATGTTAGGGAATTGAAATGAATATACCTTATGATTTGATTATCGGCTATGCAGATTTACACCCATTTTTTTTCGAAAGTATTCTTTCGCATTAAACCTTATTTAGCAGCAGAATTTTATGGTTAAATAAAATAAAATATTTTTTTTCAATAATATTAAGTTTGATTAGACCGTAATCAGCCCCCCCCCCCTTTCTCAATCATCAACATCATCTGATATGACAAATTTGTAGTCATGAACATTCAAATTATAAAAGGAAAACAATCTATATTTACGCCACTGAACTTTCAGAATAGTTTACAGAAATAGTGTGTGTTCAAAAAATATAACAATGAATTAAAACTTATATCGTAATTTTACACAAATGTGAAATTTTTCCGCAGGTGATGAAGATCTCGTGTTTTAAAGGCGATTTTTGCACTGTCATTTATAAATCTTAAACATTTTTCTAATGATATAATTTTTAACAATCTTTCATTCCACTCGTTCTGAAACAAGACCAATAAACAGGGTTGGCTTTTTACCGGTAAAAACCTAGGGAGAAGGTGGTAAAATCTTAAGGATATACAATAAACTGTTAGCCCTTAAACTGTATTTTAATACTATTGATAAAAATTCTATTTTCATGTAATTGGTGTATTAATATATAATATCTATATAGGGGAGAGTGGGATGGTGTGGAACTTTTTTTACAAAAGTAAGATTTTTTTTTTATATACAAAAGGAAAAATTTCAATTTATAGGATGCAAGGTTAAACACTTTTTTAGCAATAATAATAAAAAAAAGCTATAAGGCACAAAATAACCTATAGTGTCGGTAAAATAAACAAACAAACCAAGGTTGTAAGTTGATAATTTATATATGTAATATAATGTATATAATGTATGTGTAATGTATATAATGTATGTTGATATGCCACAATATAAAATTCCAGTATCTTCATGACTGGAATGAAAATTCAAGATTCTCTGTCATAGGTGTCATTAAGGCCCCATATTAGGCACAGAAAGAGATCCGGATGATAATGTAAAAGTCTATAGGAGCGTTCTTTTCAAATACCTAACTCAAATTTTAATATTTTTACATGATTTTTTTGAACAAGACAGCTGAAGATGATCCATAACCGACCTAGTTTTTATTTTTTTCGATTTTGCTTTTATAATTTTTGTATAACGATAGTTTCAATTTCAGAACCAGTTTAAACCGTTTTCGTAAGTTAAAGTAATTTAAAAAAAAAAAAAAAAAAAATCTGAAACCAAAACTGAAAAAGTAAAAACTACGCCGGTTGCGGATTACCCTCAGCAATCTTGTGCAAAACAATCACGTAAAAATATTAAAATTTGGGCAAAATATTTGAAAAGAACGCCCCCATAGACTTTGCATTATCATTTGGGTCTTTTTCTGTGCCTATCGTTGCGCCTTAAATAACCACCAATTTATTTAAATTTTGAAGTATGAATGTATATATTATCAATGTTATAATTAATATATTATCCTCTAAAAATATTTGCATGTTAGCAATTCGCATTATTATTAATTAAAAAAAAGGAACTGGGCGCGTCCCATTCCTCCCTTTTCAGGCATGTCTCATTCCTCGCCACTTCCTTGTTTGTGTTAAACTTCTTGTTCAAACAAAAATGCTGCTTTAGGCTTAGTTTAAATTATGGATAATATACAGTATAATGTTCCATAAATAGGAAAACTATTACATTTATACATAAACAAGCCTTTAATATATTGAAAGCAAATAAATCAAATTTAAATTGGATTTTTGAAATATTTTTTCTTTCATACATTTGCAAGTCTATGCATATCAATATTTTTGTAAACTGAAGAATGGATTACCATTGCTTCATCTTGTGTGCGATCGATGAAGTGTTTAGAATAATGCACAAAGAGAAAAACCTACTGTCCCATTCCACCCGACTTTCCTCCATATAGCAAAAGGGGAAATAAAGAATTAGCCAGTTCCCTAAAGCTCCTGATATACACTATATGGCTAGAGATGACCGTCCACTTGCGATTTTAGACATTTTGTTAAATATCTAGAAAAATGTATGAGGAATTATCCTGAAAATCTTAGTTTATAAATATAATACACTACCTGGCCATTGATTATCGTCCACTTGCGATTTTAGACATTTTGCAAAATATCTAGAAAAATACATGAGGATTTATCCTGAAACTATCAGTGTATAAACAATATAGACAGGTCATATATTTCCGTGAAGATTTTTTCCAGAAACTTTATAGAGGACCGCCAACAAATTAAACAAAGTATGAATGTAACTCTGTCAAAGTATCTCTGTCAAAACTAATGCATCAAAAGCGCTCAAACTGTAGATTGTGATTAAGTGGCTTATTGTTATAAACTGTGTTCATTTTTATGTCGATAGCATGTATACTCGTAGAGAAATTAAGGTTTTTATAAAAATACTCCCCAATTTTTCCAAATTTTTGCTTATAATTTGCAGAGTTCTTAATATAAAATAATAATATTTTCTGAAAATGTGACAAACAACATTGCGCATAAAACCCTGTAATCAGAATTAAAAAATAATAAAAATTGTATGAAAAATCAGTAGGTTTACTAAATAATTTTTCACTGCGCATGCGTCAACGATATCAAAATTTCATTTCTATATTATGTTAGCTAAATATATAGAACAACTTTTGTGAAAGTTTCAATATCATAGCTTGAAAATTCTGAAAATAATCGTCAATAGATTCACTTAAAAATCCGTTATTTCCAAAATGAAGCAAAACAAGAGATCCATATATTCATTGATTTGTGTCAATATAGAATACACAATACGGAACTTATTACTACATTTGAATAAAATTCCTCTTCTTTTTTTTTTTTTTTTTTTTTTTTTTTTTTTGCTTTTTTGCTTCATTTTGGGAACAACGGATTTTCAACTTATTATATTGACGATTATTTTTAGAATTTTCAAGCTATGATTTTGCGACTTTCACAAAAGTTGCTCTATGCATTTAGCTAACATAATATACAAATGAAATTTTGATATCGTTGACGCATGCGTAGTGAAAAATTATTTAGTAAACCTACTCATCTTTCATACAATTTTTATTATTTTTTAATTCTGATTACAGGGTTTTATGTGCAATGTTGTTTGTCACATTTTCAGAAAATATTATTATTTTATATTAAGAACTCTGCAAATTATAAGCAAAAATCTTGGAAAAATTGGGGAATATTTTTATAAAAACCTTAATTTCTCTACGAGTATACATGCTATCGACATAAAAATGAACACAGTTTATAACAATAAGCCACTTAATCACAATCTACAGTTTGAGCGCTTCTGCTGCATTAGTTTTGACAGGGTTATCCAAAATATATTCATTCTTTTTTAATTTGTTGACGGTCTCCTGTAAGGTTTCTGGAAAAAATCTTCACGAAATATATGACCTGTCCTATTATGTTTATACACTGAGAGTTTCAGGATAATTCCTCATGTATTTTTCTAGATATTTAACAAAATGTCTCAAATCGCAAGTGGACGATAATCAATGGCCAGGTAGTGTAGTACAAGTCATATATTTCCCTGAAGGTTTTATTCCGAAACTCTAATAGGGGACTGTCAACAAATAAAAAAGAATGAATGCCTTTTGGATACCTTTTGGATAACCCTGTCAAAACTAATGTAGCAAAAGCGCTCAAACTGTAGATTATGATTAAGTGGCTTATTGCAATAAACTGTGTTTCATTTTTCTGTCGATAGTATGTATAGTCGTAGAAAAATTAAGGTTTTCTACGAATCCGAAAAACAGTCTCAAATTTACCCAAGATTTGAAGAGTTCTTAATATAAAGTAACATTCTTTTCAGAAAATGTGAAAAACAACATTCACATAATACCCTGTAATCAGAATTAAAAAAATAATAAAAATTGTTCGAATATTGAGTAGGTTTACAAAATAATTTTTCACTGCGTATGCGTCAAAGATAACAAAATTTCATTTGTATATTATGTTAGCCAAATGTATAGAGCAACTTTTGTGAAAGTCGCAAAATCACATCTTGAAAATTTTGAAAATAATCGTCAATAGAATACGTTGAATTCGTTATTCCCAAAATGAAGGAAAAACACGAGGAGTTGTGTCCATATATTCATTGATTAGTGTCAATATAGGATACATAATAGAGGCGTACTATTAAATTTGAATAAAATTCCTCATTTTTTTTATTATTATTACTGGTATGGAATACCTGGACATGTTAGGGAAATTCGTTGCTAATCTGGAATAGACACTTTGTTGCAAAATATGTTTTGTAAATATGGTTAATAATGTAAATAGTTTGTAACTCTTAATGATAACACAGGAAAAGAAGAACTGAATGACAAGTATGAGTTGCTCATGTAATTTTCTCGTACTGTCGGAAAATAGGCAATAAAGAGGAAAGTGCCCAGTTAAACTGATGGCATTGAGCTCGCAGGCTATACATACAACTGTACATTATGGTCTTATTTCAAAGAATAATGCCCTTCCAAAAATAAAAGAAATCAACTGTAAGTTATTGGACAGTGGATTAACTACCACCCCTCTTTATACTTAACCAATGAGCCCCTAAAACTAATCAGGGAAGTGCCTTATCAGAGTGAACCTATTAACAAAATTTGAAGAAAATTTGATAATTCTGCATGATTTCTCCATATTTATATAAATTAAGGGGGGGGGTAGCACTCTCTTCTCCTCCCTTCATATTTAACCAATGCACCTCCAAAGCTAATCAGTGAAGAACATTATCAAAATGAACCTACATATAAAATTTGAAGCAAATCTGATATTTATATAAAGAGTTATCACGTTACATACAGAACCTGCGGGCACATCAGCTGTCAGACTTTGATAGCCTTGTGAGCTATAATTTAAATTTTATTTAAATTTTATTTTTTATTTTTTTGTTCATCTACCATTTTTGCTGTACTTTGATGATACATTTTAATTGGACTGTCTTGTTGTGTGTTTTCCTTAATGTGTTATTATTATTATTTCAGATAGTGAACTTACATTTACAGTACTTACATTACCATGTTTGATACAAGAAAAGTTTCCGACTCTTTATCATGAAGAAGAAGCAGAAATTTCTGTGTTTCAACCTGTTATTGTGCTCCACAACTCAAGCAACTTGTTAAATTACTCATGCTATGTATAAATTTTATATAAACAGTTAATTACAAAAACTGATAATTTTATAAGCTTAGTTACTTTGTGGTATTTATTATTTTGGTTGTTTAACGTTAACTATAGCAAAAGCCAATTTAAATTTTTATCATTTTTATTAGATATGTTTTCAAAACTTTCTCAGTGGCATCAGTTCCACATAGTGTCACGTCTTTGTTTAATAATATTCAATACATTCTTGGTATTTACAATAAAAAGATTATTTGAACTAAAAGGTTGTTTTTTTTTTTTAAATTCAGTGTTTTATTCCTTTCATTATAATTACTCTCTTTGGATTAAAATTTCAGATGCAATAAGTCAAAACACAAAAACAATTTGGCAGAAAGTGTTTTGATGTGGATACAGGACTAGAAATCAGCAGTCGTTAGTCGTCAAATGAAACTAAATTATAGAAAAATTATTCCTAGTCGTCAAATCTTGATAGCTAGCTTTCTTTAACTTTAATTTTTGTTTAGCAAATGCTAAATAAATTGTATTTTAGCATACACCACCCCCGCCCCTCTGCAACATGACATCAGCGCGTGTCTTAAGAATTTTGAACCTGTCAATAACCTCTAAGTTAACTTCACTTTAACCAATGACTGATAAAACTGGTCCTTGGATATTACACCCCTGTAAACAAGATTTTCTTTTATTATTAGATATTTCTGCATCCTTATATGTTCCTAAAATAAGAAACTGTATTAAAATTGTTTTAGAATTTTTGTACTCCCTTCCTCAAACAAACAAAAAAAATATGTGTGATTTGGAAATGTTTTAAATGCCACACCATAATTGACAATCAAAGATTCATTTATTTGCTAACTTTTTATTTTCTGTCTCAGATTTTTTAAAAATTAGCTTATCCCTAGTTATATCTAAAGCTCACAATTTCTTTCTTTGGACATATTTGCTTGATTATCTGTTTTGTATGCATATTAGCTTTATACAAAGAATAAGTTTTTCCAGAATCCAAATATTGTAGTTATACTTATGGAAAGTCAGTTTTTATTTTGTTTAGTAAGAAAAAGTGTTTAATATATAAAGTTTCCTCCCCACTTCCCTTCAATACATTAAAATTAAATATGCAATGCAATATTATTACTATTAACATGGTTGTGAAAAAAAACAAGAAAATATGAAATGCAGTTGGCACATCGAAAAAAAATTGTAGGCATTATTTTGACACCTTACATACAGTTCTTAATTTCTAATCCTGTGTAGATATATGCTATAAAATATGGACTTGCATAAGTTCACTATAAAGGTAAGTACTACATATATTGTAAAAATGTTTTTTTTTACTCAATTTCATCTGTGATTTTACCACAACTATAAAATGAACTTATTTTCTATAATTCATTTCATAGCTTTATGGCTAACTTTCTGGAAGAATTTTAAAGAATATGAAATATTCTTACTAATTTAAAAGTTACACAGCATTTATTACATATTCTTTTCTAATTTGTGTTTTACATTTTTTTTAAATTAGATACAGCAGGGTATCTGAAAAAATATTGGTGTGCTGTTTGACATTGATATTTCACAATTAAAATCTGAGACATGCTTATTTTAAAATTTTGTAGCATTTCTTCTATTATATGAAAATCTTAATCCTCCGAAAAGTTCATAACCGTCAAAATGATCAGCAACTAATATGTTCAACGAAGTGTTGGCCTCATGGAAGCAAAATAATTTTAATGGAATTTCCACCAGTATTGAGGCCTTCACATGGAGCAAAAACAACATTGACTTTCAACACCCATCTGCGTGGATATTTAATAACAAGTGTATTGCCTTCGAACAATCAGATCTTAACTCACTTGACTTCTGTAGAAAAGTTAGAAATAGAAAATCCCCAGTTTGAATTGTATGTGATGCGAAATTATCAAGACATAGAATGATTTAAATCAGAATTATCTGCAGCGAACTGTCAATTCTGTGATCTTTCGTTTTCAAACTTGTGTAAAAAATAAATATCAAGCCAGTTAACAATTTGTTAAAATGTTGTTATTTCTTTTCTTTTTTTTTTATTAAAATATGGCATATATTTTACAGGATATAGCATTTTTCTGTGTCCCCATACTTTTCAGTTGCCCTGTATATAAAATAATGAAAATACATGTCAAGCAATATACTATGTGTCAAAAAAGATGATTACGGATTACTTCTGAAACTATAAGAAAATTATAAAAATATTCATATGAAGATAGATAATTCAATTTGTATTTTAGAGTCAAAAAGCATCAAATTTTTATAATGTTCCTGCATCTAAAAATGCCCAATCACAAAAATAGTTACTGGCCCTTTCTTAAACATACCCAAAAAGTTTGATCCAAACATCTGAGTTAGAGACAGTCAAAAATCATGATTTATTTCATTTTACCAGAAATTCAAAACACAAAATTGAAAATCATGCTTCAAATTGCATGACAAAGTCACAATATTTGACTCTAACTCAGTGATTTTTAGAGGCAGAAAATAGGTGTAGAGGTTGTGTGAATTTTGAGATTTATTCTAACAAAACCTTTTGGGTATGACTAACAATGCAATAGTGATGACTTATGACTGATGATTTTGAAATGCTAAGACTGTATAAAAGTTAAAAATTTTGAATTTTTCTTAAAATACTCCCCATGTAAATGAAAGTACAATTTGAATTCTCTGCCTTTCTATGATTATTTTTGTATTCATATTATCTCTCTCTGAGTTACAAAAATATGCTACAATTTTTCTTTGGACACCTGATAATGAGTTAAAAAATATAATATTCCATCAATCTAAAAGAAAACAAAACTCAAAATATTGACTGATCATGATAATTTTCTCTGCAGAATTCAATTTAAAAATGGGTAAACACTTTGTATTTCATGATTCAAACCAATACAATTTCTTGACAAGCGGGTTGGGGGGAGGGGGGTTGCAACTGTGGGCCATAGATTGTGAATGCTATTTCTTGTAGTATGCCACAGGGCACACTGGATTATGTGTGTCATCCGTTCACCCTCTGGGGCACCCTGGATAAGTGTTATCATTATTCTCCCCTGAGATGCCATTCTTTCACCCCTTAAGGTACCCTGGATGAGGGGTGCCATTACTCTCCCCTGAGGTGCCATCTTTTCACCCCATGGGGCACCCTGGTTAAGGGGTGCCATTACTCTCCCCTGGATGCCATCCTTTCACCTCCTGGGGCACCCCGGATAAGGGGTGCCATTATTCTCCCCTGTAGTGCCATCTTTTCACCCTATTGAACACTGTGGATAAGAGGTGCCATTATTCTTCCCTGAGGTGCCGTCCTTTCACCCCCTGAAACACCCTGGATTAGGGGTGCCATCCTTTCACCCTAGTTAAGGGTGCCATTTTAGCTCCTCTAGGGGTGTCACCAGTGAGACAAGCCTTTCACCCCTAAAAGGTGCAATGTGTCACCATTAGTTTTAACAGTGAGGGTGATTCAGTAATCAGAAAAGAAAAATAATTTAATAATTTGAAAAAAAAATTAGACAGTAACGCAATGTTGTTTTTAACTTACATGCAAATAAAGACTTGTTACTTCTTCAATAGTGAGTATATTGTTGACAGGTTAACTACGTGTACACTGTAAAATTAACAGTAATAAACCTTAAATAAACCGTTTTATAAATGAGAATACAAAAATATACCATTTATTACTATCATATATTACATATTATTAACATTACTGTTTATTTTACGGTTAATCATTGCTATTTAAAGGCATAATTGTTGATTTTATAGTATATACTGGCTCCCCAGCTGCCAGTATAATACTGTAAAATCAAAAAGTTATTTTTTGCAGCGTACTATTAGCAAGTGGCGTTTAATTCGGGCCAGTTATTTGTTAAGTGGCGCAATATATAATTAACGAGTGCAGTACAGTTCCAGTAGCAATATCAGTAGAATCGTGCTTAAAACAAACTCAGAATTCTGCTCAAAACAGGTAATAAAATTTTCGGAAGTCCGATTCAATCCCAATACATTTCTATCTGAATCTGACTCAAACTTAAAAATATTCAATCCCAAACCGTTAAGTGAAAGAAAGTTAGTCCATGTTTTAGAACAATTATGGAAAAATAATCTGCCGTCCCGCGGTTTGTGCCAGGTCGGGTTCGGATAAAATCAAATTACCGGACCAATGATAAGGACTCTAGATTTTCAATGTTCATTTTTCCGGATACTACTACGGAAGCCAGAAGTATTGATGAAGACCATCGGAAAGGATATTAACTGCAATTTCTGTCGCATGACTGCTTAAATAGCAGAAAGCAGCAGTTTTCTGATAAATGTAGATTTTTTACCCATAATCCTTTCCTTATATATATATATATATAAAAGAAGCCCAGTGGCGCAGTGGCAAGAGCACCTTCCTGCAACGCTGCAGGTCGAGAGTTCGACTCCCGACTGGGCACAGTTCACTCAGGCTTTCATTCCTTCAGGGTCGATACGATGAGTACTGTCTGGCTCGTATAAGAAAAACTCTAGAGCTGGTTTCGGTCCTGTTGCCAAGGTTTTGGTCAGTCGATTCTATTTTAGGTAAATTCGCACTATCTTTTCTCTCATTCAACCGATCATTCCGAGAATAAGCAGTCTATTTCTGTCCTATGGATCAAGTTCCCTCTCTACAAGTTTTGTAAATCTTCAAAAGCAGGAAACTTACTCAGGGTTTTTCTTATCTCCGTCAGACAGCCATATATATAAACCATTCAGTTTAATACTAAATTCCACATTGAAACATGGAAAAAAAATAAATCAAAATAAATACAATAGAAATTTGCAGAACCAAAGCAGAATCCTCAGGCTCACAAATACTTTGGGTACTTCTAGGTTATCCCGTCGACCCATTTCGCCAAATTATACAAATCGCCAAACTAATAGCCAAATTATACATGTTGACATAATTTTTATTTTAAATAACGAAAAAACAAATAATTAAAAGAGTATTAATAAAAAATTAATAAAAAATCGAAATAAAAATCACTTAGTGACATTTTAAACATACGTAATGTCATTGAATGTAACATTCACGATCATCCATTATTGGCATGTAATCTTATAGTTTGGTGATACTGTTTTGGTCGACGGGATAACCTAGAAGTACCCATACTTTGGAACTACAAATAAAGTGTACGTTTTGATCTTCGTAATAACTATGAAAAAGCAAAATAATACGAAATTGGAATTACTAACACACATAATACCAAAATAAAATGGAGAAAAACATTAAAAATAAATCATAATAGCATTATTAAAATGGTTATCAAAATAATCGATTTTTTTTTTATTGAATTTTTTTTTATTTAAATCAGATTTTTTTTTAAATCTCACACAGCATTATTGTTTTAATGAATTTTCTTATAATTTTTAAAACAAGTTGGAAATTGCACGTGAAGCATAGCAAATGAGGTGCTTTCGTACGATAACGAAGTTTTAAAAATATCACTCTCATATATCAATCTCATAAAATTATAAATAATTACAATTAAAATGCGCACCAAACAATGTTCTTCCTATACCATTATGCAATGGAATACTTTTGTCTTTTGTGTGGCCTTATAAATCAATAACAAATATTCTTTGCACCACAGATTATGCAAAATGTATATTATGATATGTACTTTATAGATGCATATCGATTTTATTACTTTCGAATGAGTATAACACCATTAAAATGCATTTGAAACATTTTTCCCCAATTAACCGTAATGTAATGGAACACTTTTGATTGTCCCTGTAGTTGAACTATGCATCCGATTTTGATAAAATTTGAAATAACTCGACAAAATTATGTAATAATTATGTATTTAAAATTTCAAACGATAAAAATGCATTTGAAATTTTTTCCCCGTTGACCGTAATGTAACGGAATCCTTTTGATTCCCCCTGTAATTAATCTATGCATCCGATTTTCATAAAATTTGAAATGACTCGACAAAATTATTTAATAATTATATATTTTAAATTTCAAACGATTCAGTTGGGTAGTTTTTGCGTTGTTATATGCGGATAGACAGACAGACGGACAGAACGACAACAATAGGTGCTCCGTATTTACATAATTAAGAACGCACCTAATAAAAACTACACATACACATACATGTTGGTTATAAGTACTCCCAATATACATTAATATCATACAATTTACATAAATAATTAAAAGGCAACATTTTGGGCTATGGAAAATTCTTTATTACACTAAATCCATTCAAAACGTTAGATGTCAAAAATTAATTTTAACTAAAGTACTTTAGTTAAAATAAAAATAACTGCAGAACATAATTTTTTCAAAGAAATTTAGAAACAAACTAAGGTGTTAACTTTTGTTTTTGTTCAGTTAAAGTGCAGTCACAGAAAAATGAGTTTAGCCACTTTATCAGTCAATTCCTAATTTTCAAATGTACCAAACCCCCACACAGAAAGATTCGTTCCACTAAAACAGATGAAGCTATTGCAATAAAACGCTAATTGATCATGAATTCTGTTTTTTATTACTTACCCATCATACGTACACTTTTAAAACAAAAGAGTTGATTTGACTTCTCAGAAAAGAGCTGTAATTTTTTTGTTCATAAATGAGTTGTTTTTCTAACGATTGAATCTTCTTGATTTAAATTGGTTATTTAAATGGCTCAACTTGCTTTAAGGGGGTGTAAGGTTAATTCGAGGGGGAAAAAGCATATTTTCTATCATTTTTTGTAAGGATACAATTAATATTTATTTATTTGTATAATTATAGTATAATTATATGTCATTTAAAGAGTATTCTGTGAAATTTTCATTAAGAAATATTAAAAAATGAGCCGATGACAGCGAATCTTCGAAGACGTCCCAAAAAAAAGTTGATTCGTGGTGAACCGCATAACTCATGACTGGATCAACTGAAATTAAAAAACCAAATTAATTTAATTAGGTGATAAGTTTCCTCAGGGAACGCAGTCGAGTTTTTTTTTTTATTATTGATTTTTCAATTTTTTACAAGGCTCGGAAGTCAAAATGCTGATTTTTCATCAAAAAAATCTGATATTTTGTTTTTTAAAAGTAAGTAAAAAAAAAAAAAAAAAAAAAAAAAAAAAAAAAAAAAAAACTCGACAGCGTTATCTCGTAATTTATATAAAGAAAGAGTGTGTAAAATTTTAAAAAGATCGGTTCAGTAGATTTTGAGCTACAGAGTTCACCGCGAATCAACTTTTTTTTGGGGGACGTCTTCGAAGATTCGCTGTCATCGGCTCATTTTTTAATATTTCTTAATGAAAATTTCACAGAATACTCTTTAAATGACATATAATTATACTATAATTATACAAATAAATAAATATTAATTGTATCCTTACAAAAAATGATAGAAAATATGCTTTTTCCCCCTCGAATTAACCTTACTACCCCCTTAAAAGGCTTTTAAAAACAAGTCTTTTTTGAGCTATTTCAACTCTTTTTGAGAAGTTTCTTTTGAAAACTTGAGTTGTTATTTTGTGGCTGACTTTTTAAGAGAATAGTATAGGGTAAGTCTTGTAATCGTTTTAAAAGTCGAAGAAAAGTTTTTGACGGATTTACACGTTTCAGACACTGAAGATTCCGAAAAAACATATTTTTAGAATTAAGAAAATTGCCGTCCGTCTGTCTGTGTGACTATAAACGTTCTATCTCCTGAACAAATTAAGACAAAGATTTGAAAGGTAGTGTGCACTTAGTATGTAATAATGGAAAAAAGCCTATCGAATATCAGTAACCTCGATTATCCGAAAACTATTATTTTCGGACTCTCAAAATTATCGCTCAGATTAAAGGTAGATGAAAATTTTTTATTTTTTTATTTTTTATTTTAGGGAGATAATATAAAATACAATAAAAGAACATAAATTTTGCATAAAGAATGAAATCGATCGAATAATTAGTTGGCGAGATATAATTAATCCCATTTTCCACACGCTTGGATTTTTTATGACACTGTATTTCATTCTAATTTTAAATCAGATATATAGTTTAGTTGAAATTGACGGGTTTAATTCGACGCAGTAAACTGTTAGTTAATAAGATTATTATTTATGGAGTTATAATGATGTCTTTTTTACGCAATTCGGTGCTACTTCTTTATTTCGTCTGCCGAAAAAAATGTCACTAAGTTTGTCGTCAACCTGACATATCGCCAAATCTGGCGAAAAAAATTACTTGGCAAATGGGACTCCAACTTGGCGCTATTTCTGGTATTTCACCAAATTTCCACAGATTTCCATTGTAATTTAATAGGGTCCCATTTTGTTAAAAATATTTAAATATACGTTTAAATTCTATTTTGGAATTGCAAATGCGGTTTATAAATAGTTTACACATATTCTATTTTCATATTTTATATCATGCATATCCATGATGAATAAGTATTACGGTAGCCCTCCAACAATTAGTTTTTTTAGTATTGGTCTTTTCGATAACTGTAACAGTAACAGTTACCTTTCACAGTTCTACATGACCAAGATCCACTTCATTAGATTCAAACAAAAATCATTGAATGGTTCAAATTTTGCTCAACTTTTTAAAAAAATAATCATCACTAAAGAAAGCAGAAAAAGTCATACAATTTTACTTTACCTCAAGTTACAGATTTTTTTTTTCTAAATAATGTCAAGTAGGGGAGAGCGGGTATAGTTGAGCATAGGGGATACTTGAGCCACCCCTATTATCTCTAATTAAAATTGGTTAATATTTCTTTCTAAACCTGGCATTACGGTAACATAGTTATAGCTCTGAACTTGTAAAAAAGAAATCATATATCTTGGTACCATTTTGAAAGGATAATGATTGATAGTTGTTTTTTCTCCATTTGAAGTAAATATTTTGATGCTTTTTTTTTTTTTTTTTTTTTTTTTTTTTGTAATCAAAGTTTTGTTTAAAGTTGCAACAATATAGATAATTTAAAAGGTATAATTTCAATTGTATTTTGAATCTAAAATAGTTTAAATATCTGCATGCCTTACTTGATAATACTCTGATAAACAAAAATGGTGGTAATGGGGATACTTAAGCCAGTGAAATTGGGGATACTTGAGCCATAGCTCAGCCATTCCCACTAGGGAATTAGACATGAATGAAACAAACAAAAAATAAAATTACGTCCTTACATTCACTAATAATTTTTTTTTCTGGATAAAAGGAAGAATATTTTTTTCCTTAAAAGAATAATGACTTAGAAAAAAAATGATTAAAAATGTATATTTTTTAATGAAAATATCCATTTTATTTTTCATTTTGACTAACAAAATAGCCTGTCTAGATAAATGTAAACATAGTTTACAATTTAACTTTTATTACATTAAAATAACTTTTTTAAACCGTTTTACAGATTATAATCTTTAATACTTTAATTAGTTGAGTCCAAAATATTAAAATATTTATTTTTTAATATAATATATTAAGATTAATATTTTATGTTGAAATTGTAACCTCTCTTACTGTAACTTTTTTTTGAAAGAAAATTGAAGAATTGGTAAAAAAAAAAACGCTCATAAAAACAAAAAAAGCAACAAAAATCACAATTCAAACTTACGTGCATGGAGCCAAAGGTGAAAACAAAATCTTTTCCTGTGAAATCATAAAAGTGTTTGAAAGAGCGGTATGATACATCTGACTCAGATTCCGACAACTACTCAATTAAAAACATGAGTTCGACAATATCTTTAGATGAAAAGTCTGTCAATGATGGTGATGATATGAACAGAAAACCTTCTATTGATAATTGGTTGCAAATAAAATATGCCGGAAAGAAAACTGTAAAAAGATTTGTTGGACAAGTGCTTAGTATTTCAGAAGATGAATTCAAAATGAAATTTGCTCGAATAATTGCAGATTTTAAATTTAAATGGCCCCTAACTGAGGATGTTGCTATCATCGATATAACTCAAGTTGAAATAATTCTTCGACCACCAGTTATAACGACAATAAAAAAAAATAAAAAAAAAAACGATCGTGTTATTAGCTTTGTTTTCTCACTTGGTTTTGAAAGACTTCATATATCACAATTTATCATTCTGTAACATATTTATGCAAAAATAAAGCGAAAAAATTACTTTTGTAGGTATTTTCCCGTACTGGCTCAAGTAACCCTTCACCATGGCTCAAGTATCCCCCTCATGGGGATACTTGAGCCACGATGTACAACAAAAAATAAAAATTTATTAGACATAGCAAAATAGTTCAAAATTAATTGAAAGTGGTTTTCAGTTGAAGAAAAAATATCAAATTTTCATTTTCAATGTTTTATTTTGTTCTAAAAAATTATAAAAAAATTTAAAAAATTAAAATTTGAAAAATTGGCTCAAGCATCCCCATCTTCCCCTAAATGTTCTAATGTATAATATATTCCTACCTAGATTTTCTTACTGTTGCAAGATTATTTTATCATTTGATTCGAATGAAATCTGAAAGAATTCTTTTCGAAACTTTACATGGTACTTCACTTTTTGCAAACATTAAGCTTCATCTTTCTAAAATATGTTTGAATATCTGTATATTATGAAAACTAAATTTCATTAAAATACATTATTAAGTTTGTTTACAGCTTGAATTCATTTTAAGACAATTTAAAAGGAAAACTTATTTAAATCAATTATTTTTTTTTTTAAATCAATTGCTTTAAATTCCGATTTCAATCATGATTAAAATCAAGCCGATTTAAATCAACGTACTCTGACAAGCATACCGTACGTTATCGACCCCTGGCATATAGCGATTCAAAAATTAACAAGAGGTACTTAAAAAGTCATTTTCAATTAAATTGAAAATCTAGAAAATCTATAATTAATGAAATATTTATGAGAGTATAATTACTCTCTCAAACCAATCACCAATGCCATGACCACTAAACCAATATTTTGATTATTTTAAATAAATTATTTAGGATAAGGGATTACATACGGCTACGACTGTGAAATAACTGAAAGAATGCCAGTGTATATAATAGTATGCAAGAAACGAAACTCCCGGTTGAAACGGACAAATATCAAACAGAGATACTGCAAAATAAAAATGTGGTTTTCAGAACTGAATTTCCTGTTCCGAACCTGCGGATTTGTATGTTAGAAATTCACGTTAATTTGCGAATGTCTGCGCAACAATGGTATATGCTCCTAAACACTTCATTTAGAAACGTGATCAGATTTATTTTTCTTTACTTTTTATAACGTCATTGAATCCTTTACCTTAATTTTGTATAACAACTACTATATTTTAAAACATAAAACTAAAAAAACAAAAACATAATCTAAGAATTTAATTAAAATTGAATAGTTCCGAAAATACAAGGCCGTTTATACCCAATATTGGGTAATATTATTAAGCTTTTTTTGGCCAAGCATGTTCTAAAATATTTCCAGGTAGCAAGCAGAACAAAAAGAAGCATAAATAAATATACTAGTACTAACAATAATAATGAATAAATAAGTAACTGATATGAGATCATTTTAAAAATATATAATGCACTTATCATTTTCAAATCGGAAATTAAATTTTTTTAGTTTGTACAGAATAAGGGCGCTATAACATTAAGAAACAACCAATTGCTGAGCTGGATTAATCAATATATGCCCAAACTAAACTCTGTAGCATTATAACCAGTGTTGAATTCGGACATTTTTCTTCGGGAGGGACATTCGGGAGTCCCAGGGGGAAAATTGCTATTTTTGAGCATTGAAAACACAAAATCTCAAGATTTCCGGAGGGGAATGTTTCTCCCGGGACACCCCCTGAATTCAACACTGATTATAACTCATGGAGGATCGGCGCTGACAGTGCCCATCACTGTTTACTAGATCCTAAGGTACTATGCAGCATATGTCCCGGCCGCTTTTTCAGAAAGAATCACGTTTTGAGCACCAGCCTTGGCGAGTTGGCGAAAACGAGAACGGTCAGCTAGCTGCATCGCCAAACACCAATCGTCTTTTTGTTTCGATTTTCATGCGAAATGGCGGCAGACTTTCTATCGTATTTTAGAATCAAAATCTTACCTAAATAAAAAGAATATTTTGAATATTGCATTTCTGATGAGAAGAAATCGTCTTCGAAAAAAATTGAAACACTTAAATTTATCAATTTAAGCAAATTAGCAAATAGAAAAATTAAAAGATTGGAATATTTAACATTTGATGAGAATGAAACAAAAACAAACTTTAATTTAGGAGGGGGGAGGGGACAAAATTTTAATAATTGGCTCAGAGTAATAAATAGGACAGAAAAATTCTTAAAATGTAAAGAATTAAAGCAATACAAAGTAAGCTAAGTTCAAATGTGTCATAAAAAACATGATCAATAGAATTATATTTATTACAAGGGAATTTTTTTTACTGTTATTTATTAAGTTCTCGATTTCTTCGAACATAGCGAATTATGGAAATAAAAGAATATTTTTAAATTGAAAAAGAAATTATGTTTAAATTAGATGTTCTGTGAAATTTAAAACATATTAACCTGGAAAAGCTTTTTCTTTTAAAATATGTTTTAATTGTAAACAACGGTGAATAACATTTCCTCATACAATATTCTCTGCTTTATAACATTTACGGAAACAAATGAACAATAAGGGCGAACACTTCGCAGAAGGAAGAGGTTGCTATTCACTACACGTATGACGTCACAAACAAGAAAGGGTGCGTAGCATTGAACTCATCTCCGCGCCAACCTTTGCTCTGGCGATAAGGTGCTCAAAACGTGATTCTTTCTGAAAAAGAGTCTCGGCCAGGGGGTCAGTCTAAAGTGAGACTCTCGGTGTTTAGTTCCCAAGCAAGCTTGGTACTCATCTTATCGATCCCGAAGGGATGAAAGGTAGCGGCTTCTTTGCCCGATCGGGAACCGAACTCATGACCTACAGTTAGATGCTCTGCCCACTACGTCACTGGCCTTTGTATGTCCAAACCATAATTAAAATTATTGAGACTTTTTTCTATGAAACTTAAATATAAGCTTTCCCTAGTGTATGTGCTTTAAAAAAAATAAAAAGAAGCAATATATATATATATATATATATATATATATACAATATTAACCATTTGAATTTAATAATAAAAAACATATTGAGCATGAGGAAAAATTTAAATATATATATGTATATATAAAAACCATTAATCATACTACAATATATGAATCATTGAATTTAATAACTTATAGCACATTGAACATGGAGGGAAAAATAAATATTTAAAATGAATACAAATGGAATTTGTCGAACCAAAACAGAATCTTCAGGTTCCAAATACTTTGGAACTACAAATAGAGTGTGTGGTTTCATCTTCGTATTTGCCATGAAAAAGCAAAAGAATACGAATTTGAGACTACCAACACACATAAAACCAAAATTCATTAAAGAAATACCAAGTAATCCACAGTGGATATGGAGAAAATAACAAAGAGTTATATCCACGTGTTGACTGCAAAGTCGCAAAAACAAAGAAAATGTGACGAGAAATAACATCAATAACAAAAAACAAGGTTGGTTGGTTGGTTGATTTTTGTCGTCCGATTATCTACGCTAGGGATATAGGACCAGGGGGAGTGCCCTCCGTGGGGGTCTTTCTAAGGGAACCTAACCCGTATTTACGCAATGTTCGAAGAAAACCACGGAAAACTCCGAACGGTTAGGCCGACAGCCGCGATTGGGTTCGAACCCAGCACCTGCCGTCTACCAGTTGAGAGGTCCCAACCTCTCGGCCACTGGTGGGGCTAACAAAAAAAAAAAAAAAAAAAAAAAAAAAAAAAAAAAAAAAACAAGAAATTGCTGAATTGGACATAAAATTGAAAAGGAGAAAAAATAAAATTAATAATCGTACACATCATAACATTAAATTAATTAATTAATTAAAAGTAGAATTATGTAATTACAGAAAATTGAAAAGGAGAAAAAATAAAATTAATAATCGTACACATCATAACATTAAATTAATTAATTAATTAAAAGTAGAATTATGTAATTACAGAAAAATTAAACCATACACCCTAGTTTACCCTATTATTATTTAAATCAATAACATTTATTTTGACTATGTTGGGCTAAACTCAATATCTTGATACAGGATGAAAAAAGATTAAAAAATAGCTTATTAATAAATGTGCTCTATACTATACATTGAGTAATGATAAAGTACTTTCATTTATTGAAAGTGAAGTGCAAATTAAAAATGTAAATGAGTAAAGTTATTATAATATAATATACACTGCTCAAAACAATTAAAGGATATTGCAGTTTTAGGTGGATTTTGTATCTAGGAAACTTTTAAGCTGATTGATACATGGTCGACAGACATAGTAGGTTATATGAGAATAAATTACACATATTTGGCAGAAAAAAATGCATTTTATTGCGCATTTGTGTACAAAAGGAAAAAACACAATTTGTGCATATGAGAAAAAAAAGAATAAGAAAAGGTGTTTTCTTCAAAGAAAATCATTTTCAGTAGGGGGTATGGTTTCCACGGGCGGCCAGCAACGTTGAACACCTTT
This sequence comes from Maratus speculifer, assembly GCA_964019185.1. Lineage (NCBI taxonomy): Eukaryota > Metazoa > Arthropoda > Arachnida > Araneae > Salticidae > Maratus > Maratus speculifer. Next base: position 449,173,828 of record OZ025292.1, on the reverse strand, counting down.
GAGGTATGGACTCAATGAGGCTATTAATGACGAGTTGGGGTATTCTGTCCCACTCTTCCAGAAGAGCTCTTTCCAGTTCTTGGAGAGTTTGTGGGGGTTGTTGGCGGCTAGAAACTCGTATTCCTAGAGCGTCCCAAACGTGCTCGATTGGATTCATGTCTGGAGAACACGCTGGCCATTCCATTCGAACGATTCCTTCCTCGAAAAGGAAATCCTCCACCAGGTTTGCACGATGTGACCTGCAGCTATCGTCCATTAAAATGAAGTTATCTCCGATTGCTGCAGCGTAAGGGACTACAATAGGTCTGAGGATCTCATCCCTATATCGGCGACCAGTCAGAGCTCCATCTCGAATGATGTAGAGATCAGTGCGCCCGTCAATGGAGATGCCACCATACACCAACACTCCTCCACCGCCAAATCTGACACTTTCGTGCACGAACGCAGGATTATTCCTACTGCCACGGTCCCTCCAGATGAAAATACGCCTATTATCCGGATGCACAGAAAAACGGGACTCGTCAGAAAACAGAATATTGCTCCATTCATTTCTCCTCCAGTTGACATGCTCGGTCGCCCACTCCCTGCGGTCGCGACGATGCCTTGATGTTAATCTAACACATACCATCGGTCGGCGAGCATACAGACCTACAGCATGGAGCCGGTTTCGGACAGCCTGAGTTGAAATCGTGGTGCCTGTAACCGAGCGAAGGTGCTGTTGGAGAAGAGTTGCGTTCATGTTTCGGTGTCTCCGAGCTGTTAACGCTAAATACCGATCTTCATTGGGCGTTGTTGCCCGTCTACGACCTTGCCCTGGTCTTCAGCCTGCACATCCACTCTCCAAAAAACGGTTCCAGATCCTGGAAATGACACTTTGTGACACTCCAATGGCTTGCGCTACTTCGGCTTGAGTTTGGCCCCTTCTAACCTACCAACAATTCTCCAAGCTTCTGAATCTGTCAAATGACTTCGCTGAGACATCGTACTCATCGAAACAAAGCAATCACTGAATGCCGATCATCCTTGTCTTCATTCTCTTTTATCCAGTTGAAAGTCAAATTTCATTCGCTGCCGCTGAAGCGACGTTTTTGACGTCGAACTCAAAATTTGCATACTCCACAGTTTGAAAAACAGAAAAATTTGCATTTGTGATTCTCTTCTATTTTCGGCAAAAAAAATTCGTTTATATCTTTATTTTATATAAAACTTCAAATATCCTTTAATTGTTTTGAGCAGTGTATATAACTAAACAATTATTTATACATTGGTGTCATTTAAACTCCATAGAAATTTTGTACCAAATTAACATATCAATTTCCCACTTTCAATTATTTTTAATTAACCATTGCGTTCTATCCAGAAAACACCGCCCCCTCCGTACTCTAACATCTACCCACCCAACCAACCTATTATATACATTATATATATATATATATATATATACTAGTATTAAAAAATGCTCTGACGAGCACCAAAAAAGGTTAATATGTTTTTAAGTATGAAAAAGGGTTTGACAAGTGCTTCTGTTAATTACTGAGCATGAGGAAGGACAAGGGATTCCTTCTTGGCTACAACTCACTTCAATGCCAACTTTGAAAAAATCATATTTGCGCTTTTTCCGTGAAAACAAATTAGTCGCAGTTACTATAAAAATGTATAGTGTAAAGACATAACCAGTAAAGATACAGCTTAATTAGACATAAATGTAAGGGAAGACGACATAGTGCCAAAAACCTAGTTCCTGTAGGTATCACATTCATGCACTGCACCAAGCATGCCCTAAGTGTATAATTGCACAGAAAATTGATTTGTAGTATAGTGCAGAGTGAACTGTGCAGTTAACATCAGGGATGTAGTGCAGGTTATACGCCGTATACCTTCTGGACTTTTTAATAGAACACCATATACCCTCTGTTTCTCAAGAAAGCTTATAGTATACACATTCTAGGGTATCCCTCTGCTTAGAGCATATATCCTATGTTATTTTTATGACTACACTCCTGGTTAACATCTAAAGCTCGATGGGAAGCTCTACTAAAGAACCGCAAATTTCTTTTATATGGAAAAAGCGCAAATATGATTTTTTCAAAGTTGGCATTGAAGTGAGTTGTAGCCAAGAAGGAATCCCTTGTCCTTCCTCATGCTCAGTAATTAACAGAAGCACTTGTCAAACCCTTTTTCATACTTAAAAACATATTAACCTTTTTTGGTGCTCGTCAGAGCATTTTTTAATACTAGTCATTTAATTTTTTTGATAATAACTGAAGATTTTCTAATATCTTAAAAAGAAAAATAATTGCTGCTGTCAAAATTTATAAAATGATAACAACAGCATAAAATTTTGATGTATCCGAATAATTATAAAAATCATTGCATTGCTATATAAAATGCATGATATGAAAAATAAACCACGGATTTGAACGAAAAAAGTACAGAACTTTATTAAAAGAATTAAAAGACATACCAATTAAATACATTCAACTTAATTTCTCAAATGAAACATTCACAACTAGAAAAATTCTAGAAATTGAATAACAATTAATATAAGAATATTCCCGAAGGAATAATAATTTAACACAAAAGCATTTCTAAACAAAACGAACTTAGATCCGATGGGATTTGAACTCTCTATCCGCTGCTGAGCAGCCAAATGCCTTACCTCGAGAGTCCTAGTTTAACACCAGAGATGTTGCAAATTTTGCTATAGTACCTATATAAATACCAGCATAAGTCTTGTGACTGTCATCAACAGCTCCGATCTGATTGTTTTATTTTCTGTATGCCCGACGGCTATTTTCCTCCTTTTATTTTAGCTACTCGAAACAATCGCCAAATAGTTTCCTAACCTTCGCCATACCTTCGCCATAATTTCATTTTAAATATAAAGCTGTCACTAGCTTTATTTAAAATACAAGACTTTCATTAAAAAACACATAAATTAAAAATACATACATCAGATACATTTCACTTGCACGTTTTTCTTTCATTTTATTAAAAATACTATAAGTAAATATATAACTGCTTAATTTATCCCGTCGACCAAAGAACGATAGACAAACTGTAAGATTATATGCCAATAATGGATGAACATAAATGTTACACTTCCTTGACATTAAACCCGCTACACTTGTTTTGTTAAGTGATCAAATGATTTTAAATTTATTTGTTCTTTTGTTATTTAATATAAATTTTATGCCAATAAGCTGCCAATGACTCTCGAGGTAAGGCATTTGGCTGCTCAGCAACGGATAGAGAGTTTAAATCCCGTCGGATGTAAGTTCGTTTTGTTTAGAAATGCTTTTGTGTTAAATTATTATTCCTTCGGGAATATTCTTATATTAATTGTTATTCAATTTCTAGAATTTTTCTAGTTGTGAATGTTTCATTTGGAAATTAAGTTGAATGTATTTAATTGGTATGTCTTTTAATTCTTTTAATAAAGTTCTGTACTTTTTTCGTTCAAATCCGTGGTTTATTTTGCTCTTGATATTAATTAAGAAAAATATAATATATAATTTATTAAAGTTACTTTATGGTTGTATTCGCCGACATTATTTGGTTAAATAAAAAGCATTTAACTACTTACAAATTTCCGCTAACATTGATATTTTTGGTACCTTCGTATTAATGCCATCGCAGTAAAAGTTGTGCTAATGCGCCAATAAAGAGTGATCTTGTTGTTCGTGCCTTTTTAGTGTTTTTTTTTTTTTTTTTTTTTTTTTTTTTTTTTTTGCTCATTTTGACGTCATTTTAGTACTTTAGTACTTTTTTAGCCTATTTTTGATGCCATTTTTTGTGCGCGTGCGAACAAGATTTCTGTTTATTGGCACATTAGCGCAACTTCTGCTGCGGTGGCGTTAATACGTAATACCATATTTTTTATGCTCTTTCATAAATTCTAATATTACACTTAAAATACTTCAATGTTATTCACATACGCGATATCTTACAAATATTTCTTTATGGTTTGATTTGATAAATTCTGCATTAAAATATGAAAACTTTTATTAGTATTCTTTTGTTCGAAATCACCTGAATAAATCAAATTTTATATTTGGTACGTCTCGATGTCATAACTAAACGTCATCATTAAAGTAATCCTTTTCGTTAATGACTTTTATTTTTTTAACCTAAATTCATCAATTTTCTAAACTTAAAATTTTTTAATGGCAACATTTTTACTTTTGAGTAATTTGGCGAATAGTTTGGCGATTTCTATAAATGGGTTAAATTGGTCGACCTGATAATCAAGTAGCACCGTACGTAATGTAAATAAAATAGGTATGCATTTTTGGCACAGATGTCATATGCGCACCATGTTGGCGAATTTTTTTTTTCTGACGCCAATGTCATATGCGCACCATGTTGGCGAATTTTTTTTCTGACGCCAATGTCATATGCGCATCGAAGTATTTAACTGAATCCAGGGTGTCATTATTTTGCTTGATATGTCAACCCGGATGTTGTTCTTTACTTTTTAATAAATATTTTTTTCTTTTTTTTAAATATATAAATTGTTTTGTTCTATTAAACAAATCGTCAAAATAGATAGTGAATATGATACATGAAAATAACAAAAAAACAAAACAAAAAAAAAGGTATTTTTTCACGTGATTTATCTAATTTATTTATTTATGTTACATACATAGCAATTTTTATGTTCATTTAAACTTACGTGCAACAATTACAAGAAGAAACAAATATAAGAAAAAGACTATCTTCAGCTGAAAATTTCAGGCAAAAATTCGATTTTCTCAGCGACCGACAAACATACAAAGATGAAAAAAAAAACTGTTCTAAGTTTTACCATGAGGATTAAAATAAACCAAAAACGAAGTTAATCCATCCACGGAAACGTTAGCTAGACTTAGTTGAACTTTTTGCTTTCATTTTTTCATTAAAAATTAAATAAAAAACTATTCGAAGCTGCAGTAATTTTTTGAATGCTATCATTTGATTCGTCTCGTCGAGTTCTATCTTTTAAAGAAAATTTCACTGCCGTATCTCAACTGGTTCGCCAGAAATTTTAGAAAGTTGTTTGCACTTTCTATTTCTTAAACATATTATACCAAACGCTACCGCGTTTGCTATGATATATTTTACATTTTGTATTTTTTATTACTATTTTTGTGTTTTAATAATTTTTTGTACTTTTTTTACGAAAAGTGTAAATTAATATTTAGATCATGTAATAATTAATTGTATATTAAAGACTATATTAATTTTTTAGGAAATCCATTATTTAAAGCGTCATAAACAAGCTTTTTAATATTAGTACTAATTAAATTAGAAGAATATAATAATTGTATTCTATATAAATGATTAAGGATTATATTACGATATACAGAATTATGAAGACAGGATTTAAAATTAGTAAATGTATTAACTTTAAAATTAAATTCTTTCCTTTTGTCATAAATATCAGTTATTAATTTGTTTTCTTATAATATAATTTTAAAATCTAAAAAGTTAATGGTATTATTAGAAAGCAGGTTTTTTTGTAATTTCTAGATTGGGTGGATAATCAACAGGGTATTGAGATATACTGGTATTATCAGTGTCAATTAAAATTATATCATCTATATATCGATATAAATGTATTTTATTATTAAAATATTTACGTTCATAATGATATAGGTATAAGTCATCTGATAATATACTAGATGTACTATCAAATTGTGGTGTACCAACTTTTTGAATATATATAATGTTATCTTGCAGATAAAATTATTATAGATAATGAAATTAGTTAAAGTAAGAAAATAATCAATATCAATGTTCGTTGATAAATCCAAATCATGTTGATATTTTTTAAAAAGTTCATTTATGATGCAGTAAAACCTCTAAATAACGGACACCTCGGGAACGCAGAAATTGTCCGCTATTCGGAGGTGTCCGCTATTGTGAAAACTTCAGAGATTCAAAAATCGCAAAGAAATGTTTAATGTTTCATTAATTGACTTTTATATGTCCTAAAACCTCTATTATATAATTAATCAGAAATTAAAATTATTTTTTAAGCAATAAAATTGAGTAAAATTGTGAACACTTTTATCTACTGTTTATTATATTCTTCTGAAAAAAAAATATGTTACAAAAGTTTACATTTGCTTGCGATTGCATGTAGTACGTTTTTCTATGTGACGTTACTGGACATTGTATGTAGAGTTCTGGGTGTAGAGGGAGGAATGGTACTTTTTGACCTTTTAAAGTATAAAATCTCAAAATATTCTTGGGTGACATTTCAATGCTCTGGGTAATTCAATTCCTCCTGGGTAACTCTCTGAATTTAGCACTGAATATAAAGGGGGGGGGGAGGGATTTTCCCCAGCTCTTTATCAACATTTATCTGTGATCACAAAATTTGTGACACATTGCCCTGATAAATTCAGAGGCCTTTTTGCTTTTTTTTTTTTTTTTTCATTTTTTTTTTCTTTTAAAAAAAATATTTTTTCATCCTTTATCGCCGAATAAAATGTCCGCTATTCGGAATGTCCGTTATTCAGAGGTTAAACAAACAAAAATTTAGGTTTGGGGAGTGGGGATTGGAAAACTGTCCGTTAAATAGAGGTGTCCGCTATTCGGGAGTGTCCGTTATGGAGGTTTTACTGTATTATGTAAATCTAATAAATCGATATTATTAAAAAGATCTTTGAAGTCTTAAGTAGTTATATTTTTTATACTTTTAAGATTTTTCATAATATTGACCAGTTTATAACTATTCTTTATACAATGTGTATTATCACTGGTTTTAGTAATTTTATATATTTGATTAAGAATTGTTAATAGAAGTTTGTTAGCAGCATTATTATATCGGGTGTCCCAAAAATTACTGATGGATTTTAAAATTCAATAACTTGCAAACGGTGACAGCTATTTAAAAAATTTTTGCAGGAGGGTTATGTATAATGTCAGGAGTTTTTTTAGCGTAATTTTTTATTTTAGTTCGCATCTCAAACAATAGGTGGCGCTGTCGGCGATTGAAGACCAACTCGACGCTTCACTCAGCACTGATCACCTGCCCTTCAATCGCCGTCAGCGCTACCTATTGTTTGAGTTGCAAACTAAAATAAAAAATTACGGTAAAAAAAACTCCTGACATTATACATAAATCTCCTGCAAAAATTTTTTAAATAGCTGTCACCGTTTTCAAGTTATTGAAATTTAAAATCCATCAGTCATTTTTGGGACACCCGGTAAGTATTGCAACCAATTGTAACTGTTCTGAATTTAACAGTATTCTTATGAAATTTGGTTATAAGGACTAGATAAGGATATTTAAAGTTAGCAGAGTTAATGTCTAATAATTTATAAAAACCTTTAATTTTACAATTGTTTACAATTATGTTATCATTAGTTTTTGGAATGTGTTATTAGAAGATATGCTAGATTTAAGCATCTGATGATAATAGGATATACATATAACTGCATAATTATTTGGAGATTTGTCAACGTAAGTTATCACAAAGTTTTGTTGCAATTTAGTGATTTGCTTGAAAAGATGCTTTGTATTTACATAATATAGATGTGAAATATTATATTTTAAAGACTTAGTTAATTTATCAATGACTAAAATTTTCCATTGATTGAAATATTCAATTGGTTTGTTATAATATATTGCAATTGTATAAATAAATAAATCTATATCATAAGTAAATTGTTTTATTATAGAATTAATGTTTAATTTGGATGGAATTCTATTCTTAATGTCATAACCCATTAATTTTCTTAGTGTTAAATCATCTACAATATTAAGATTACCAGTGATAATATGTCCATGATCATTATTAATGTATTTCTGTAGAGAGAGGTCATTGTATTTATATGCTAAAGTACTAGCATCAGAAGTATATTTTGAGAACGAATTATAGTTAAAAATCTTTTTTTATATAATTATGTGATACTTAAAAGTTTTTTATAATTAAATATTATTTACAGGAAAATTACAAATTTTATCATTTATTATACAATTAATATTGATTTTCTTAAATATTTGATTAGAAAAATTGATTACCATTTGAGTATTAGTTTGTAGAATTTTAGGTTTTTTTAGTAAATTTATATTGTAAAGATTAACTCTAGTCATAATAAAATCATAAAATATATCTGAAAAATGAGTAGAGTAAGTTTTACTCAGAAATATATTTAAATATTGTACTATATGTTTCTTTTTTATTCGAAATATATATTTACGTATTAATAACCAATTGTAATTCTTTAAATAATTACTATGCAGATTATTTATTTGTTTAATTATAGTTTTTTTTTTTTTTTTTGGAAGTAATGTTAGTAGATGAACATTTTCCTCTTTTGTTTCGTGTAGTTTTCTGATTCATAAGATGATTTAAACTGGGATAAATGGGAGAGTAATCAGTAGTGTTATTTATAGAAGAAAATACTTTAACAGATCATTTGAAAACCTCACTATTAAGTCTATGGATAAATTGTATTATAATATTTCATGTATGAAGACTCTAAATAAAGATGCTCTGATTTATTTTTCTGAATTTGCATTATTTCAATAGTAGTATTTTTAAATTTATGTTTATGAAAATGCTGAATTTCAGCAGTAAACTACATTTTTTGCTTTATTTTTATCAGAATCTGACCGATGTTGATTTATGCGTATATGGAGTGGACCCGCCGTTTCACCAATATATTTCAAATTGCAATATATATATATATATATATATATTTGATCATACCGGGCTATAACACCATCAACGATTTCTCTCCACCTCTTCTTCCCTATAAAGTCGAATTTAATTTTTCCTGAAATGAAAGAAGGGATCCGGTTCGTCAACAAACATTAAGAAAGGTCATGTTACAAACAATAAAATGTTATGCATCAAATAAAGTAATATCATTTCTTGAATGTTCTATATTGTAATTAATATATGCAAATAAAATAAAAAGGGAGATTTTTCTTTTATCGTCTACACATTTCCTGGTATTTTATTTAAATCTGGTTTTAAAATACGTGCTAAAAATTAAATGACTGTTTATTATCCAAAATGAGGAACGCAAGGTTACCTTTAACGACTTTCTCAGTCATTATCAAACAGTCTAATGAGCCTTTTCAAGTCCATTTTGACGATTAAATTTCAATTAATAATTATGCGAATTAATATGTCAATGAGAGTATTGATAAGCAAAAATAAATTAGTATTGGCTTTGTAAAATAGCTATGTTTTGCATTGTCTTTTTCCTATATCTTTAGCTGTATAGAGCGTTTCAAAATCAAGGTTACACATTTTAAGAGGTGTGGAATACATACTGCAACAAAAACTTTTTTTCATTGGCAACTAAGGTCGCAATTCCTTTATGCTAATAAAGACCCTGGATTCGATTCCAGAAATACGAATATCATTTCAGTAAATTGGATAAGTTATATCTCGCATAAATTCTTATTCTATACAAGTAAATCACCGATTACTCAACTAGAAATTCTAGGACAGCAATTTAAGAGAGTGAAATTCATAAAATGATGTTTTTTCATATTTTTATTGTTAGAAAAGAAATATTATTTGTGCATCTTAGAATTGGTAACAATAGTTTTAAAAGAATCACCTCAAAATTACATATGAGCACCTCAGAGGCAGGGGATAGACATGACAAAATTTATATTTGGAGTAAATTAAGCTCAAAGTTGGAAATATGAAACTGTTACTTATTTCACAGCGATCTTTGAATTCTTATTACAATAAAATGTTAAAGAAAAATGGAGTACAATATTTTTAAACTTTTAAGCAGAGATTAAAGAGTTATTTAATTAAACAGTTTAAAGAGATTCAAAAGACTTTATATCAGTAGTTGACCTCTAGAATACAGCACATAATTAAAAATAATCACTATTATTTTATTTCCCTTCAAACAAATAACCTTATTTCCAGATAACCTGTGCACGTTCAGGGCCGAAATTAGAGGGGGGGGGCAGAGGGGGCATGTGCCCCGGGCGCCACCAGAACAGAAGCTGAAGGTGGCGCCAAATTAAGATTTTGTTTGGTGTGTTTGATAAAAAGAATGCATATATGTGGGGGGGGGCGCCAAAATCCATGCTTGCCCCGGGCGCAAAAAAGGCTAGTTTCGGCGCTGACTTAACTCTCTTCTTTTTTAATTTTGTCGCTTATACCCCATGGCTTCTGGGACCATCATCTATACTAATAAAATAACAAATCGCTCTGTCTGTGTGTCTGTGTGTGTGTCTGCGATGGCTAGAAAAATCTACGGCGCGTACGAGGCTCAAAATTTTTATGAGAGTAGCCCAGTACCTCTCCTGATGTACCTGTGCTCAGAATTTTAATATTTTGATTAATTTCAGATATATTAATTACGAAGTGGAACTCACTTTAATCAAAAAGTCATTTTTTTAATGTTCGGGGAAGGAAATCGTTTGCACATGCGCACAAACTCTTTTACGCACCTAAACGAAAGAAGAAGCATTTTTCGGCGTTTATTTCTGTTTTTGGATCATTTTGTTTAAATCCAAATCAACCAAACTGCTCGACACAATTAAATTAACAGAGATATTTTGAAAGATGTTATTTTTAGGTCTCAAATGCTATTATTAATTTGAAATAATGTTGCAGTTAACCCTTTAAAAAGAAGTATTCAAAAAGAGTCGTTTTTCCTAAACTCATTTTTCTCCCTTTTGTCAATGCTCTTCCAGGGCGTATTTTTTAAAATGTAAGCAAACAAAATAGAAGATCTTAAAGTTGAAATTTTCTTCTAACCGATAGTGTAATTGGTTTTAAAATATTCGGATTTTTACCCTTTCAAATACACTGGCAAAAGAAGATCATTTTGGGATCGCAGAGAGGATATTTTTTCTCTGTTAAAATTATTTTAACATTCATATTTCAACTCAATCTTTTAAAATCTTCTCAATAGACCAAATTTATATTCCCTACAAAAAATTCGAAACGTTTGGACCGATAGAAATATTTTTTATAAAAAAAAGTGTGAAAAATTTGATGAAATCAATAAAAAACAGATCGTTTTCATTGCGGTTTTGCCTTAGCAAAGCGCAATCCAATAGGTACCGACAAACAAAAAACATATTCTTAAAGCTTAAAAACATTCTTATAATCTGTGAAGCAATCAGTTTTTAAAATATAAGATTTAACCCTTTCAACAACACCGGCAAATAGCGGTCACTTTGCAACTCACGGATAGTGCTGGACAGAACTGGGTTCCTGTAACGGAAATCTTTATTTCGACATGTCAGCATAGCCCAATCCCAGAATGAACTAAGTTAATCACTCCTAATCATTTTAATTCAAAGTATTCATAGTGCAAACTCATGCAATTTTTTATATCTAATACAAAAAATAACAGTGATCGTTCGTTTCAATCCTGGTTAATCCCTTCGATATAAGTGAGGCGACTGCCTTCATTACCAAATTGCGTTGTGAATATTTTTGTAGATGGAATTAACTTATGGATCGTAAATAAAACATAACTCTAAATTAGATCATAATAGAATTAAATAAAATAAGACTCATGGTCGAAAAGATACCAACAATTTTTTAACAACTAACATATAAATTTATTTACAATTATTTTACAAATTGTTGGGCGTCATAAGACACAATATTCTCAATATAGATAGCATAAAAAAACAAAATAAAACACTATTAATTCTATTTGTCTAATTATTGTTTTAATACTAAGATTGAATACCAATTGGAGCGTGCAGAAACCCCTACTAGGCATTTTGCCTTAAACATTTTGGGAAACAATATAAATTATAAGAAAAACCGTACCTTCATATTATTTTGTGCCCAGCACTCAGTTAAGGCTCTCATTCGAAAACATCACAGGTGGTCGCACATCAATACTGGCGAACATCACATTCAGATCCTCGGCTATCACACAGCACCAGTGGCGGACATCATTTCCGGATCATAGGCTAGGTGGTCGCACATCAATACTGGCGAACATCACATTCAGATCCTCGGCTATCACACAGCACCAGTGGCGGACATCATTTCCGGATCATAGGCTAGGTGGTCGCACATCAATACTGGCGAACATCACATTCAGATCCTCGGCTATCACACAGCACCAGTGGCGGACATCATTTCCGGATCATAGGCTAGGTGGTCGCACATCGGTGGCGGACGTCATTTTCAGATCAGTGGCGATGTAGGTAGGTCCTCCTTGGAATTAATAACGATTTTTTTTTAAACACATCTTCGCCTCCCGGAGAGAACTTTTCATCTAAACTCCTCAAGAAAACAGTCTATGTTCTTTTTTTTCTTTTTTTTTTATGGCGGGCGTGGCTAATCCATCTGCCCGAAAAAAAATGACCATTCAGTTTCTCGCCCGTCCTATTCCTGATAAACGATTCGTTAGCTTCCTCTTCGAGCGTGGGGGGGTTGGCCCCTCTTGTCTGCAACGCACTCCCAGCCGGAAAAATGAACGGTAGCCTCAAACTAGAGAAACGTGTGGGGTCTCGCTTAATTGGCTTGTAAATCTACCAATAAACCATTCTTGACGTAAATGTCAAGCGATTGTTATGCTAGAGCCCAACTGGTGCCTACTAGATGCCGGCTGAGATAGGGGTCTGCCTTGCTCCTGACATGAATAGCGTTAAACATACACTAGTATTTACAACCACTATACAAAAATATCAAAGGATACAATATGTATAATATACCATTTATATATATATATCTATAAATCACGGAAGATTGCTGGATGCTTATGCTTCCAGCATCTCCCCCCCTAACTAAATGAAAAAAAAAAAAGAGATAAACAGACAAAAGAGTACTTTTTCTTTTCTTTTTTTTTTTTTTTTTTTTTTGTTTTATAAGTGTTCGGCGATCCTGAAAGATCAATCACTGTTTCAAAGTCTGTTTGTGATTGAACACTTGCAACGCCATCAGTTGTCTACTTCTGTACATCACTATCGAAAATGAACATCGTAGAATGCCTAGATTTGTTTTGTTTTTTTTGTCCATGTCTGTAAAGAAAGTTCAGGTTACGTAACACAATGATTCGCAGTCTCTGATTGTATTGCTCCTGGCTTCTCTCCCCTGCTGGGAGGTTGTTGATGTGTGAGGATTCTTCTTCTGCGTTATGCATCAATACTTATATTGTTCCCATAATTTTGCCTAAAATCGCGAGTTTCCGAAATAATAAAGCAAAGATAATGTATATACATATATATATATATGTATTTTATTTATTTATTTATTTTAAAGCTGTTGATATGTCCAAAACTAATTACTGAAATAGTTTAAGAACACATTTCTGACTCATTTTTCCATTTACAAGTATGGCTGTTATCATAACGTACAAACCAATGCATCACCATATTTATATGCTACACTATAATCTTTTTTTATATATGATACACATTTTATACCATTCACATTATCTCAATATAAAATCAATACACACAATTATTTATATTTGCAATTTTGTTGTGCAGGCTGATTTTCACCCTTAGCACTATTCCAAAACTTATAGTAAGTGCTGTTGTTTCTGTTTCATTCCTTATACATATTGAAAAATTAACCTTACAAGACCAGTTTTACCCTTTTTCTTTATATAACATTTATACATATAATATAACCTGTCCACTGAAAAAAAATCCCAATTTCTAAAATTTTATGTCATTCTGATAACCGCGGAAACCATATACGTCGATAAAATTTTGTTAGTAGTCAAACTCTATAAGTAATCCATTGTGTAAGCCTTCTAAGCATTTTGTTATGTGCTGATATAAAGAAAGTTTTTTATTTATTTATTTATTTTATTTTATTTTATTTTTTATTATTTTATTTTTTATTTTATTTTTTATTTTTTTTAACTAATTTGAAACTGAAACAGGGAGGGGAAAACAAAAAGCTACCACATTTATTGATTTATTTATTTATTTATCCTACCAATGCTACCTTATGTCTCCTTATTACTTATATAATCCTTATTATTATACCCCTTTTATTATATATCCGTTTTATTTTTTTTTTTATCGCTATTATTAATGTATTTACTTCCAAACCCTTTTACCCAATTTCAAAATCTATCCTTCCCGGAGCAAATAAAAACAATGATAGTTCACGACCCCGCATGCCTTGGCCAAGTAAATCAAAATCTTCTGCCCGCAAAAGAATTTTGTTACATGCAAAGTCCCAAAACCCCCCAATGTTGGTTGCCCCGCGAAAGATAAAGTTATTGCAAAAGTTTTTTTTTTTTTTTGTATGGCCCCGAAAAGGGCCTTTTTTTTTTTTTTTTTTTTTTTTTTTTTTTTTGTATGGCCCCGAAAAGGGCCTTTTTTTTTTTTTTTTTTTAAACTAAGTTCCCCTTTTCGTCTTTAAATATAAAGAGGTATTATCTCCCTGTGTCGCTCAAACAAAACCCATTTGAAAGAAGTAATTATTAATATTATTGTTATAATTTTATTTCAAAATGTTCTATGAATCTGACTATCTAAGCTATCTTTACATTCACTCAATAATTAACCTTAAGAGGAAATGCGTTCATCCACCTTATCTTATATAAATTTGCCTATCATCCGTAATACTTATTTATTTTACTTTATTTTATTTTTTTTTTTTTTATGTATGGCTCTGAAAGGAGCCTTTTTTTTTTTTTTTTTTTTTTTTTTTTATTAAGTCTTTGTGACAGTCTTGTACAAGCTAATCCTCCGTCACCTATATATCTAAGTAAGCGTGCCCTTACCTAATCCTCAATATTCTGTTCCGAGTCTGATTCATTTAACTCGCCCTTAGTTTTTCTGGCATTCCTCGTCGTAGCCTTGGGTGCAAAAAGAAATTGTATGTGTCGACGTATTGTTGGCCCATTTATTTTGTCTTTCAGACGGAGCACATAATTATTGTGTCGAACAACTTTTACTACCACAAAAGGCCCTTCAAAACGAGGGTGTAAAGCCCTAGGCTTGCCAATTACTTTTGCGTACACTTCTTGACCCACGTCTAACTTTTTAACTTCTTGAAGATCATTTTCTTTGATATATTCCGCCATAATTTTTTGTTGGTTAGCTATGGCTTGCCGGTGAACTGCCCTCATATGTTCTATCCTATTTTTAACGAACGCTTGAGTGCACGTTAAATCCGGAGCACTTAATACCGTAAATTGATTTTTAATTTCTCTACCAAAGAATAATTTTGAAGGAGAATAACCTAGTGCTCGATGGATCGTGGTATTATAATTAAGTTTAAAATATTCGAGTCTGGTGTCCCACTCAAGAGTGGAATTGGACATTGCCACCAAGGATGCCTTAATCGATTTATTAATAATTTCAGCCAGACCATTCCCACAAGGTTTGTAGACGCTTGTCGGGTGTAGATCTATATTTAGTGTCTTCAAATATTCTTTAAAAAGCGCACTGCGAAAATATTGTGCGTTGTCTGTAACTATTTCGGAACACAAGCCGTAGGCTCCGAAGTACCTATTTAGAACGTTCAAGATAGTTTGGGACTCCACATTTCGTAAAGGGACTGCTTCTAAAAATCTAGAGCCTGCGTCTATGATAGTAAGAATGAAGCAATTTTTCCTAAGGGTCATGGGTAATTTTCCTACTATATCCATTTGTAGACTTGCTCCGATTTGTAAATTTCTTTCCATTTTTTCAAGTGGTACTTTTATCGTCTGATGCTGCTTACTGCAATTACATCTTACGCAATTCGTGCAATAATTTTTTATATCTTGGTACATTCCGTACCAGAATAAACGAGTTTTGACAGTTTCGTATGTTTTTTTAAAACCAAAATTGGGTCCATGTGCCTCCGCCATAACCGTGAACTTCAGCTCGTCCGGTACGATTATTAATTCTGGATATTTCCCGTTTTGTTTTAATACCAGCGTTTTATTCTCGTTTAAATTATACTTTTTTGTTATTCTGTTGTTTTTCTTTGACTCAACCTTTTTTATAATTGTGATTAATTTTTCATCCTCATATTGCTTGGCTCTAATGTTCTCTTCACTCAAGTTAAGATTTACTTTGAATAAGTTATTCTGTAACTCGTTGCTACTAGTGATATTATTTACCAAGTTTCTAGACAAAAAATCCGAAGGATTAATTTTCCCTTCGATGTATTCGATATTGTAATCATAGTCGCTGAGATTTAAAATCCATCTAGCCACTATATCCGACTGCATTTCAATTTTCAGCGGATATGTGAGAGCTTTGTTATCCGTTAAAATAGTAAATTTCCTCCCTAACAGCATGTGTTTAAAATGCATAACTGCGTCATGAATAGCCAATAATTCGAACTTCATGCTTGGGTAAGCCGTTTCTGACTGCTTAAGTTTTCTACCGTAAAATTCAATAGGGACTAAGTATCCATTATCTTCCTGCGCAAGGACACCTGATATTGCTTTCTTTGAACCATCAGTTATTAAAAAGAACTCCCTATCAAATTTTGGCGGTTTAAGAGTAGGGTTGCTCACGATTGCCTCTTGTATATTTAAAAATGCTTGTTCCGTCTCCTCAGTCCATTTAAATTTTACATTTTGTTTAGTCAATTCGACTAGAGGATTGACAATATCGGCATAATTTTGAATAAGAGTTCTGAAATAATTTGCCAAACCTAAAAGTGACTTTACCCCCTTTTTATTTTTAGGCCTAGTTAATCGTTGTACCTTCCCCACGTTTTTTTCTGATGGGGCATATCCATTTTTATTAACTTTGAATCCCAAAAATTCAATTTCCGGTTTACATATTTGCACCTTAGAGGGTTCAACTGTTAAATTGTGATCAATTAGAGTTTCCAAAACTTCCTTTAACAACTGTGCCATTCCCTCCGGGGTGTCTTCGGCCAAAACCACATCATCTATAAAATATCCTACTTTGTCCTTAGGAAAGTGTCCCAGGACCCTATCCATAAGTTCAGCGAATTTTGTACTACTTAATTTAAGCCCAAAATTTAGGCGGCACGGGGCGTACTTCCCACACTCCGTCACAAATGCTAATTTGTGACGATCCTCCGGGCGTAACATAATTTGGAAAAAAGCCGAATGCAAATCTAATGTTGTATAAATTTTTTTTCCACTAATTGCCTGTAAAACATCTTTTACGTCCGGTACCGGATATGGAAACCCCTCTAAAATCTCGTTCAACGTCCTGTAATCCACCGCCATTCTATAGCGAACCAAGTTTTTTTCCGTACCTTTTTTTTTTACAAATAATACCGGAAATGCATAATCTGAATCTGATTTTTCGATTATTTTCGCTTCTAACAGTTTTCGTAGTTCCTCCTGCGCATACTGCTTAACTGCCTGGGGCGTCTTATATGGTTTATGCTGAATGGGAAAATTGTGGTTTAATTGTATTTTGGGCACTACCAATGAAGATTGTCCCAAAGATTTGTAAGACTTCGAAAAAGCATGTGCATGACTCATCAATAAGTCTTCTATCTTTTGCTTAAAATCCCCCGTTAAATGATCTAAATTAAAATCCGATCTATCAAGCTCCGCTTCTCTCAAAGCCCTAACTTCTTGCAAATCCAGGTTATTAATTTGATAGATTTCTCCATCTTCAATCTCATTAGGCTTTAAATTATTCTTGCTAACAAAATCCGAACTGATAAGTGCGATCCTAGTATCCGTTCTAATTATAATCTTATCTTCTGTATTGTTTGTTACAATCAAATTAATTTTATTAGTGACTGGTACCTCATGAATTGAACATTCCGTAATTAAATTTTTAAATTCCTCTGTTGGTTCAATTAAAATCAGCTGATTAGGCTGTACTGCCTCAGGACATCTCAACGATATTATTTTCGTTTGTCCTGGGTGTAAATGCGTTTCTTTCTCTATACACGCAAATATTTCATTTCCTTTAAAACGACATTTAATTTTATTTGTGCGCACTGCCTTGGTGATATTTTTCATTTCCGACCCTCTTTTATTTACACTATTTACACTAACTATTTCCTTATTCATAACCTGCGGTTCCAGGGCAATTTCCGTATTTTTTAATTTTAGTGTTTTCTTATCAAAATTTAAAATCATTCTATTTTTTTTCAAGAAATCAAAACCTAGCAACATTTTATAGTCCCCTTGAAAATTATGAGATGTAACATAAAATGTTCCTGTCACAAACTCGTTGTTAATTTTAAATGTAATTTTTATACATTGCCGAAAAGGTATGACTGAGTTATCGAATGTGTGGATTGTTACCCTATTCGCTAAGTATTTAATTTTTGCCTCCGTTTGTTTTAGCGCCTCTAAAACCTCCGGTGATAAAAGCGAAACTGCGGCCCCACTATCCAGCAACGTGTCAATTTTTAACCCAAAAATCTGTAATGTAATGATGGGAAGTTTATCCTTTTCCGCTGAATTCACACTAGCAATCACGAACTTATTCCCCCTTATCGGGAATCTACCGGGGTCTTTCTTATGACTATTATTTACAACTGCAGATTCCCTTAAAAGTTTCCCGAATTCGACTTTCTTTTCCCTTTGTGTCTGTCCGAAAAATCTCTCTTATTTTCTTTTTCCTGAATTGAATTTCTATTTCTTTCATGCTGCGGTTCATCCCTGGAATAGTCATTTCGCCCTCTCCTATGTTCATCCGATTGTTTACGATTTCCATAATATGCATCGTAGCGTGCAACCCCTGATCTGTCATCTCTGTTATTATAACTTCTATCCAAGGAATCCCTATTCCATGGAGAACTATGATTGAAATTTTCATAAAAATTTTCAAATCTATTACAATCCTGATAATTTCTATCCCTGTGAAATCTGTCATAATTAAAATCACTATACATTTGTGCACTGGGAAAACAATTTTGTGATACTGGCGCTGCGAATCCATAGCCTTCCATCGCCCTGTAATTATTCGCACCAAAACTCTTATTTGCAAAATTTCTCTGTCCCTGGTTCCGAAATTTAGTATTTGAATTTTTCAAATTGTACCAACATTCGGAAATGTCATGCCGATTCGTATTACAGATTTCACACCGTTTTTCTTTCAAATTATCTTCCCTAACTTGTGTTTTCGTTTGTAATTTCAACTCGTTGACCTGAGCGGTTAATTCTGCTATGGCCGTAGCCTGCTGTTTATTTAATTGTAATAAATTCGTACAAAAATCCTCATTTTCTTTGCTTGTATTGGCTGTTACCGCATTAATCTGATCTAAAACTGTCGATTTATACGCGGATTCGATCGTCTGAGCTTTTTCGCACAATTTCCCAAAATCTTTAATGTCTAATTTTCGCAATTCCAACGCAATATTTGGCGATATTGCCTCCAAAAATTTATTGGCTTTTATTAAATCGAATAGTTTATTAGCTCCCACCTCCGTTGCCTGGCCAGAAGCACCTAAATACATTGATGCGGCCTTGTTAAAAACTTCTATAAAATCTTTCATGTTTTGATTTGGGAGTTGCTTAATTGAGTTAAAATTTATCTATGCTTCGATAAAAGAATCTTTTTTCTGAAACAATTCCACGATTTTTCTTTTAAACTCTGTATAATTCTTTTCCTCATTTAGCGTCTGGTCAGATACTAATTTCTCACGGGCCGTACCCACAAATTTAGCTTTTAATATCTGTAATTTAAAATCCTCTTCTACGTTGACCCGATCCAATAATTCATCGAATTCTTTCAAATAAAATAACACATTGCTAATCTTTTTTAAGTCAAAGGGAACAATCAATGATAACATTTGCGACAAATTCGGTTTTAACGAGTCGTCCATTTTAATCTCTAACGTTTTAGATTTCAATTTTGATTTATTTCTTGTTACTACCCCTGGGTTAGATTGATTTTGTAAACTTTTCCTTCCTCTTCTCCTCGGCATATATTGTCCTAATTGACATTCATTACCCTTATATTATATATTTTTACACAAATAACTTTGCAATACAACTTAACTCCTGAATAAAATTTACTATAACACACAATAAAATATATAAATATATATATACACTGTCCCTCAAAATCCAAATACAATCAAATTCAAAATAAATGTATAAAATACACATAGAAAATCAGTACCAAATTATTAATTTTCTAAACTGCCCCTTCTTCTTATTATTATTATTTTATTTCATTTGTAATACTACTCCCGCTTTTTTCCTTTGCGGCATAAAATTGGTCTTATACATTCACATAAAACACTTCTTTTTTTGTTCAATAACATAGAAAATGCCATGTACCCCCAAAATATAATCATTACAATAAAATACCATAAATAAATTCAATGTGATGCAAAATCTATTTTAAAATTCTTTCAAATTTTTCAAATATATCATATAATTTGAAACCTTATTTCATAATATTACTCTTAAAACCTTTCCACACACAATTATAAGATTGTTTGTTTTCAATTTAAATCACAATATCATCAGTATAATCATACTTAAACATATATTTATTTTTAGTATAACACATCAAAAAATAGCCATTTTGGACGAATGAGTCAGAAACGTTGTAGCACACTCCATTGGCACCAAGTTTTACTTTTAAAATTTAATTTAACGTTAAAACCATGAATAGCGCGTAGAATTTTGAGTAAAACTAACACTATGAATTACTATTAACTTTTTATAACAAAAACAATATTATTAACCTCCGGAACTCATCCGAAAAGGTCACGGTACCAGATAGGGTTAAAGGGCCTATGCTGGACAGGACTGGGTTCCTGTAACTGAAATCTTTATTTCGACATGTCAGCATAGCCCAATCCCAGAATGAACTAAGTTAATCACTCCTAATCATTTTAATTCAAAGTATTCATAGTGCAAACTCATGCAATTTTTTATATCTAATACAAAAAATAACAGTGATCGTTCGTTTCAATCCTGGTTAATCCCTTCGATATAAGTGAGGCGACTGCCTTCATTACCAAATTGCGTTGTGAATATTTTTGTAGATGGAATTAACTTATGGATCGTAAATAAAACATAACTCTAAATTAGATCATAATAGAATTAAATAAAATAAGACTCATGGTCGAAAAGATACCAACAATTTTTTAACAACTAACATATAAATTTATTTACAATTATTTTACAAATTGTTGGGCGTCATAAGACACAATATTCTCAATATAGATAGCATAAAAAAACAAAATAAAACACTATTAATTCTATTTGTCTAATTATTGTTTTAATACTAAGATTGAATACCAATTGGAGCGTGCAGAAACCCCTACTAGGCATTTTGCCTTAAACATTTTGGGAAACAATATAAATTATAAGAAAAACCGTACCTTCATATTATTTTGTGCCCAGCACTCAGTTAAGGCTCTCATTCGAAAACATCACAGGTGGTCGCACATCAATACTGGCGAACATCACATTCAGATCCTCGGCTATCACACAGCACCAGTGGCGGACATCATTTCCGGATCATAGGCTAGGTGGTCGCACATCAATACTGGCGAACATCACATTCAGATCCTCGGCTATCACACAGCACCAGTGGCGGACATCATTTCCGGATCATAGGCTAGGTGGTCGCACATCAATACTGGCGAACATCACATTCAGATCCTCGGCTATCACACAGCACCAGTGGCGGACATCATTTCCGGATCATAGGCTAGGTGGTCGCACATCGGTGGCGGACGTCATTTTCAGATCAGTGGCGATGTAGGTAGGTCCTCCTTGGAATTAATAACGATTTTTTTTTAAACACATCTTCGCCTCCCGGAGAGAACTTTTCATCTAAACTCCTCAAGAAAACAGTCTATGTTCTTTTTTTTCTTTTTTTTTTTATGGCGGGCGTGGCTAATCCATCTGCCCGAAAAAAAATGACCATTCAGTTTCTCGCCCGTCCTATTCCTGATAAACGATTCGTTAGCTTCCTCTTCGAGCGTGGGGGGGTTGGCCCCTCTTGTCTGCAACGCACTCCCAGCCGGAAAAATGAACGGTAGCCTCAAACTAGAGAAACGTGTGGGGTCTCGCTTAATTGGCTTGTAAATCTACCAATAAACCATTCTTGACGTAAATGTCAAGCGATTGTTATGCTAGAGCCCAACTGGTGCCTACTAGATGCCGGCTGAGATAGGGGTCTGCCTTGCTCCTGACATGAATAGCGTTAAACATACACTAGTATTTACAACCACTATACAAAAATATCAAAGGATACAATATGTATAATATACCATTTATATATATATATCTATAAATCACGGAAGATTGCTGGATGCTTATGCTTCCAGCAGATAGAATATTTTTTCTACGCTAAAAGTATCTAAGCGTTCATATTTCAGCATAATCTTTTAAAAGCATCTCAATAGACCAAATTCACACCCTCTTAAAAATTTTTGAAACGTTCGGACGAGTAGAAATATTTTTTACAAAATAAAAAGGGCGAAAAATTTGACGAAATCAATAAAAACCAGATCGTTTCATTGCGGTTTTGCTTTTTCATGGCGCATTTCTATACGTCCTTACAAACCCAAAAGATTTTCTTAAAGCTAAAACATTTTTATAATCTATGGTGCAATTTGTTTAAAACAAAATATGAAATTTAACCCGTTCAAATACACCGCAAACACGAATCACATCCCGGCTCATAGAGAATACATTTTTGCTACGCTAAAAGTAACTAATGTCTGTATTTTAGCACAATCTTTTTAGAGCCTTTTAGGAAATCAGATTTACATTACTTATGAAAATTTTGGAACTTTCGTATGGATAGAATTATTTTTTTACAACATACGTGAATTTTTTTTCGAATTCAGTAAAAACCTGAGTGTTCCATCGCGGTTTCGTTCGCTTTCGGTACGGATAGTTTTCAAAAAATCAAATTACATAGAAAATAAAATACCAAACAGCATGTGCTTTCAATTCAATATCTTTTCACGATTTTCCCGTTTAAAAATATAAATTTTGACAAAATGGACTTACAGATAATAAAATCATAGGAATTTGAGTTTAATTTAAGAGTTATTTAGAAAACAAATAACACATTTGAAAATTGAATAACATCACGGGCCGGGTAACGTCGGGAAGGACAGCTAGTATATATAATAGTGCTAACTGCATAACACTTCCGGAGTGAACTTATCCGGATCCCGATAATCTTGAATGAAAGTCAGTTTTTTATTTTAATTTTCAGGGATTTTTTTTTCTTAAAAAAAAAAACTGTATAACATTAACCTATATACAAAAGATCGAGAAAAATAAAACTTGAGTGACAAACTCTATCTAAATATGGATGTTTATATAAATACTTAGCGTTGAAAATCGTATCATCCAGCAATCAGCAATTCATTCCTTCGAGATTCATAAAAATAACGGATGCAATAATTTCGCTCAATGACACTACAAAATATACAAAGCTAAAAACATTTTACTGATTTTTTCAATGATTTAGCGATTTAAAAAACAATGTTTAATTATGAATGTTTCCGATTAAAACATACCGTCTCAGTAAAAAAAAAAAAAAAAAAATCTTGATATTTGCGATTTCTGCAGTTTTGTTAAATATCTAGAAATAGACATGCGGAATGACTCTGAAACTCCAGATGTATAAACATAATAGTACAGGCCATATATTTCCGTGAAGATTTCCCCCCAAAATCCAATAGGGGACTGTCAACAAATTGGTAAAGAACGAATATCTTTTGAATAACCCTGTCAAAACTAATATAGCAAAAGCGGTCAAACTGCAGATTATGATTAAGTGACTTATGGTAATAAACTGTGTTTATTTTTAAGCGAATGGCATGTAAACTCGTAGAAAAATTAAGGTTTTTATTAAAACGGTCACAAAACGCTCCCCCCCAAAAAAAACCAGTTTTTTGCTTATAATTTGCAGAGTTTTTAATATAAAAAATTGTTCTTTTCTGAAATTTGAGAAACAACATTGTACCTAACACCCTTTAATCAAAATTAAAAAATATTAATAATTGTTTGAAAAATGAGGAGGTTTATTAAATAGATTTTCACCGCGCATGTGTCAACTCTATAAAAACTTCATTTGCATATTGTGATAGCTAAATGTATAGAGCAACTTTTGCTAAAGTTTCAAAATTATTGCTTGAAAATTCTGAAAATTATCGTCGAAAGAATAAGGTCAAAATCCGTTATTCCCAAAATTAAGCAAAAAAGATGATTGGCTGTATCCATATTCCATTAATTAGTGTCTACACAATATTGCACGTATTACTGTATTTGGATACAGCTACTCATCTTTTTGCTTCATTTTGGGAATAACGGATTTTGATATTATTCTATCGACGATAATTTTCAGAATTTTCAAGCTATGATTTTGAAACTTAAACAAATGTTGCTCTATACATTTAGTTAACACAATATGCAAATAAAATTTTTATAGAGTTGACACATGCACAGTGAACAAGTATTTAGTAAACCTGTTTATTTTTCTTACAATTCTTAATATTTTTCAATTTCGATCACAGGGTGTTATATATAATGTTAATTATCATATTTTCTGAAACGAACATTGTTTTTTATTAAGAATTTTGCAAATTCTAAGCAAAAAAAAAAAAACTTGGCAAAATTTTGGAATGTTTTTATAAAAATCTTAATTTTATCTTCGAGTATACATGCTATAATCATAAAAATGAACACATTTTATTACAATAAACCACTTAATCATAATCTGCAGTTTGAACGCTGATTGCTACATTAGTTTCGACAGGGTTATCCAAAAGATCTTCGTTCAATTTTCAATTTGTTGACGGTCCCCAATGGGATTCGGGAAAAATCTTCTGGAAAATATATAACCTGTATTATTTTGTTTACACACCTGGAGTTTCAGAATAATTCCTTATCTATATTTCTAGATATTCAACAAAACATCTAAAATCGTAAGTGTCGAGATCTTTTTCCTTTTTTTTTCTTTCTTTTTTTTTTTTTTTTTTTTTTTTTTTTGTTGAGACTGTATTCATTGGAAACCATTGACGATATAGCTATCTGAACCTGAACGAATCCACGAATTACTTTTAAAGTACCAATTTATGGCAAAGAGTGTATTAAATGAATTTTTCTATTTTTAGATGCGTTCGTAGTAATTTAAATACGCACCTATACGCACCTATAGTCGTCGTTGAGTCCGTCCATCCGTCTGTCCGCATATAACAACGCAAAAATTACCCAAATGAATCGCTTGAAATTTAAAATATATAATTATTGCATAATTTTGTCGAGTTATATCAAATTTTATGGAATTTGGATGCATAGTTCAATTTCAGGAACAATCAAAAGTATTCATTTACATTGTGGCCAATGGGGAAAAAAAGTTTCAAGTGCATTTTATGCAGTTACACTCCTTCGAGCATAATAAAATTGATATGCATCTATGAAGAATATACAGTAAAACCCCGGTAATTCGGATTAATTGGGACCGGACCCAATCCGGATTATCGAAAATCCGGATTATCCATAGAATTAGAAAAAATGAAATAAATAGTAGAACATACTTACAGAAAATCACCTTTATGTTAAACTTATTGAATATTTACAGACAGAAAAAGTGTTTACTTTGCTTAATTCTTCCAAAAAGATGTCAGATTTTTTTTTTTTAATATTCAGTATACAACGATGAAACAAGTTAATGTTATGAAAATTAGCCAATCGCTTCTCAAATTTGAAAAAAAAAATGGCCAAACCGATCCGGATTAACAGGGTGAGAATTAGCGGGGTTCTACTGTAATAAACTATATATTCTGTAAAATCTGTGGTACAAAATATATTTGTTATTAATTTACAGGGACAACCAAAAGTATTACATTGCATAACGGTATGGGAGGAACAATGTTTGGGGCGCGTTTTAATTATATTAATCTTCTTCGCATTTTATGAAATTGATATACGTTGCTGAAGATTACTATAAGTTACTTCCTGTATAATAGAAATCAGATAGCATTTACAGGGACACATAAAATATTTCTTCTATTGCATTATATACTATTGCATCAAGATCTGAATAGTTTAAATATTTCGTTATAGTAAGAACGCACCTCATTTGCTACGCTAGACGTGCAATTTCCAATTTCTTATTCTGATTATATGTATTTCAAACTATTAGATAACAAATGTAAAAAGTATTATACCTTGTTGTTTTTTTTTTCTTTTTAATACTCTTCAACAAAATTGAAAAATTTTCATGATGGCTTGTCAGGCCATCTGGCTGCGCTCTAACTCTCGTAAATATATTCGTATTGCCATGAAATATTCGGAATTTATTGATATTTACCTTAGCACTTACCCTATTCCAAATGTAGTTTCTGTCATGGTTAGTTTGTTTACAGGGACAGTCAAAAGATTTTTGTTACATTACGGCTTATGGGAAAAAATCGTTTCAAATGAATTTTAAAGATCTCACACCCTGTCATACTCAAACTTATATGCATTTACGAAGCGCACTAAAATATACCAGTTGTAAAAAGGTATTTTTGTCAAAGGTATTTTGCATTGAAAAAAATAAGGTGGTCTGGTGTAATAACGCCAGGCGGGGTAATAACGCCAAGTGCTAATATTATGCGTAATTATGAACTAATCCGGTAAATGACACCCATGTGCTCTGCGCAGAAGGGTTTTAAATCATATAAATCGCAAAAAACAGCTTAAAGTTCATTTGTTCCATTTGTAGGTCTTATTGCTTCTACAAGCAACTAAAATTTACACTTGATCTAAAATTTGCGAGATAAGTTTTGTGATGTGGATACTATTTTTTTATCCGGAAATACTTTATTTATTACATAAATTTGTAGTGCATTTCATGTACTTTCAAAATATTGTAGAAGATTTCGGATATCTTCTCGAGATAATTTGTAGTTTAAAATGAACTGCGCATTAACTATACCGGGGTAATAACGCCAATCCTTGGCATTAATACCCCTGTTGATTCCCAACAGTGGCTGAACTACATCCTATATACTGATTCAAATAAACACAGTTAAAACCGTGAAATGTTTCTAATAATCCTATTTAAACGGTCTTTTTTAAGCAAAAAGAAGCTCACGGTCTGATATTCTTTTGCCTCCCCCCCCCCCCACACACACACCACACCTTTATTTTTCTTACACTTTCACAAAAAAAATGAACATTTTCAACAGCTTAGAATGCAATTTGTCAATTTCTAAGTTTGTAGAGATTGTATTTTTAGAATTGGGCAATCTACATGCCATTATTCCATCTTATTTCATAGTTTTGTTTGCATGGCGTTGTTACCCATATAGCTGGGTAATAATGCCAAATGGTATTAGTCAAGAAATCACGCCATTATATTTTATGAATACATATCTGTTAAATTACTTTTTTATATATAGATAGTCAATGAGTTGCTGTATCAAATCCTATATTTGTTTGAAAAATACAATCTAAAACTAAGCCGTGAAAATTGGTAGAACCTTAACGTGGCGTTATTACCCCAGGGTACCTTAGTTATTATTCATTTTCAGGACCACCTAATAATTCAATTATATAATGGTAAAAGGGGGAATTGTTTGTGACACATTTTAATTATGTTATACTATTTCATTCATAAAAAAAATTGATATACGTCGCTGAAGTTATCACATGCATAATACGAAGTACATAGCATTTACAGGAACACACAAAATATTTCAAATAGTATATTCTATCAGAAGTACTGTACATTATCGATGATGGTTGATGGATGGATGAAATGCATTTTTTAAATTATGATATGTATTTTTAAGTTTCACTAAATGTATGCATATTATTTGACGTGTACAAATGCTATACTTGATCTACAGGGCTACACAATGGAGTTCGTAAAAGTTACTGAATATGAGCGTAATTTACTTAAAGGTGGTTTTAAAATAAGCAATGAATTTTTACGCTGAATTGCATACAGTTTTGTAAGAAATGTTTGTAGAATATAGATAAAGTCATATACAGTGTCACGCAAAAAATTGGATACATGGTATCCTGTGAATGATAATTTCCGGAAATGTGATTTAAGCAGTTTTAAGAATATCTTAATTTGAACTAAACTTTAGCTGAATATTGGACGTGTAATAATGGCACTAAGCCACAATACTAAACAAAAGCTTTCAAGTACATTTCCATCTATTAATATAAATTGGTAAAAAAGAAATTTCAACTTTTTTTTTTTTTTTTTGGTTAATTTAAATTTTTCCACTATATATTCCAACATATACCAAATACAGGATTGTTCAAAAGTATTGGAATGCATATTTTGCTATAAACAGTAACACCTAATTTCCCTAAATAACGACATCTTGTTAAAGATTTCAGGTAGTGTTAGAAAATGTTTCATAATCTATGTTTAACACATGTTTTTCTTACTTTTTTTACGATAAATGTTTTGATGTGGTTGTTGCGATCTTCAACATTTGTTGCCATATTTTGATCACTTGAATGCTATTAAAAGATCAGTAACAGTTTTGTATGCATATTTTTTTATAATTAATAATGTTGAATTTATAATTTTTCTTGAGAATTTTTAAACGATATTTTTATGCAGGTTTAATATTACGTACATATATTTTTGTGCATTTTTATCCGTTTTAAGATCTATGTAACATTAACCTTTATAATATAATGTTATGTTTCGATTTTACCAGTATAATAAATATATAAAATATGAAGCAAACTAAAATAGAAAAAAATATATAAGTATTTATTTATATGCACATATAATATTTATTTACATATGTACATCTATCACTACATATATAATTATGCACATAATAAATACTTAAATAATACAAATATAATGTTTGTAATATAAAAGTATATATTTATAAAAATTTAAAAATCATTCGTTATCATTCGTGTCATTTCGTTATCTTGAAAAATTCGGTAAGATACTAAAACAGCCTTTTGGCGCTGTTTTAGATTCCGTCGCCAATCGCGCCACCAGAACAGGATACGAAATTCTCACCTAATCTTTTATTTTATTTTATTTCTTTCTTTATTTATTTATTTATTATGGAATTGCAATTTTGCAGTTTTGTTTTGTTTTTTAATTTATATTCCTTTTAGAAAAATCAAGGCTATTGATTTTTTTAATGCAATGTACGAAAACGAAAGTCCTATTGCAAGAATTTAGCAACTTTAAAATACACTTTTTGTTTGAATTATATTTAATTACTATCATAATTACAGCTATAATAAGCTTTAAATGAGTATATTTATTTTACTTCATATCATGGGGTAAAATAGATAATTCACAGTATTATTTAAAATAGCATTATTAGTACTAATTTGCATGTTTGTTTCCTTTGTGTGTGTGAAATATTTTTTTTTAATTTTGTGACTGAAGTTCCATTTGCATATTCTATGTCCTTATTTTACCAATTCAATTAGTAATTTTCTTCCAAATTAAATTTGAATGAAAAATAAATTGTTTTTATAACACTTTTGCTCCAACAGAGCCTAGTTAGATAAGATAAAAATTTATTACTTCATTATTTTTCTTATAATACAATGCTATACCATTCTTTTAAAAGTGTAAACACTTCATTATGACGGATAGTTTTCTAATATGAAATAAATCTCTTGTGCACATGTAAAAATATTTTTTTAATTTGAAATATTTGACAATGTTATTATTTGAGCATTTGAAGTTAGACGTAATTTACCATATTTATAGCTTTTAGCATATATTAAATACTTCTTTATTTTGTAGTCTCTTTCCTTTTTAGTACCCATGTATAAAAACAATTTTTACGA
This sequence comes from Maratus speculifer, assembly GCA_964019185.1. Taxonomy (NCBI): domain Eukaryota; kingdom Metazoa; phylum Arthropoda; class Arachnida; order Araneae; family Salticidae; genus Maratus; species Maratus speculifer. The sequence goes on along the minus strand of OZ025292.1, from coordinate 449,144,203 downwards.
CATAGTCTTTAATATTTTCCTCCTTATAACACGTAATCATGAAATTCTACTTTGAAAGGGAGGTTTTATTGCTCATAATAGTCACGCGTAAATAAGTTTTTAATTTAAAGGAAATATATTTTTCGCTGTTTTTACAATTAGCAACAGTGTAAAATAATAAGCTTTTCTAAAATGTATAAAAAATATCTGTGGAAATGCTGAAAATTTGAATCAAACATTAAAATAAACCCTCAAAAAAATATTCAAATTTAAAAGAACAAGTTGGAAATTGCACGTGAAGCGTAGCAAATTAGGTGCGTTCGTACGATAACGAAGTTTTAAAAATATTACTTTCATATATCAATCTCATAAAATTGTAAATAGTGAATTACAATTAAAACGCTCATCAAACAATGTTCTCCCTATACCATTATGTAATGGAATACTTTTGTGTGGCCTTGTAAATCAATAACAAATGTTCTTTGCACCACAAATTATGTATGATGTATATTATAATATGTACTTTATAGTTGCATATAAATTTTATTAAGTTCGCATGAGTGTAACACCATTAAAATGCATTTGAAACATTTTTTCCCATTGACCGTAATGTAACGGAATACTTTTGATTGTCCCTGTAATTGATCTATGCATCCGATTTTCATAAAATTTGAAATAACTCGACAAATTATGTAATAATTATGTATTTTAAATTTCAAACGTGTAGAATATATTTGAAACTTTTCCCCATTGACCATAATGTAATTGAATACTTTTGATTGCCCCTGTAATTGATCTATGCACACGATTCTCAAAATATTTGAAATAACTCGACAGAATTATGTAACAATTACCTATTTTAAATTTCAAACGATTAAAATGCATTTGAAACTTTTTTCCCCATTGACCGTAATGTAACGGAATACTTTTGATTGTCCCTGTAATTGATCTATGCATCCGATTTTCATAAAATTTGAAATAACTCGACAAAATTATGTAATAATTATGTATTTTAAATTTCAAACGTATAGAATATATTTGAAACTTTTTCCCCATTGACCATAATGTAATTGAATACTTTTGATTGCCCCTGTAATTGATCTATGCACACGATTATCAAAATATTTGAAATAACTCGACAGAATTATGTAATAATTACCTATTTTAAATTTCAAACGATTAAAATGCATTTGAAACTTTTTTCCCCATTGACCGTAATGTAATGGAATACTTTTGATTGCCCCTGTAATTGATCTATGCATCCGATTTTCATAAAATTTGAAATAACTCGACAAAATTATGTAATAATTATGTATTTTAAATTTCAAACGTATAGAATATATTTGAAACTTTTTCCCCATTGACCATAATGTAATTGAATACTTTTGATTGCCCCTGTAATTGATCTATGCACACGATTATCAAAATATTTGAAATAGCTCGACAGAATTATGTAATAATTGCGTATTTTAAATTTCAAACGATTAAAATGCATTTGAAATTTTTTCCCCATTGACCGTAATGTAATGGAATAATTTTGATTGCCCCTGTAATTGATCTATGCATCCGAGTTTCATAAAATTTGAAATGACTCGACAAAATTATGTAGTAATTATGTATTTTAAATTTCAAACGATTCAGATAGGTAGTTTTTGCGTTGTTATATGCGGACGGACAGACGGACGGACTGAACGACCACTATAGGTGCTACGTATTATATAATTACGAACGCACCTAAAAAGAAAAAAAAACGCAGTCTGCTCACCGTTAGTTTCTAAGAGTTACCCTAAAAAAAAATTAATAAATTTCTATATAATATTTTTTGCTTCTATCGCACTTTTCTAATGGAAGGATTTTGATCAAATATAACATTAAAACTTTCTTTAAAATAATTCATCGATTTAAAACCTATCTGTTTTAGCATGTTTATCAAATATTTCTCTATAATACTACCTTTTTTATGCAGTTAGTTTTCTTAATATTTGCAAAGAAATAAATTTACTGCAATTGTGATAACGTTCGTTACCTTTTTTTTTTTTTTTTTTTTTTTTTTTAGAGTATAGAGATTTTGTAAAATAATTTTTAAAAAATCCTACATTTAAAAGTGTGCAACCTCCTTGGTACTGGAATAATTTGTACTTGCAAACACTCAGTGTTGCCAGTGGGCTACTTTTTTTTTTAAATTAAGATTTCTTGATTAGCACCACTTTTTTGAAATGGTAAAATTCCTTTTGTTTTCGCATTTATTAATCCATCATTAAATAAGATGCATTTTAGCATTACAAAAAAGGGTGCCAATCAAGCATCTCAATTTAAAACAAGTTGGAAATTGCACATGAACGTAGCAAATGAGGTGCGTTCGTACGATAACGAAGTTTAAAAAATTATTCAGATCTTGCTGATATAGTAGAGCGTACTTCGGATATAGTATAGTAGTCGAAATCTTTGTGTTTCTGTAAATATGCAGAAAGTAATTTTTATTACACCTCAAAAACGTATATCTTATTCATAAAATGTGAAATAGTTGAATATAATTAAAACACGCCCCAAACAATGTTTCCCCATATAGCATTATGTAGTGGAATACTTTTGTGTGGCCCTGTAACTTAATAATAAAAATTCTTTGCATCACAGATTGTACAGAATGCATATTTTAGTATATATTTCATAGATTCATACCACTTATATTATGTTCGAATGAGTAAAACATCATTAAAATTCATTTGAAACTTTTTTCCCATTGATCGTAATGTAATGGAATACTTTTGATTGTCCCTGTAAATGATCTATGCATCCGACTTTCATAACATTTTAAATGACTCAATAAAATTACGTAATAATTATATGTTTTAAATTTCAAACGATTAAAATGCATGTGAATTTTTTTTCCCCATTGACCATAACGTAATGGAATCCTTTTGATTGTCCCTGTAATTGATCTTTGCATCCGATTTTCATTACATTTGAAATGACTCGACAAAATTACGCAATAATTATATGTTTTAAATTTCAAACGATTAAAATGCATTTGAAACTTTTTTCCCCATTGACCGTAATGTAACGGAATCCTTTTGATTGTCCCTGTAATTGATCTATCCTTCCGATTTTCATAAAATTTGAAATGACCCGACAAAATTATGTTATAATTATGTATTTTAAATTTCAAACGATTCGGTTGGGTAGTTTTTGCGTTGTTATATGCGGACGGACAGACAGACAGACAGACGGACAGACAGACGGACAGACAGACAGACGGACAGACAGACAGACGGACGGACTGAGCGACAACAATAGGTGCTACGTATTTACATAATTACGAACGCACCTAAAAAGTAGCCCATCTGGCAACGCTGCACACACTGAGAAAAAAAGTATGTGGTTCTGGAATCTTGAATCTAAATTGTGGCTGTAGAAAAAAAAAAATCCGTGTCATCTCTATAAATTTTAGCTTCATTTACTATTCTAGAATCTCCTACTAGAGTTCAAGAGAGTTTTTCTATATTCTTATGGTCACACTTATCGATGCGAGGTTCGTTTTAGTAATTATTATTCTAGTTTATGAAATTATTCACGAAATAAAGCAATGTTTTCCCTCTAACTGAAATGATTCCTTGTCGTTTCGTCATGTATAGAAAACAAGAGGCTACAAATTCTAGATGATTTCGTCTATTCAGTATAGATGTTTAAATAATTCGCATAACTCGGAAATTTATATTTCTCGTTGAAGGATTTGAAAAATGACTAACTAATCTGTTTATTCTAGGTGAAGGTGGTATATTTTTTAGGTCCGTTCGTAATTATGTGAATACATAGCACCTGTAGCCGTCGTTCAGTCCGTCCGTCTGTCCGCATATAATAGAACAAAAACTACTCAACCGAATAATTTGAAATTTAAAATGCATAATTGTTGCAAAATTTCGTTGAGTCATTTCAAAAATTTATGAAAATCGGATGTATAGTTTAACTATAAGGCAATTCAAAAGTCTTTCGTTACATTACCATTAATGCTGGGAAAGAATAATTTGAAGTGCATTTTCATGATAATATACTCTTTGGAATGTAATAAAATTGATATCTATCTATGAAGTATGCACTAAAATATACATTCTGTACAATCTGTAGTGCAAAGAATGTTTGTTTTTAATTTACAGGTCCACACAAAAATATTCTATTACATAATGGTATAGGGGGAGCATTGGATTGGAGCGCGTTTTAATTATATTAAACTACTTCACATTTTATGAAATTGATATACGTTGCTGGGTTTTACAACAAGTTACTTCTTGTATAATAGAAGGAAGACAGTGGATACACAAAAGATTTTGGTTACTATAATGTATCTGAAATACCGTATACAATTACATCAAGATCTGAATATTTTTAAAATTTCACTACAGTACGAACGCACCTCATTTGCTACGCTTGACGTGCAATTTACGACTTGTTTTCTCAGTGCAATATTTTATCTTTACTAAATGTAGAAGTGTTTCGCTTTTACATAAAAACTTTATTTTTATTCCTCAGTAAAATTTGTTAATAGCTGGTACATAACTAAGCGGGTCAAGCATGTCCATAAAAGTATTCATAAACGAAATTTAAATGTATTTGACATTGAAGATTTTGTTGCATCGACTTAAAGCTATTCGAGAAAACTTTCAGTAGCAGACAAATTAAAAAAAGAAATCGTAAGTGAAATTTAATTTTGGGCAGCATTGTATATATGTTCGGATGTTATACAGTCGAGTCTCTATATAACAAAATCCACTGCTCCAATAAAAAATTCGTTATATAGAGAAATTCGATGTATAGAGAATGATATTAAAAATCGTATTTAATGTGTGAAATTTGAACAAATATTATTTTTGATCTTTTGAATTAAGAATTTGAAGTGCTTAAAAGTAAATATTAACCTAACATTTTATTTCTTAATCATTTAAGCAGTTTCAAAAAAGAGAACAGACATTTATTTGAAAGCTTAATGAAAATCAAATAAGGAAGACTTGCATTAATTTCAGACGAAGAAATCTGTGATTTTTTTTTTTTTTTTTTTTTTAATTGTTACGCTCTCAAAAAATACTCAAATTTTAGCAAGGAATGAAAAATTGTACTTAACATTTTCCTCCATCTGAAGGCCTCTCTTGTGTGCCTCTCATTGATTCCTCTCTTACATGTGTATTAATGCAATTGACACTGTTTTGAGAAAGATGTGGAAAGGTGTGTGGGAGGTGGGATGTATTCGTTGGATTTAAAGAACAAGAAGAAAAGTAATAAAAAAAACTCAGCATTGACGATAAATTAAAAATAAGTGATGGAAAATTGATTCCATATGATTTCGAAGCTTTTTAAAACTGTTTTTTATGACCAATTTGTGAAAAAATTCTTTATATTGAGATAGATATAGAGACTGTTTTTAATGTAATCATGCGAAAAGGGGACCGTTCCTACGAAAAATTCGTTATATAGAGAAATTCGATGTATGGAGTTTCGTTGTAGAGAGACTCGACTGTATTTTAGAATTGTAATAGTGCATTAAGTAATTTGAGCAAATGAAGTTACGAATCTTCGGACGTCATAGATTATACAATTATAAGATAATGCTATATACGACGGAGAAATAGAAGTCAAAATGTTAACCTGAAAAATTTTTCCTCGTTCAAATTCAATTGACAGGCGCATCAATTAGTATGTCTTGTCTAGTCTATTACAAAAATATATAATTGCATACCATTAGATGAAAATCAATATCAGATAAGGAAACATTCACCGCAATTTCAGAATTCCGGGTTGTCCAAATTGTACCAAACCCTTCATAGTATGTAAAGATTACCGTTGGCAATACATTTTTCATTCTTTCTTTTCTCTTTATAAATTACAATGTAGATAGACTCGTTTTCAATGCTAATTTTCTTTTCTCATTAAAGGATGCTACGGAGTACGAACGATGAAACAGAAAGGCAGGAAAAATTATGCAATTATGACATAACCATTATCAAATGTTTCAAAAATATGCATTAAAGTATTTAATTGCTATAAAGGACGTTAAATACTAATAAAAACATTAAAAGATCTTAATAATTTTACATGTTTCGATTGAATTTACTCAATCATCATCAGAAAAAAAGAAAATACAAATAAACACAAAGATGGAAAATGACAATGAACTATTACAAATGAAATTTAAAAATCTTTAAAAAATAAAAATCACGCACGTTATATTTTAATTATGTATCACGTTGTTTAATTTTTAAATTATTTAACAATTCAATCCAAATATTTGGGATTTGAAATGACAAGGAATCATTGCAGACCATTGAGCTTCTGACGTAAATTTCAATACTCTCTCTAATAAAAAGTTGCAAATAAAAATCTGACCTATAAATTAATTTACTTTCATTAAACAAAATATCTATGTTTTCTATTTGATTTAGCCTAGATAATGCTGTTTTACCTCTATTAAATTTTATGTCTGCAATGTGCTCTTTACATCTTATTTTGAATTTTCTTTGAGTCATGCCAATATAATAATTCTTATAACCACCTTCTTTAAGATATGGAATGATGTAAACACCTGATCGGTCAAATTTGTCAATGGGGTCAATTCTAGTTGTTACAGTTGTTACTTTTTATTAGAGAGAGTATTGAAATTTACGTCAGAAGCTCAATGGTCTGCAATGATTCCTTGTCATTTCAAATCCCAAATATTTGGATTGAATTGTTAAATAATTTAAAAATTAAACAACGTAATACATAATTAAAATATAACGCGCGTGATTTTTATTTTTTAAAGATTTTTAAATTTCATTTGTAATAGTTCATTGTCATTGTTTGTGTTTATTTGTATTTTCTTTTTTTCTGATGATGATTGAGTAAATTCAATCGAAACATGTAAAATTATTAAGATCTTTTAATGTTTTTATTAGTATTTAACGTCCTTTATAGCAATTAAATACTTTAATGCATATTTTTGAAATGTTTTTAATGGACGTATATGAAAACTTCTATTTATAATTAATGTCATTATCAAATGATTTAGTTTTCTTAATGAACATGCATATTTTCTTTTGAGCATGGACGTCTTTTGACAAACTAAAATTTTTCGCACGTACTCTACTTAAGGCATAGAAATACATCCGGAATTTCTCATCTTTCTTAATTACGTAAAAAAAAAAGAAAAAAAAAGCTTTCAGGTTTTGAATATATACTAATTATTCCTTTAACCCTTTCCGGCACACTGTGCCCGGTCAGGGATACTTAATTTTAATTCCAAACTTGCAAACGGCACCAATAATATTTTAGTAAAATTTTGCCTTTACAATAAAAGTTTAAATTAAGGAATTCAAAATATCGCCAAATTTTTTTTGTGAATTCCGGTGTCAGTCGATAATTTCTCCTTTTACTAACAGATTTTGCCCGTACCGGAAAGGGTTAAGAGGCCACTCGACTCGCTCAAAAAAAAACTCGGATGATAATGTAAAGTCTATAAGGGCGTTATTTTCAAATAAATTGCTCAAATTTTAATATTTTCCCATGATTTTTTTTTTTTTTCGATGAAATAGCTGAGGACGATCTCGGGCTAGTTTTTACTTTTTCGATTTTGGTTTCGGATTTTAAAACAAGTTGGAAATTGCATGTGAAGCGTAGCAAATGAGGTGCGTTCGTACGATAACGAAATTTTTAAAATATCACTCTCATATATCAATCTCATAAAATTGTAAATAGTTAATTACAATTAAAATGCGCAACAAACAATGTTCTCTCTATACTCATTACGTAATGGAATACTTTTGTGTGGCCTTGTAAATAAATAACAAAAGTTCTTTGCACAACCGATGATGCAAAATCTATATTATAATATGTACTTTATGATGCATATCAATATTATTATGTTCGAATGAGTGTAATATTATTAAAATGCATTTGAAACTTTTTTTTTTCCATTGACTGTAATGTAACGGAGTACTTTTGATTGTCCCTGTATTTGACCTATGCATCCTATTTTCAAAAAAAAATGAAATGACTAGACAAAATTATGTAATAAGTATGTAATTTAAATTTCAAACGATTAAAATGCAATTGCGACATTTTCCCCCATTGACCGTAATGTAACGGAATACTTTTGATCGTCCCTGTAATTGATCTATCCATCCGATTCTCATAAAATTTGAAATGGCTCGACACAATTATGTAATAATTATGTATTTTAAATTTCAAAAGATTCGGTTGGGTAGTTTTTGCGTTGTTATATGCGGACAGAGGGACAGACAGACGGACAGAGAGACGGACAGACGGACGGACGGAACGACAACTATAGGTGCTACGTATTTACATAATTACGAACGCACCTAAAAACGAGGTAGGACCCGTCAAAATTCGACGAAAGAAAATGTTTAAGAAAGAACTGTTTCATTGATTTATAACTAAACCTGCAAAATTAGTTACAGCGAAAAAGCATCTTATATTGATCAGTCTAACTCTCAAACAAATATTACTTTAAAGCAAAGATTAACAAAATACTATAAAGGTCAGCTGTCCAAATTTTAAAATTAAACTTTAATCATCTATGTAATCAGTAAAATATAATAAAGATTAGTTTTTATATTGAAGTTATCAATTGAGGGCAGTGGCGCCGACTTCCGGGTCTGCGGGTCTGCCGCGCAGACCCTGAAAAATATCTGCAGACCTTGCACTATCTTGGCAGACCCTGCAAAATGCAGGCATGAGACTCGCAAATTTCCGGGTTTTTTTTTTTTTTTTTTTTTTTTACTTTCCGATTTTTTGCTGTTTCGCACGGGAGTGATTTGTTCCGGAATTTTAAAAAATCGGTCATCAATCCGAAAATTAGTAGATAACATCGCGAAAAAAAACTCAAATTTTGTCAAAAGATCGCGTAATAAACGGGAATCAAAGAATAGCGGGGGGGGGGGGGGGAGGTGTCAATTTCATCGAAAGATCGTGGGAAAACGCCAGTTTCATCAAAGAATCGCGAATAAACGTCAATTTTGTGAAAAGATTATGGAAAAAACATGAAAATCGTAAAAAGATCGCGAAAAATTTCGTCAAAAAATAGTATGAAAAACGCGCATTCTGTACAAGAATCACAGAAAAAATGCAAATTTCGTTCTAAGATAGTGGAAGAAAATGCAAATTCTGACAAAGAATCGAGAGAAATACATGGATTTTCGCAAAAAGTCGCAAAAAATACGAATTTCGCAAATAATAGCGAGAACAAAATTAAATCTTTCAAAAAAAATCGCAGAGAAAACGCAAATTCTGTTGAAAAATTGCGAATTTTGACTAAAAACGAGAATTTCGTCAAACAATAGTGAAGAAAATGCAAATAATCGCAAAAAAAACTCTTAATTTCGTTCAAAGATAGCAGAGAAAAAGCAAATTCTGAGAAAGAATCGGGGGAAAAACGCGAATTTCGGCAAAAGATGGCAGGAAAAACGCGAATTTCGGTAAAAGATTGCGATGGAGAACGCAAATTTTGACAAAAAATTACAGAAAAAACGCGAACTTTTGCAAAAAACACGAAAACATTTCGGGCAAAACGCAAAGAATAACGAAAAAACAAGAATTCTGTTCAAAAACAGCAGAGAAAAAGCAATTTTTCTGTCAAAGAATCGTGGAGAAAATCGGAATTTAGGCAAAAAATCGGCGGAAAACGCAAATTTCGGGAAAAGATCGCGATAAAAACGCAAACTTCGCCTAAAGTTCGCGAGAAAAAACAAATTTCGGCGGAAGATCGTGGAAAAATTCGAATTTTAGCAAAGAATCACGGAAAAAGACACGAATTTCATGAAAAAATAACAGAAAAACGCAACGAATCGAGGAAAAACTCAAATTTCGTTCAAAGATAGCAGGAAAAAAAAAAAAAAAATTCAATTGAAAGAATCGTGCAAAAAACGCTAATTTTAGGTAAACATCGCGGGAAAACGTTAATTTCGGCAAAAGATCGCGGGAAAACGCTAATTTCGGCAAAAGATCGCGGTGGGGGGGACGCAAATTTTGACAAAACATTGCGAAAAAATTGCAAATTTCGGCGAAAAATCGCGAATAAAATGCATTTTTCGGCGAAAAATCGCGAGAAAAATACAAATTTTGGCAAAAGATCGGGAGAAAAATACGTGATTATCTTGCCATATTTATTAACTGATGTTTTGAGTAAAGTATATGAACATGTGAACCCAGATGCAGAATCAGCGCAACGCTGCGACGCTTGTCGCAGACTCTTGGGAAGTTTTTGCAGACTATTTTGCAACTGTTAAAAATGTAACAAAAATTAAAAAATTTCGGTCTTTATTCCAAAAATTCGGTCATAAAATGTATCGCGAATTTCAACAAATAGTCTTCGAAAAGAAATCAATTTCGTCATAGATCGCGGGAAACACGGGAATTTTGTCAAAAGAAACGCCGAAAAAACGGAAAAATTCTTCAAAAGATGACGAAAAAAATGACAGTTTTCGTCAATAAATCAGGAAAAAACAGCAAGTTTTCTCAAAAAGTTGCGAAAAAACGGCAAACTTCTTCAAAAAAAAAAAGGGCATATTTCTTTAAAAAATCACAAAAACGGCAAATTTTCACAAAAAATTGCGAAAAAAGGGCAAGTTTCCTCAAAAAGTTGCAAAAAAACGGCAAATTTCCTCAAAAAGTTGCAAAAAATGACAAATTTCTTCAAAAAATTGTGAAGAAACGACAAATTTCCCCCCCAAAAAATTGCGAAAAAAAGGCAAATTTCTTCAAAATATCGTGATAAAACGGCAAATTTCTTCAAAAAATCGTGAAAAAACGGCAAATTTCGTTAAAAAATCGCGAAAAACGGCAGTTTTCGTTAAAAAAAATCACGAAAAAACGGTAAGTTTCCTTTAAAAAAAATGCGAAAAAAGACAAATTTCTTCACAAAATCGTTAAAACGGTAAGTTTCATTAAAAGATCGCGGCAAAAAAAGCAAATTTCTTCAAGAGATCGTGACAAAACGACAATTTTCGCCTAAAAATCGTGACAAAACGTCAGTTTTCGTCAAAAAAAAAAAAAAGCGAAATATCGGCAGTTTTTATCATAAGATCGAAAAAATGTAAATTTCGTCAAAAGATCGCGAAAAACCCGCAAATATTTTCTCAAGGGAAAGGTTTTTCTCCCCCTTTTCCGAACAATACATGAGGTGTTAAAAAATCTGTGAACAAAGGCAACTTATCTTTAAAAGTACTTTCCTTTTATGTCTATCACAAATACTCGGGGGGTTTGAGTGCATATAATGTAATGTGAGAGTTTGGCCTGCAGACTTTTTTAAGTTTTTACTTGTGTTGCAGACTGCAGAAAAAAATTCTGCTGCTGGGCATGTGAATTGGACAACTAGCAAACATTTCTCTGTTTAAAACATTGAATCATAATTATGGACTTAAAATAGAAACTTTCAATTTAAAATTACTTATAGTATTTGCATAAATTATTGATTTCTCCCACCCTCCCCCTTGAAATAAAACAGCATTTGAAAAGTATAATTTCTTTTCTTTTTCTTTCTTTCTTTCTTTTTTCTTTTTTTTTTTTTTTTTTTTAATAATCTTATTTAATATAACATATGTTTAAACACAAGCTATTTTAAGTAATTTCTCATTTTCCCGTTTCACGTGCTTTTCCTCTTTTTTGTCTTTTTGCAAACGCATGCCTGAAAATGTATTTAAAATATCACTAAAATCTGAGCCACTGTCCTTTTTTTATTATTATTCGCGACAATCAAATCAGTTGGCCGTCACATATAGTATATGTATTGTGATCATGGGTGCAAGTTTTCCGTCCACAGGACTAAATTTGACTTCTGAAAATTAATTCCCGAAACATGATGAGAACTGACCTACCCTCAAACAACTGCCCTTGTGGCAGACCCAGCTTTGGGACCAAAGTTGGCTCCTATGATTGAGGGTCTTAAATTTGGTATGAATGCGAATGAAAAAAACAAAAATTATTCTAAATTCATATGATCATAGAATTTCATGCGAAATTAAAACCCGTCATCATTTTTATCTTCTCAACATTTACCCACGCACTTCTCATATCCGTATTCACCACGTTTAAAAAAAATGATATTTTAATATCACTTAAACTCGAAATTGAAGTAGGGTAATTGATGAATAAAAACGAAATAAAACCGAAATCACCGAAGTTTATTACAGACGACATTTTTGACAAAATATACGCATTTTAATTTCTATTTTTTTTTTTTTTTTTTTTTTTTTTTTTTTTTTTTTTTTTAATTTTAAGAGAGAATGGAGTGATTCTGTTGCCACAATTACAAAATTGGTACTAAAACTATAAAAAATTAATATCTCAAAAACTAATTAAGATACAGCTTTCAAACAAATTGCATTTAAAAGTAATTTTTTTTTCTATACGACGGTGTAAAAATTTTAAAATTTCGATGTTTAGAAATGTAAAATTTGCAAGGAAAAGTGTTGCCATTCACAAAAAGACGTATGTGTTACGCACAGATACGTTTGGCCTTTATAAAATAGATACTTTAATTTTCGGAACCGGTTGAAAACGGTTCTGAAATTGAAACTATCTTAATATTTAAAAAATATAACCAAAATCGAAAAAGTAAAAACCAGCCCGGTTGTAGATCGTCCTCAACTATCCTATGCCCAAAAAAAAAAAAAAAAAATCAAGTAAAAATATTAAAATTTGGGCGAGATATAAGAAAATAACGTCCCCATAGACTTAACATTATCATCCGGGTCTTTTTTGAGCGGTTTCTTGAGGCTGCAATCAGTTAGTCCCCTGGTCGTGGATTGCATCCGTACACATATATTTAAAAATGGGTACACAACATTTCAGTTTTTATGTTTCGGTCTCTAGCTATGTCGATACCCACAACCTTATAGCTCGAACTCCTGTACTAGACCAGTCAGACATCACATGGTTCAATATCTTGTGGGGTCTTTTATAACTCGTGATAATGATATCACACAGTGCAGAAAATTTGTGTGACTAAACGTCTTTTTTTAAATTTATTTATTTTATTATTTATTTATTTTAAAGAAAATCCATCACTGAAAAAAAAAGGTTTCTGAAAATTGAGTAAAAAGTACTCAATTTTAAGTATTTCACATACTCAAAATAGCTTCGATCCAAATGTACTCGAAACACATTTACTTATTTTTGTTTCCATGGTTGTATTCAAATGCAAATCGCTATGAACTACCCCCTTAACTTACAAATTAAATTAAAAATATGCTAGCATTTATTTCTTGATCAAAATTATTAACAATAAAAGTTTAATTGATTGTTTATTAAGAAAAATAGCAAAAATTATTAGCAAAATCCCCAAATCGAATATTCTTATGGCAAGTGCACACTATTTGCAAGTACTTTTAAATTATTTCAAAATACTGTGCATAATTTAATATTTGCATTAATAAGAATCTTTTATACCACCATGAATGAAATAAACCATTACAAGGTACAAGGTTTGGAATTGATAATATGTGATGTTTCAAAATTGAGAAAGCAATGTGATCATTTTTTATCCAAACATACTCAATTTAGTATGAGTACATCAATGTTCTTATTTTTAAGCATTTCTTTCTTTTTACTGATGCTTTCAGTATTATTAACTATTTTATATACCACTCAAAATCCTTTGTTAAAATATAAACTTTGTGAATGAGTGAGTAATACTTAACATTACACCAGGATACCAGTGAAATAAACAGTTGACGAAAGTCACTTATAAGCTGTCTGTGACAAAACTAATTGTTATAAAGGAAGTCAATGATTGTGTGTGTACATCCCCGTAAAGCATAATAACGTCACTGCAACGTCGTTCTGAAGTCACATTGTGACTTTGTGACCATCGATTGTCGATGTGACGTCACGTGACGTCGATGTGAAGTCACAGTGACTAAAATGTGAAGTCTTTATGGCCATTTTAGAGCTCTTTTGTGACGTTCACAAAGTGGTCACAATGTGACAAATTTGTGAAAAATGTGTCATTTGTAACTAATTCGACATTAACATTATGACGAAACTGTGACAAAAGCGACGATATTTAAATTGCCAGAATCATATTTTTTAAAGTAAATAACATGTTTTGAAGGATATTAATAAATTTCTAAAGATTTCTAAGAAAGTCACATCTCAGTCACAATGTGACGTCAGTGAGTGGTGGCATTTTGGTCACAGATGTGATGAGACCAAAGTGACTCACAGTGACGTCACTGTGACTTCACTGTGACCATGCATGCTATTAGGGTCTATACATACGAGAACCATAGGAGCAAAGAGAATTTTGTTTTTCATGTCACTTATTACTTACCCATCATACGTAGTATAGGGTAAGTCTTGCAATTGTTTTTAAAAATCGAAAAAAAAAAAATGACGAATTTACACGTTTCAGATACTGGAGATTCCGAAAAACATATTTTTAGGGGGAAAAAATTGTCGTCCGTCTGTCTGTCGTCTGTCGCCTGTCTGTCTGTAAACGCCCTATCTGACGAACAAATTGAGATAGAGACTTGAAATTTTGTGTGTATTTAGTATGTAAGAATGGAACGAAGCCAAATTTAATATCAGTAATCTCGATTATCCGGAACTATTTTTTTCGGGCCCTCGAAAAATTCGTTCTGATGAAAGGTATATAAAAAAATTCAATTTTTTTTATTATTACTTTACGGGGTGGACGTGAAAGGCAGTAAAATAATACATATTTTACATCAAGAACGAAGTCAATCGGGTTATTAGTTGCCGAGATATTTGTAATCCTGTTTTCCACATTCTTCGATTTTTCATGACCCTGTATTTTATTCAAATTTCAATTCAGATATATATTTTAATTGTAAGTAAGACGCGTAATCCGACGCAGTGAACTATTAGTTAATGTGATTATTATTTTTGGAGTTATAAGGAAGTTTCTTTTACGCACTTCGGTACTACTTGAGTAGTTTGGCATTTTATATAATTAGTCGAAATTAGTTCATCATCAATTCATCAACAGAGCATTACTATGTATATTAACAATATTTAGATATACGTTTAAATTTCGTTTTGGAATTGCGATGCATTTTATAAATAATTTACACATGTCTTATTTTCATATATTATATTATGCATATCGATGATTGTTAAGTATTATGGTGGCCCCTAACGACTAGTTTTAAAATGTACAAAATTAATCAAGTTTCCAAAAAAAAAAAAAAAAAAAAAAAAATGATGGCGAGATAAACTTAATCAATGTAAAAAATATCGGTATTTTATTCTGTATAAAAGTTTGCTGTGCATTCGTGGAATAATAAATAAATAGCTCCGTTACTTTGCGAGTTAAAGCCCTTTAAAACTAGTTTTTATAACCTTTTAGTCGAGAATTTAAAATAACGCGTGGGGTTTTCTAAGTTTCCGAACTCCACCTAAAAGTTGTGCTGCTTTAAATTAACCTCTCAAGCAGAGAATACCATTACACCGAGTTTCTAATGTCGCGGTATTCTGTAAAAAATTTCAATAAACCTGATAGGATTGTGCAAATCACTCTTTACAAATGCATTCGTAATTATGAAAATACGTACCACCTATCGTAGTCGTTCAATCCGTCCGTTCGTCTGTCTGCATATAACAGACCAAAAACTACCCGATCGAATGCTTTGAAGTTTAAATATATAATTGTTACATGATTTTGTCGAGTCCCTTAAAATTTTATGAAAATCGGATGTATAGTTCAATTACAGAGACAATCAAAAGTATTCCGTTACATTACGGTCGATGGGAAAAAATAGTTTCAAATGCATTTTAATGGTGTTACACTCTTTCGAACATAATAAAATTGATATGCATCTAAGAAGTGAATACTAAAATATACATTCTCTACAATCTGTGGTGTAAAGAATATTTGTTTTTAATTTACAGGACTATACAAAAGTATTGTTTACATAATGGTATAGGGAGGAACATTGTTTGGTCCACATCTTAATAATATTAAACTATTTCACATTTTATGAAATTGGTATACCTTGCTGAGGTTTATTACAAGTTACTTCCTGTTTAATAGAAAGCAGATAATATTGACAGGGATACTCAAAAGATTTCGGATATTCGACTGTATTCGAAGTACTGTGTACTAATACATCAAGATCTGAATAATTTTAAAACTTTCGATTAGTAAGAACGCTTCACGTGTAATTTCCGACTTTATTATTATTATTTAGTTATTAAGGGAACGTATTTTTAGCGAGTTTGATTTTTTTTTATAAATTGAATTTTAAAAAGTAAAATATAATAATTTTTGAAATAATTTCAATTATTAAACAATTTAAGTTATTTTAGATATTTAAAAAGAGTTTTAAGGGGTCCAGGACACAAAAATATTCAAATTTTGACTCAATCAATTTGACTCCTTGTGAAAATGCGTTTTTCTTCATGATGGGTTTTTCACCATAACTCAAAAACCGTTTGAGATAAATAGTTCAATCCTGGAACATGTCTTTTTCAATTATTTCACTCTAATTTTGATTCAACAAATTAAAATAAAAATACTTACGAAAATATGATTTTTTTTAAATTCCATGTTTTTTTTTTTTTTTTTTTTTTTTTTTTTGACTTTAAAGATTTTTAATTTTTACATAAACCAATATTTTAAAAATGCTAAATCAAAAATAATGCTTTTATATTTCATTTATTTAAATAAAAAAAATGAAATTGTACAAATAATATTTCGAGTTATAATGATTTTAAACTACCCCAATTTTTAAATAAATTTTAAATTTTAAATATAAAAAATCCCAGTCGGCTGGGCCTATAGGCGGAGGTAGATTTCGAAGAGTGCTCATTTCAACAAAAAAATATATGATTAGAGATAAACCCAGTTTAATAACTTCATTTGGCACCATCATAACTTCATTTGGAAAAATTTTTAATTTCATTTTTCTGCAAAAACTGGTTTTATCAGAATCATCTTAAGAAAAATTCAGCTCAAATGCCCATTTTGACAACAAATTTTGAAATAGATTCTGAATTTATGAAAAAATCGACCAAAACAGTACATTATACAGCTCCTAAATAACAAAAAACTGTCAGTTGAATGCATTTGAGAAAAAAATTGAATTTAAAAATGAGTCATAAAATAACCGATTTGTTGTTTGAATTCATCCTTAATTCTTTAATCATGATTGCTTCGGAAAATTTTGTGCGAAATACTCACTTTGACAGCATTTTAAAAAATATATTCTATCTTTATCAAAAAACTGGCCAATGCGTCACAGTATATAGTTCCTAAATAAGAGGATCTGTAAATTGGATGCGTTTGAGAGTGAAAATGGATTTTAAAACGAGTCATAAAAAACGCAATTTGCTATGTGAAAACTTCCTTAAATTTTCAGTCACGATGATTTCGGAAAATTCTGTTCAAAATACCCTTTTTGGTAGCCTTTTTTGAAATATATTCCGTCTTTATCAAAAAACTGACCAATGCATCACATTATATAGTTCCTAAATAAGAGGATCTATAAATTGGATGCGTTTGAGAACAAAAATGGATTTAAAAACGAGTCAGAAAAAAACGCAATTTCTTATTTGAATACTTCCTTCAATTTTCAGTCCCGATGACTTTCGGAAATTCTGTTCAAAATACCCTTTTTGGTAGCTTTTTTTGAAATATATTCTGTCTTTATCAGAAAATTGACCAATGCGTCACTTTATACAGTTTCTAAATAAGAGGATCCACCATTTGAATGCGTTTAAAATAAAAAATGAATTTAAAAATGAGTCAGAATATAAGCAGTTTAAATTTGAGGTTTTTTCTCCAACTCCTATTTTTGTTTAATTTCTTTTTGCTATACGAATTGGTCCTATGAAAAACTTGTCAATATAAAAGCTGTAGATATTTTTGAGAAGATGTAAAATAAATTTAATCAGATTTCATATCTTAAAAATTGACGGAGTTATGGATTTTTCTCTTTTTTCAGCGCCCTTTTTCTTTTCGTTTTTAATTTTTTTCATCGGTAAAAGTTGGTCCTATCAAAAACTTGTAAATACAAAAGTTTTAGATAATTTTAAGAACATTTACAAAATATTTAGTTGGACTTGATATCTTGAAAATTGACGAAGTTATGAATTTTTTTCTCTTAAAATCCCTGTTTTTTTCGCCCCTTGAGCCTACTTCTAAATTTATCAAAAATCTGTCATGCATATACTTTTGCATATACTACCATTTTTAAGAAGTAATATAAATTTTAAACCGATTCGAGATCTACTTTAATTAAGAAGTTATGGCGTTTTTTCGGTTTTCACAAAAACGCCCTCTATTCCGACCCCCTTGGTCCGATTTTGCCCATTAACGAACTTAGCCGAGATTTTATCCCTTTTGATTTTATGTACCAGTTTGGTGGAGATTGGAGAAGAATTATAGAAGTTATCGTGTCCATAAAAAAGTGATATATATATATATATAGATAGATATATAGATAGATAGATAGATAGATAAACTGGTGCGATTGCAATAGGTAATATTTCTTACGAAATCTAACTAATATATATATATAGATAGATAGATAGATATATAAACTGGTGCGATTGCAATAGGTAGTATTTCTTACGAAATCTAACTAATATATATATATATAGATAGATAGATAGATAGGTATATAAACTGGTGCGATTGCAATAGGTTGTATTCTTACGAAATCTACCTAAAAAGTATGAAACGTTTTATCATGTGATTTTGTTTACAAATAATATGGTTAACCATCACAAAAAATCTATTTCTCTAGAAAACTATTGTATATACACTCTAGGGTATACTCTTTGCTTTGAACATACACTATATGGCTAAAGATGACCGGCCACTTGCCATTTTAGGCATGTTGTTAAGTATCTAGAGAAACATAGAAGGAATTATTCTGAAATTCTAAGTGTGTAAATACATTTAGTTAACATTAGTTAAAATAATTACATTCGGTTTTCACAAAAACGCCCCCTATTCCGACCCCCTTGGCCCGATTTTGCCCATTAATGAACTTAGCCGAGATTTTATCCCCTTTGATTTTATGTACCAGTTTGGTGGAAATTGGTGAAGAATTATAGAAGTTATCGTGTCCATAAAAAAGTTATATATATATATATATATATATATATATATATATGACATATATGTATACAAGTCATACATTTCCGTAAAGATTTTTTTTCCGAAACTTCATAAGGGACCGTCAACAAATTAAAAAAGAACGAATATCTTTTGGATAACCCGTCAAAACTAATGTAACAAAAGCGCTCAAACTGTAGATTATGATTACGTAGCTAATTGTAATAAATTGTGTTCATTTTTATGTGGAAAGAATGTATACTGGTAGAGAAGTTAAGGTTTTTATAAATACAGTCTCAAAGTGTTTTGCTTATAATTTGCAGAATTCTTAATATAAAAGGATTTTTTTTTTTTTTTTTTTTTTTTTTTTTTTTTTGAAAATATGACAAACAACATTGCACATAATTCTCTGTAATCAGAATTAAAAAATAATAAAAATTGCATGAAAAATGTGTAGGTTTACTAAATAATTTTTCACTGTGCATGCGTCAAAAATATCAAAATTTCATTTGCATATTATTTTAACTAAATGTATAGAGCAACTTTTCTGAAAATTTCAAAATCATAGCTTGAAAATTCTACAAAGAATCGTTGATTGAATAAGCTAAAAATCCGCTATTCCCAAAATGAAGTAAAAAAATGAAGGATTGTATCCATACATCCATTGATTAGTTTCAATATAGAATACACAATAGGGCACGTACTACTAAACATATATTTGGATAAAACCCCACATTTTTTTTTTTTGTTTCATTTTGGTAACGACGGATTTTGAGCTTATTCTATAGACGACCACATTCAGAATTTTCAAGCTATGATTTTAAGACGTTCACAAAAGTTGCTCTATTCATTTTTCTAACACAATATGCAAATGAAATTGTGTTATCGTTGAAGCATGCGCAGTGTTATATAGTAAACCTGCTCCTTTTTCATGCAATTTTTATTTTTTTAATTATGATTACTGGATATTGTGTACAATTTTGTTTGTCATATTTTCAGAAAAGAGCATTGTCTTATATTAAATTAGAAGCAAAAAACTTGGAAAAATTTAGGATTGTTTTTATAAAAACCTTAATTTCTCTGCGAGTGTACATGCTATCCACATAAAAATGAAAACAGTTTATTACAATAAGTCACTTAATCATAATCTACAGTTTAGGCGCTTTTTCGACATCAGTTTTGAAATGGTTATCCAAAAGATTTTCGTTCTTTTTCAATTTGTTGACAGTCCCCTATGGAATTTCGGGAAAAAATCTTCATGAAAATGTATGATTTGCATTATTATACTTACAGGCTTAGAGTTTCAGGATAATTCCTCACAATTCTTTCTAGAGATTTTAGAAAAAAAAGTCTAAAATTGCAAGTCACCGGTCACTTTGCCCGTATAGTGTATATCCTCTGCTTAAAAAATATACCTTTTTTTTAACTACACCATTAACTTTTTGTTTGTCACATAAACATAATGTTATCTTAGCTAACTAACGATAAAAACTGTCTGGTTTTGGTAGAGACTGGTCAGATGATATCCGACCCGAACCCATAAAAATCATTTAAAATCGACCTGCAACTCGATCCGAACGCGGCAAAATATTTCTCGCTGAACCGAAATTTACAATAAAGGAAAATAGACCAAAAATTTAATATAGTTAAGAAAAGGTAGTCTGTAATCATATTTCGAATATCAAGCTTATATATTATGTCGAAAAATAAACATGTAAAGAATCATTTAAATTCAGATATATAATTTTTCCTCTGGAAAGAAAAAAAAAAAATCGAGCTTTGTCGATAAAATCAGATTACTCGACGAGTAGTGTTTGTTAGATGTCTGTAATACAAGACAAAATTTCCAGACCAGGGAAAGGTTCTAACTGTATTTAAAAAAATTACCCCACCCGGTATAAAAATTAAAAATTTGACTGGCCCGGTCCATACTAAAATGTGTTGATTCGGCCTGCCCCTATTTGGACTTAAAACTAAATGTTCGGCCCGTACAAAAATTTAATTGACACGGCCGCCTGAATTTCTACGAAACATGCTGATAATTCTGAAACAACATCATCCGACAATTAAAGTTTTTTTTTTCTTTCTTTTTTTTTAAGCACATAGGTTTTTAATTAATATTATAAAAAGTTGGTGTGGGGATGTAGTGAAATCCAATAGAACTTCTTAAATCAGTACATAAAAATACAGAAATTAGCTAGTGCAAAGAGTATGTGTTTGTAGTATACTGAAAGCAAAAGCAGGGCACATTCTTGCTCATATTTTCAAAGTAGAAGTGCGTGTTTTTTGCGGCTGATTAAGAAAGGTTAACTTTAATTGAAAGGGCTTGCGAATTTCTGTCTAACTATGGTTTAGTAAGGAATTCTTTTGGATTTTACCTATATTTTATTTTCAGGATGTATTCTAAATTCATGCAGTACGCAATAACGGCAATATTAATGACCAATTACACAATTTCGTACATAAAGAATGATTTTAAAAAAATCGGTTAGACAATTACGTTCAAACAAAAATTCCGTATTTTTTTTTTTTAAAAATCGTTATTTTAAAAGAAAAGAAAAACATTATAAAATAAAATTCTAATTTTAAATTTCTACAAATCAAAAAGGAATATCTTAAGAAATATATGTATAATTTAATAAACCGAATTAATTTCTAAGACTTCACTGAATAAATAAATATACAACAACATATCTTATAATTTTTACGACAGTAAATAAGTAAAATGCTAAACCAACGTGTGCTCCGAAAAAGTTTAGACGTCTGGATGAGTTCGGCCCGGCCCGAGTTTCACGAATGAAAATTAGCCCGAGCCCAGCTTGCGGACCTAGACGGGAACGGGACTCAAGCTGGCTTCTCGAAGGCCTGACCTTTAGTATGGGTGTTTGAAATGCGAAAGATCCCACTTTGCGGCTTCATAATATCTATGATCAAAATATGAGTTACTGGAAAATAAAAAAGAATTAAAAACATTTACGTGATATAATTTAAATATTCTTATAACTCCATGCTTTTGTCACCAATATGATCAGGCACGGTCACTGAACACATTGAACTCCAAACGATCTTTTTGACATTTAAATCTATACTCGTAAATGACATCGCATCAGATGTAAATCACACATCATTAAACCGATTTCGAGGTTCAACGATTATTGATATCTACGTTTGAAACTGCAGTAAAGCTAATCTTACGATCTGATCATCGGAACAATTTATCAAAGTTTCGACACAGTCTGAAATATGGTTCAGAAAACTATTCCGTTGAATGTTATTATGAGTATTACTTTATGAACGAGATATTTACTTAAGTAGCTTGCTCTAAAAAATATATACATATGACCTAATACCAGAAATACAAAAATAGTAAAATTTTCCCTATATTTAATAGAGAACCCTGAAAGATGCTTCTGACACTGACATTTGACATAAATTATGTGGATTCTTTCTAACGAAAAAATAAATAGTTAGTAGAATATTAATAAAAATATGAATAAAAAGTCAAAATAAAAATCCCTTAATGACATTTTAAACACGTGAATCGTATTTAATGTCATTGAATGTTACATTCACAATCATCTATTATTGGCATTTAATCTTATAGTTTGGCGATAATTTTTTGGTCGACGGGTTAACCTAGTAGTACCTAATTTTTTAATGTTATTCTGCGAAAAAATAATATTTTGTAAATCTACAGATTATAATTTATTTTTATGTTTAATTACAAGTCAAAATACGGAATAGTTTTTTTAAAGTGTATGACAAAATGTAATTTGTGTGGCCTAGTCGAGGACTCGCTTTGCTCATCCTAATAACGTTATCAACATTTTGCTAATTGTGGATCTCCCGCCCCCCTTACGCTATCATGTGTTATCATTTGCCGAACACCCCCCCCCCCCTCACCTGATGATATCGTTATCAATATCTAACAAATTTGTTTATATTTATATACTTTTTTTCTTCCTTTTTATACGCTTGCAGTGATATACACATATAGTTATAGTATATTTATTAATCGCATATTTTATGAATTAAGAAATTAATAAAATATCAAAACATAAAATAAATTTATACAAAAAAAAAAAAATCTAAAAGAGTTAGTTACTATTTAAAAGAATTTAATAATAATTTATTGTTAAATAATGCATTCAAAATAATATTGTCTTCTTGCAATTGTCTTCTTATTCCTCGCGGATATAAGAGAAATTATCAACAAATACAACATTCATACTTTTTCTTTACTATTAAACCGCAAGCATCATTTCCTATATATTATGCTCCTTATTTCTCTAACAACGAATTATATGCCATATAGCAGAAGAGCAGGAATACCATACGTTGGAGCATTGAAAAATTTGGAATAAAATGATTTTATAAAAAATTTAATGGCTTTAATAATAGCTTTGTATTTTCGTAAAAACATATAGTAACTAGTCGGATGAGGCAATCCCAAAACTTTCTTCTATCTCATGCACGTTAATACGTTAATACTTCCAGAAAAATGAAGCATGGCAACGTCACCGATTAGGTAATTTACACCAAAATCTAAACTGTAACAACTTGTTTCAAATTCTGACTGAATCTGAAGCTCGATGAAAATCCGTATAATAGTATCTGAGATAGAAGCATCGCAAAAATCATTAAAAAAACTGGATAGAAGCGCCCCTGTTGACAGATTTAATTCAAAAACTATAAAGAATACTAATTTATGTCAGGGACTAATTGAATCTGAAGTTTGATGAAAATTCGCGCATTACTTCCTGAATAGAGAGCTATTGCAATAATCATGAATAATACCGCAAGCAGCACCATCTGTTTGGCGATATGTACCAAAATGAATAAAAACCATATATATCAAGTACTAACGGAATCTGAAATTTTAGTAAAATCCGTCCGTTAGTTCTTGAAATATAGCTATTATGGAAATCGTGAAAAAGGCACCATAGCAACAGCACCTGTTGGGCGATATACAACAAAAGCTAATCAAATCCAGTTTATAATCAAACTGAATCTAAAGTTTTGTGAAATAGTTCTTAAAATAGAGCGCCCACAAAATTTATGTCACATAGAGACAGACAAACATTTTGTAAAAACAGGTTTTTTTTTTTTTTTTTTTTTTTTTTTTTTTTTAAAATTTCTGACCTCTAAAACGTATAAATCCTTCGAAAATTTTCACGAATACAATATTCTCTTTTTGTAAAGATAGAAGAAAGTAATAACAATAATCGTAACAGATTATTTGGCTATAAAGGGGAAATTGCTGAAAAAAGAAAGGTTTTTTTTTTCGATAAAAAATGATAGCAATATCAAATCAATCCCCCTCTCCCCAAAGATATCTTCGGTATCAAGTACGAGATCCGCCAATCCCACGGCCCTCATTAAAGTAATAACGTTAAATATGCACGGCCTCAGTGGAAACATTTACAGACGATATGGAGAGAAAACATGCATCTACTAAATATTTTTAAAATATCCATATCTGTCGATACATTGATAAATAATCCAGCCCCTACTACTGCAACCTGTAAACCTGTTTTTGCAAAAATAACTCCAGAAAAAAAAGCAAGAAATAATTAAAGGAAAAAAGTTTTGTGGGGATTTTGTAGTAAGATTCGAAAACATATTCTTATTTTTTGTGAAATTTCCACGAAAAGAAATATAAGTATCGACAGCCTTGATGACATGTCCCTCAATTATGGAAACTTAAATATTTTTCTTGCTCTTTCATTATGATAAGAATTTTGCAAATCACGTGAGACTGTTCTGAAAAGAGTAAATTTACTCAACTATTTTAGTGATGTTAGACTACTAAAGCGATTATTTTCTAGTTTGATTTCTATAAAAGCCTTTTCTTGTTCAATTTCAGTTCCGCATGTTAATAATGTATCAACTCATTTTTTCTTAAAGAGGCAACACATACCTTTTTACTCCTATCCCTGCCCACTGTTTGATTGTCTTTATCAGAAAAGTTGCAAGTGTATTTTAACAAGCAATTTTTTTTTTTTTTCGCTTGTATATTCAACTAGCAAGACTTCGCCCGCTTCGCTGGTCAGTTTTTCTAAAGAAACTTTGAATCAAATGAAATTTTTATATCATATTAATTTTTAGTTTTATATCATATTTTAGACTGTCTGTCATGGGTGAAAAGTCAGTCATCTAAACGAAAAGTCCAATTTAGTCACCGATGAATGTCGTAACGCTCAACGTGGTAACACTTTTAATCACATAAAAATTCCTTCAGCGGAACCTTTAGCCAAACTTTTGTGATTGGGTTCATCTGATTTAAAACCTCTCCATAACTAAAATATGTTATCAGTTGAAAAATAACTACAAAATTGGATTTTTAAGGAATTTTTTTAAAGTTCGTTCCTTTTTTTTAGCCCCCTTAGGCGTGGAATTTTCGAAAATCTTTTCTTAGCGGCACTCGACTTTATAAGAAGTATTTTTACCCCAATTTTCAAGTTCTTTGGTTCAACAGATTTTTTTGTGATGTGATTAATACGAAATCCAGACTTTCTTTTATATTTATAGATTACTGCAGTAATATGCAGTGCTTTTGTAAAAAAACAATTGTTGTATGATCTTTAATTTTCAAAAAACGTATTTTCATATGGAAATTTTTTTTTAATATTAGGTATAAATACCTTTTGAATGAAAGTTTGTAATTTGAATTTTGTGTCTGCGTACGTGATAAGATAAACTTCTTGGGAGATCAAATTTAATCACAGTAATATTAAGTGTATGGGTGTTTGTTGCATTCTTATATTCAGAATATCTCCTCAGGGAATTAATATTTTTAACTTCTTTTTTCAGTATTCTCTTCTTAAAGGATGTCACTTTTTAACACTTTCTAACAAAGTTGAAAAGTGTTTATCATTCGGTTTGTCTGGCCGTCTGGCCGCGCTCTAACTCCCGTAAATATACTCCGATTGCTCTGAAATTTTTATATGTTATTGATGTTTACCCTAGCACGAACCCTATTGAAAATGAAGTTTCTACTATGATTAGTTTATTTACAGGGATAGTCAAAAGTTTTCCGATACATTACGGCCAATGGGAAAAAATCGTTTCAAATGAATTTTAAAGGTGTTACACCCTGTTAAACTTATTCAAATTTACATGGATTCCCAAAGTGAACTAATTTACGCATTCTGTAAAATATGCTGTCAAAATAATAATTATTTATTTACAGGGTCACTCAAAAGAATTCCATTACACAATAATAAAGGAGGGAATTGTTTGCGACACATTTTAATGATGTTAAACGATTTCAAGTATCATAAAATGGATATACGCCGCTGAGACTTAATATTTAACACATAATATGAAGTGGATAGCTTTTACAGGGACACACAAAATATTTCAAACCTTATATTTTTATCCGAAATACTGTGTATTATCGATGACAGCTGATGGATGGTTGAAATGCATTTTCAATTATGATATGCGTATTTAAGTTTTACAAAATGTTTGCAAGTTATATGGTGTAATAAATGTTATAGTTGATATACAGGCTTACACCAAAGAGCTCATAAAGGTTACTGAATATGAGAGTAATTAACTTAAAGATGGTAGTAATGCATTTTTAGGTTAAACTGCTTGCAGTTTACTAAGAAATGTTTGTAGAATATAGATGAAATGATATACAGGGTCACACAAAGTATTAGCTACATGGTCACTCATATATAATAATTTCTAGAAGTGTGATTTAAATAGCTTTAAGAATGTGTTTGTTTGAACTAAATTTTAACAAAATACTGGCGTATAGTAAAGATACTGGATAAATTACAGGGCTGAACAAAAGTATTGAAGCATTTTCCATCTATTAGAATAAAGTGATGCAAGAGATACTTTAGCCAGTTAGGCATTTTCTTGGTAAACTAAATTTTCCCATTATATTGTATATATATATATATATATATATATTAACCGACGGATCAAATACAGGGCTATTCAAAAGTATTTCAAAACATATTTGGCTATGGACAGTAGCATCTTATTTCCCTGAATAACAAAGTTTTGTTAAAGATTTCAGGAAGCGTTGGAAAGTGTTTCATAATCTATGCTTAACGCATGATTTTTCTTACCTGTTTTCTTTGTTTTCAAAATATTTCTAAAAGTTAAATTTTAACACTTCATATAAAATTATACATAGATTTTATAAATGTTTTGAAAACTAAGGGGGGGGGGGGGGAGATGTATCCTATAAGAAGAGTGAAAAAAAGTTTAAAATATTAATTTCCCGAAAATATTTTTTTTATTGTAAAATAAATAAAATTTAAAGAATACTTTGAAGTACCATTTAAGACTTGTATTTGAGCTATTCAAGACTTTCAAAACGAACTTGAATATCCAAAATTTTTGAGTTGCATTTCATTGTTAAATTAATTTATTTCGCAATTTTTCACGCCTACTTTCTGAGAACATTCTAATTATATTACTTACCCTATCAGAGGCAAAGCACTTCTGCCGCTAAAATATTGAAATTAAAAAGAACAAGTTTTACGTACAATCAAAATAAGTAAAAGTTTCTTCGTAAATTGTAAAAGCAAAACTTTATGCTACAAAACTCTGGTGTCGTTTTTTTCACATATCAAAGGAAAAGTATAGTTTCAAATGGTTAAATAGCACATTAAGGGTGCATTGGAAAAAATATTTTTCCATCTTCAACAGCTCAAACTTTTCTGATACATTTTTAGAGTCATTTTTTAAAGGAAAAACATGAAATTGCTGGGGTGATTTTAGATGTATAAGATGCCATGTGATTTCATTTTTCGCTCAACTAATTTGAATTTGATTTATAAACAATTGTTCTCTCAGTGCGACCATTTTTTTTTCTTCCAGATCTCACACTTCAGAAAATTTAGCTCCTGTGCCAACTTTGATTGCATTTTTTGTAATATTTTCTGGCTTTATCAAAAAATCGACGAACATGGCACTTTATGTAGTTTCTAAATAAGAGAATTTTCCATTTTGATGCATTTGAGAGCAAAAGTTAACTTAAAAATAAGTCTGAAAATAAGCAGTTTAGATCGGAATACACCTTTAATCGCTTATTTTCTATTTAACAGCATCCTGGTTACAGGGTTCTCGAAACCGCGTTTGCCAGTGCGCCAAATTGCGACACAATTCTTACATTTGGCGAATAAATGGGTGATTAGACTCGCCAAATTGAGAGTTCTAGTTCTCAATTTTAATTTAATTTTGTTTTTATTTCCTTTTTTATGCGTGTATGTGTGTGTGCCAATACAGACGACATTCTTATTTAAAAACTCTGATACAGATACAACCAGTAAAGTGTGAGAAAAACTTCAGTGTGATAAACACAACAAAAACTTAATATAGAAATTGAAAATTAAAACGAAATCACCTAAATTCAGAAATCAATTGCATGTAGGTAATGTCAATATCATCTCAGCATGTGTTTTAATGGATACAATACGCAACAATACAATTTTGAAACAGCAGAATTGACCAACTGAATTTGAAGAATGGGCTTCAATGAAAAGCAGAAGAATTCTGAAAAAATTAAAAATTTTTGGCACTTATTGTGTTGTCTTCATTTAGAATTTTTCAGAATTGATCGAATGTAATATCTAAATATTCTAAGTTAACTGGGACTAGAAGTTATATTTCATAGCACTTTATAAAGTTAAATCGTAGTTAAGAAAAAAATAGAGAATTTTTTTTTTCTGACTGTGCAAAATATTTAGAGTGGAATTTTTTTTTCTTTTTTTTTTTTAAGTTTTTGAAGGGGTTAAGGAAAAAATTTTCAATGTTTTACTACATATTTTGCTGTTTTTTCCCTTTTCATTGCCTGGTATATAATATTATAGAAGTTTTTTGCTTGAAAATGATATAGAAGATATGAGCCTTCAATCTCTCAACAAAATCGATTCTAGATTGTACTACATTCTCATGACCTAACCGCTCAAATGCCTAAGAGATCGGTGACTCTTACCCTTTAAGACTATGTAGGTACCCTTGAGATCTCTTAAAGTAGTATTTGAATGTCAGAAAGAAAAAGGAATTATATTTTCCCAGAAGGGTTCAGGTGCGTCCATCGACATCATGACGTCAATGCGGTTTGGGAAAACCACGCTTTAATCGACAATCTCCGTCAATTAAAATTTGCCTTTTGAAATTCCATTCCAGCAACATCTTTCAATCAAGTGGAACCAGTATATTAGACAAGGAGAGTTTTAGCGTACATCATTTTTTTGATATGGAGAAAATATAGGGTGTCCCCAATTATTGTTGACCAAAAGCTAATTCCTAAGCCGTCAATTTTAGAGGTTTAGCTTCAGTTGCAGAATTGTTTCAAATGATGTTCTTCGTCAGACAGAAGTCCATTTATGCACTTACATAGTTGTTTTTACACTCTTTTATTAGATGCGTTCGTAATTATATAAACAAGGTAAAACCCGTCGAATTTCGACGAAAGAAAATATTTATGAAGAAACTGTTTCATTGACTTATAATAAACCTACGGAATTAGTTACAATAAAAAATGCATCTAATATTGGTTTGTTTAACTCTCATACGCATATTATTTTAACCTAAATTTAACAAAATAATATTTCTATGAAACTCAGTTGTCCGAATTATTAAAATTAAACTCATCTAATTTGAGCCGCAAAATATAATAAAGATCTGTTATTATGACAAAATTCTTAATTAAGGCTCTTATGCTTGGTATTCCAAAATGAAAAATTGCAAAATTTATTCCATTTTGACTTAATCACAGAATTTTTTTCCCTTGAAATGTAAATCCCACATGTGAAAAGGAATAGTTAATGAGAAAATGGCGACATAAAAATACAGTAATCTGCTTTCATGGACTTTTTCCTCTTTGCTTTTAATAGAAATGGAGTTCTTCTGTTGCCACAATTATGAGAAAAGGTATTAAAAACTACAAAAAAATTAACATCTCAAAAATAAATTAAGATACAATTTTCAAACAAATTGCATTTAAAAAGCACATTTTTTTCCCTATATACGATGATGTAAAAATTTAAATTGTGGGATGTTTAGAAGCTTAAAAACTTCCAGTAGCAAAAATTTCAAACCGAAATATTATTTCAACTTTCAAGTTGCCATTCGCAAAATGACGTATGCGTTACGCACAGATACGTTTGGCCTTTATAATATAGATACGTAGCACCTATATAGTCATCGTTCAGTTTGTCCGTCTGTTCGTCCGTCCGCATATAACAGAACAACAACTATTCAGTCAAATCATTTGAAATTTAAAATATATAACTGTTGCATAATTTGGTCGAATCATTTCAAATTTTATGAACATCGGATGTATTGTTTAATTACAGGGACAATCAAAAGTATTCCGTAATAATTTTACACTCTTACGAACATAATAAAATTGATATACATCGATGAAGTATGTACTAAAATATATATTCTGTACAATCTGTAGGGCAAAGAATATTTGTGATTAATTTACAGGGCCACACAAAAGTATTCCATTATACAATGGTATAGGGGGTAAACGCTATTTAAGCGCGTTCTAATACTATTAAATAGTTAAAATTTTATGGAATTGATATACGTTGCTGATGTTTCTACAAGCTACTTTCTGTTAACAGAAAGCATATAGTATTTACAGGGACACACAAAAAATTTCAGTCACTATACAGAATCCAATGTACTGTATATTATTACACCAAGATCTGAATAATTTAAAAACTTCGTTATAGTATGAAAACACCACTTTTGCAACGTTTGATTTGCAATTTTCAACTTGTTTAAATCAACATTGGTTTTTAGCACTTCCCAACACAATTGAAAAGTATTTATGAATTGGTTTTGTCTGTCTGTTTGTCCGTGCTGTAACTCGTGTAATTATAGTGAGATTAGCATGAAATTAACTCACCTTAGGAATTACAATGGCATGTTCGATATTTAAAAGGAAGTGTTTAGCATTTACCGTTCCTTTACAGGGACGCTCAAAAGAATTCCGCTGTACTTTTCCTTTTGGGAAAAATTAATTTGTGTACTGTTTTAAACTTTTTGAAATTTATATATATCACTGATGTGTGCTATAAAGTGTTTATTGTAGAATCTGGTCTGCATATAATTTATTATTTTTTGGCAGGAACGCATAAAAGTATTTGGTTAAAGTACTGCCTATAAACAATAATTGCTCGCAGCGTTTTTAGGTGCGTTTGTAATTATGCAAATACGTAGAACTTACAGACGTCGTTCAAAGCATCCCGTAAAGCATGGTGATGTCACTGCAACGTCGTTGTGAAGTAACATTGTGACTTTGTGACCATCGATTGTCGATGTGACGTCACGTGTCGTCGATGTGAAGTTACAGTGACTAAAATGTGAAGTCGTTATGGCCGTTTTAAAGCTCTTTTGTGACGTTTCACAAAGTAGTCACAATGTGACAAATTTGTGAAAAATGTGTCATTTGTGACTAATTTGACATTAACATTGTGACGAAACTGTGACAAAAGCGACGATATTTAAATTGCCAGAAACATGTTTTTTAAAGTAAATAACATGTTTTGAAGGATATTTATAAATTTCTAAAGATTTTTAAGAAAGTCACATATCAGTCACAATGTGACGTCACTGAGTGGTGGCATTTTGGTCACAGATGTGATGTGACCAAAGTGACTCACAGTGACGTCACTGTGACCATGCATGCTATTAGGGATCCGTCTGTCTGTCCGTTTTGAAACGCGAAAACTACCCAACGGAATCGTTTGAAATTTAAAATATAAAGAACTGTTGCATAATTTTGTGTTGTAATTTCAAATTTTAGAAAAATCGGATCTATAGTTCATATACAGAAACAAACAAAAGTATTCCATTACATTACGAAAAATGGGAAAAAATAGTTTCAAGTGCATTTTAACGATGTTACACTCTTCCATACATAATTAAAATTAGTATGCACTTATGAAGCATGTACTAAAATATACATTCTACGCATTCTGTACTTCAGAGAATATTTATTACTAATTTACAGGTGCACACAAAAGTATTCCATTGCATAATGGTACAGGGGGAAACATTGTTTGGGACGCGTTTTAATTACAATAAACTATTTCACATTTTATGAAATTGATATACGTCTTTAAGGTTTATTACAAGCTACTTCCTGTATAAAAAAAACAGATAGTATTTACAGGGACACACAAAAGATTTCAGATATTATACTGTATCCGAAAAACTGTATACTGTTACACCAAGATCAGAATATTTTAAAAACTTCGTTATAGTACGAACGCATCTCATTAGCTACGTTTGATGTGCAAATTCAGGCATGTTCAGTTTTGATACTGCTTTTAAAATTTAACCATTTTTTGCATAGGAATCGTTGAGTATAAATTTTATAGATCTTATACAGTGAAACACAAATGATTTAAAGTACATTTCCGTTTATTGAAAGAAATTGCAGAGTGTGAATTTTAAACTGTGCTATGTGTTTAATTGACGTAACATTTTAGTATTCGATGCATGCATAAATGCCAGTCCATAGATCAAATACAGCGATGAACAAAAAAATTCTGATGCTTTACAACTAATGACATATAGCAGGGTTGTCCAATGCAATGCCCTTTGCGGGTTTTCTCGGCGCCATTTTGAAAATATGCCGTTACTAGTCTTTTTTTTTTTTTTTTTTTTTTTTTTTTTTAATAAAAAGATTTTTGATAGTTTCATGAGAAATGTTTTAAAACTCTCTAAAAGTGTATTTCACATATCAACAATTATAATGTATTCAATGTATTAAAAGAAAAGCAAGAGCACATGATTAATTAACATATATATACACTGTAAAAAATATTCGTTAATATACACAAATTTTCCGTAAAATTCTACGGAATAGTTTCATTTTTCCGAAAAAACAGTAACACTTCCGTTATTGACATTTTGAGATTATAAATACAGTAAGTTTTCCGTAAATTTATCT
Organism: Maratus speculifer; assembly: GCA_964019185.1. Lineage (NCBI taxonomy): Eukaryota > Metazoa > Arthropoda > Arachnida > Araneae > Salticidae > Maratus > Maratus speculifer. The sequence continues at coordinate 449,111,219 of OZ025292.1, read as the reverse complement.
GGAAACAGAGAAGTTCCTTATTAAAACAGCATAAATTCCATAAATAACTCTAGTGGCGCCATCTATATCTGGGATACAAAAACATTACAGAGTTGTTTTATGAAGAACTTTCTACAATAATAATCTTTATTTCTTTTTGTTTTAATAATATAAAGCTAACATATTTTTACAATATAAAAAAAATAATAAAAATTATAAGATTTTATTAATTCTTTTTAACTTTGAGATTAGTTAATTTTGAGATTAGTTAACTTTGAGATTAGTTTATTTTCAGTTACTTTATTTCCATTATGATTTTTAAACAATGTTTAACTCATTCATAGCACATTTTTTTTAAAAATGCGTAGGATATTTTAAAATGGAAAAAATTTCTACTTTTAATTTTAATATATTTTTTTTAATCTATTCACTTTAAAAAAATTTAAAACATAAAATTTAAATCATCGGAATTGTATTAAAGAAATTATTATAAAGTTGACGATTATCTCTATAAAAAACAATAAAGGAAATTTATTTAATAACCCGTAATAATTATCTTTATTGAGATTAAAATTGGTCGTCATACAAATACTTTGTTAAAATAGATGTTTTTTCAAAAAAGTATGTTAGTAACCATTCAAAAATAAATAAGTAAATAAATATGAATAAAATTACAATAAACTTTTTAAAATCTTCCTTTTTAAAATCTTCCTTTCCTAAAAACTTTTTAATGCATTCAACTCTTAATACATGTAATATTTTAAAGTCTAAAATTTATGTTTTATAGAACTGAAATTAAAAACTAAATATTCGAAATTATAGAAATAAAATCTGTTAAAAATTTAGAACTGTACACGCAATAGAAAATATTTCTCTACAAAAATTAATGCCTCGTTCAACACAAGAAATTTCCTTTATAAAATCATTCGAAATAAGTAAAGATATTTGCAAGCTCTGCATGCGTAACTATGGCGTAATGGTATTACACTATTGCAAGCTGCAATAGGACATGTTCCTGGTTCGATCCCCATCGAGGGTTTCTTCACTGTTGTTTAAATTAAATGTATGTGCTCTAACCTGATGTGTCTTTGTCTAAAGAATAAAAATCATAAAGATGCCAGTTCGTCCTGGAAAATTCTTTAGAGCGAAAATTTTTATATAAAAAAATATGGGGAAAAAACGGAAATATTTTGTGAAAAAAAAGGAAATATTTTTGGAAAAAATGGAAATTTTTTTTCCGTTATAGAACGGAAATAGTACTAGCGTCTAGATTATCAGTACTATTTCCGTTATTTAACGGAATTTTTTTTTACAGTGTATATATCATGTGCTGTTGCATTTCTTTACTAATTTATAGTTATACTTTATAAATCTTTTCATGGAAATTTTGACGATAGGAATTAATAAATGTCAGCAATAACTTTTTTAATAATTAAATACAAAAGAAAAAAAGAGAAAAAAAACAAAAAAAATGTTTAAGATGACGACTCGCAGAAAAATGCATTATTCAAAACTTATTACAATTTAAGGATTTTTTTTTTTTAACATGGCGTTTTAAACCTACTGATATACCAGCTTTGTAAGGTCTTCACTTGGCAGAATGCCAAGTCGATTCCATTCAGACTTTGGGGGTAATAGCCTATGAGGCCGAGAAATGATATTAAATATTGTTTTCTATTTTTTGATCCGAGTGAAATTTTATTTTAAAATAAATAGATTTTGGACCTATTATTAGTTCTCGGAATAACCTTTCCAAAATATATATTTTCTCCTGCATTTTTGTGAATATTAATAAAAACATGTCTGTTTTTTTTTTTTTTTTTTTTTTTTTTTTTTTTTTTTTTTTTACATTTATACTTATGGCTAAAATGCAGTTTTAACGACTGCTTGGCATCTGACTTGGCGGCTATGCAAGAAATTCGCCAATTCTAACAACCTAAATATTCAGGTCACTTGTGTGTCATATACTCACTCAGGAGGGGGAAACTTAATGCGCATGACTCTTTGAAAATACAAAGTGAAATTTTCGTAAATAATGAGGGGGCTGTGATAGGTAGTAGGCTGGTTTTTTAGCTACTGCAATGCTTTTCAATGGAAAAAATGGTCATTTAAAAAAAAAAATTACGAAAAATCTGAATTTTTAGAAGGTTGTAAAAATGAAAATCTGGTTAATTGTAGTTTTCTTCACAACATACATATTTTTTATAGGTATTTGGCGCTTCATTTTCGTTTTTAAGCCATTTAAAATACGAGATCATTCTGACAAAAATCAAAGGGCAGGCCATTTAAAAACATTGAATATCGCGGATTAAAATGACTGTTGTAAATTAATAGAATATCGCAAAGAAACAGACTTATGATTTTTGGAAATTAAGTATTAATCAAGTATTTTGGAGTAAATTTTAATTTCACGTATAGTTTTTATAACCTTAGACCATTTTAATAATCCATAACTTTGGATATTTTTGCAATTAATGCATGTAGAATTAAAGCTAATTTTTATTTTAATTACTTGGAGCAACTGCTTATTCATATTATGGATGTCTTGTGTGTCACCCCCCACTCTGCCCCCCCTAGGGGAGGCACAATTTTAATTTCTTTACAACACCAGTCGTGTGACACATCATTTCAAAGGTCAGCAACTGCTTATTCATATTATGGATGTCTTGTGTGTCCCCCCCACTCTGCCCCCCCAGGTGGGCACATTTTTAATTTCTTTACAACACCAGTCGTGTGACACATCATTTGAAAGGTCTGCAACTGCTTATTCATATTATGGATGTCTTGTGTGTCACCCCCCCCACTCTACCCCCCTGGGGAGGCACATTTTTAATTTCTTTACAACACCAGTCGTGTGACACATCATTTCAAAGGTTTGCAACTGCTTATTCATATTATAGATGTCTTGTGTGTCACCTCCCCACTCTGCCCCCCCCCCAGGTGGGCACATTTTTAATTTCTTTACAACACCAGTCCTGTGACACATCATTTGAAAGGTCTGCAAATGCTTATTCATATTATGGATGTCTTGTGTGTCACCCCCCCCCCCCTCTACCCCCCAGGGGAGGCACATTTTTAATTTCTTTACAACACCAGTCGTGTGACACATCATTTGAAAGGTCTGCAACTGTTTATTCATATTATGCATGTCTTGTGTTACATCCCCCCAAAGGGGGCACATTTAAGCTGTTGCATAGCTTTTGTCGCGGGCTTTGTGCGCGGCGACCGAATCTAGAAATTCCGTAATGAGAAAAAAAACCTAACACTCCGGCTAACTGCATTTCATTTCGGCAAATTTCGGCACTTCGGTAGACTTCTCATTTATTCATTAATAGAAAAAAAATTGTTTTTTTATCGGTCATCACGCTCAAAAAGTGTAATTTTAAATAAGGATAATAATAGTAAAATAAATAGCATAAAGTATAAATAATAGTAAATTAATATCAAAGAAAAAGAAAAAACTTGAATTAATATAAAAAAAAAACTGCATAAATAAAAAATAAATAAATAATTATAGTTTTATAAGTTGATAAAAAACGCTATGCAATAGCTTTACCGCGGCAGTTCCCGGAGTGCCACACGTATTTATATATTTTTTTAACTTTGCTTCTATCTTTTATTTGTGACTGTGCAGTAAAAATAAATCGATTAATCAAAATTGTTCTTAGCTCATTCAGGACTTAGCTCATTAGTGGGGAACGCCCCGTCCGAGGAGATTGAGGGAGCAGCATAAAAATTTTTCTACCAGCAGTTTTTTTTCCTTCTATCTCTACAAGAAGAAAGTATTGGATTCGTATAAATTTTCAAATTCTGGTTTTCGACGGATTGTACACGTTTTAGGGGTCAGAGATTCCACAAAACATGCTTTTATAAAATATCTGTCTGTGACAGACATTTTGTGGGTTCCCTATCTCAAGAAAAAATTCACGGAATTTAATAAAAATTGATATTTAGGTAAGACCCTGATATAAATTATTGCTGATTAGTTTTTGGCGTAAATCGCTCAACAGGTGACACTGCTATGCTTCATTTTTTATGATTTACGCAACAGCTGAATCTCAAGAACTAGCGCACGGATTCCAATAAAAATTTAGTTTTAGGTAGTCCCTGATATAAATTGATGCTGATCAGTTTCTGGAGTAAATCACTCCACAGGTGACACTCGCTGTTATGCTGCATTTTTCACGGTTTACGCAACAGCTGTATCTCAAGAAGTACGTACGGATTTTAATGAAAATTTATATTTAGGTAGTCCCTGATATAAACTGATGATGATTAGTTTTTGTGTAAATTGCTTAATATGTGTCGCTGCTATATTGCATTTTTTAAGATTTATGCAACAGCTGTATCCCAAGAACTAATGCACAGATTTTAATAATAAAAAAAAATACGTGTGGCACTCGGGGACTGCCGCGGTAAAGCCATTGCATAGCATTTTTATCAACTTATGCAATTATAATTATATATTTATTTTTTATTTATGCAATTTTTTTTTTTTTTTTTTTTTTTTTTTTTTTTTTGTCTTTGATATTAATTTAAGTTACACTTTTTGAGCGTGATGACCGATAAGAAAACAATTTTCTTTTTTATTTTATTGAATAAATGAGAAGTCTGCCGAAATGAAACGACGTTAGTCGAAGTCTTAGGGTTTTTTCTTTATTACGGATCCCTATCTCAAGAAAAATTCACGGAATTTAATAAAAATTTATATTTAGGTAAGACCCTGATATAAATTATTGCTGATTAGTTTTTGGCGTGAATCACTCAACAGGTGTCACTGTTATGCTTCATTTTTTATGATTTACGCAACAGCTGAATCTCAAGAACTAGCGCACGGATTCCAATAAAAATTTAGTTTTAGGTAGTCCCTGATATAAATTGATGCTGATCAGTTTTTGGAGTAAATCACTCCACAGGTGGCGCTGTTATGCTGCATTTTTTACGGTTTACGCAACAGTTGTATCTCAAGAACTATACCCGGATTTTAATGAAAATTTATGTTTAGGTTGTCCCTGATATAAATTGATGATGATTAGTTTTTGGTATAAATTGCTTAATATGTGTCGCTGCTATATTGTATTTTTAAAGATTTATGCAACAGCTGTATCCCAAGAACTAATGCACAGATTTTAATAAAAAAAAAAAAAAAAAATACGTGTGGCACTCGGGAACTGCCGCGGTAAAGCTATTGCATAGCATTTTTATCAACTTATGCAATTATAATTATATATTTATTGTTTATTTATGCAGTTTTTTTTTTTTTTTTTTTTTTTTTTTTTTTTTTTTTTTGTCTTTGATATTAATTTAAATTTTTTCTTTTTCTTTGATATTGATTCAAGTTACACTTTTTGAGCGTGATGACCGATAAGAAAACAATTTTTTCTTTTATTGAATAAATGAGAAGTCTGTCGAAATGAAACGACGTTAGTCGGAGTGTTAGGGTTTTTTTCTTTATTACGGAATTTCTAGATACGGTCGCCGCGCTCAAAGCCCGCGATAAAAGCTATATAACAGCTTACATGTGCCCCCCTGGGGGGGCAGATTGGGGGGTGTCACACAAGACATCCATAATATGAATAAGCAGTTGCAGACTTTTGAAATGATGTGTCACACGACTGGTGTTGTAAAGAAATAAAAAATGTGCCCCCCTGGGGGGGGGGCAGAGTGGGGGTGACACACAAGACATCCATAATATGAATAAGCAGTTGCTCCAAATAATTAAAATAAAAATTAGCTTTAATTCTACATGTTTTAATTGCATAAATATCCAAAGTTATGGATTATTAAAATGGTCTAAGGCAGGGCTGTCCAACCTTTTGGTAAACAGGGGCGCACCTCAGCTCTTGGTACTTGATGAAGGGCGCCATTTTTCATGTGACTCAAAACATGCAGCGGTATTATTGCGTAGTATTAGTATACATGCACATCTTAACGATGTGGGGATGAATCTTAAGGTCGTAGATAAAAGGCACCTAAGTTTATGAAGTTACATGTATTAAATTTTCAAATTATACGTTTTTCTACGTAAGTTCTGTCTTAAAAATGTTTGTAGGGTAAGGTACCAAAAACTTTAAACAAGTCTATAATAAAAACAATAATAAAAAGTAAAAATAAATAAACATGAAGATGAAAGACATTGCTAGGTTTCTTTTAGGATGCTAAAATACATTTTCACTTATCTTGAAGGTGTGAATTTAGCTTTATAAAAAGTACAAAAAGAAAAACAAGCTTGATAGTGATCAATTCATATGGCTGATTCCAGAGAAAAAGTCTGGAAGTGCTTAATAGATGGAAATCATTTTGCATTGTTTTATTAATTTTTCTAAGGAAATTGAAAAGAAAAAGTATAAAACTTCAAAAGTCAAGAAGGAAAAATTAAGGTCTTTTATACCTCGTATAAAACAGCCAGACCAGTGAGACAACAAAAACAACAACAAAATAATAATAATAATAATAATAATAATAATAAAGAGCTGAAATTTCATGCCCAAACACATGTGTCTTCAAAGGAGCGGACGGGGAGAAGTGAAAAAGGGTTTTTTTCTATTACTTCTTAATCTTAAAAATAGTTATTTCCAATTATTACCAAATTTAAACATCTTTATTACACTTTATAAACAATAACTAGAAATCGTGAAAGTATGTTTCTGGTTTATAATATGTTTTTGCAGACTTTGAAAACATCTCTAATGGAAATAAGAATGATTTTAAAGGAAAAATTCTTTATAATGGAATTTTACTTCTAAAAAGTATAATAACAAGAAACCTTCAAAAGGGCGCCTAATAAATCCTCGAAGGGCGCCATAGCGCCCGCGGGCACTGCGTTGGACAGTTCTGGTCTAAGGTTATAAAAACTATACGCGAAATTAAAATTTACTCTAAAATATTTGATTAATACTTAATTTCTAAAAATCATAAGTCTGTTTCTTTGCGATATTCAACTAACTTCCAACAGTCATTTTAATCTGCGATATTCAATGTTTTTAAATGGCCTGTCCTTTGATTTTTGTCAGAATGATCGAGTATTTTAAATGGCTTAAAAACGAAAATGAAGCGCCAAATACCTATAAAAAATATGTATGTTGTGAAGAAAACTTCTATTAACCAGATTTTCATTTCTACAACTTTCTAAAAATTCAGATTTTTCGTATTTTTTTTTTTTTTTTTAATTGACCATTTTCCCCATTGAAAAGCATTGCAGAAGCATTGATCGACAGCCTGCTAACAGCGGTTTCGCCGCCTATCGTCAAAAAATCCGCATGGCAAAATTTTAACACTACTTTCCCCCCCTGCTTCTTACTCCGTGCTCACTGGGATTTACTTGTCGCCAGAATGGCGTTATTTTACCTAATATGGCAACCCTGATATTGTTTATTTTTTGATAAATTGTTTATTTACCTTAATTTTTTTTAATTATATAAAATGTTTTTTGCTCTATTGTTATTTGTTTTTAAAATTTATTATATTTAAAAATTGTTTTGTTTATTGTTATTTTTTTAATAATAGAAAATAATTTAAAAATGTATATTTAACCAGCATTCGAAAATGAGTTTTTCGCCAAATTGAGGTTAGAAATTTTTTTTACGAAACCTTGCTCGTATATGATATCTGCGTCATTTCTCATTTTCATATCCAATGTATGCAAATAATATAAATAAATAATGTACACAATAATGTAGCGAAATAATTTTAAAAAATTGCTAATCTGGCAAGTTTTAAAATCACACCATTCAGGCGTTAATTCTAAAAAGATTAAGTTACGCTATATTGCGAGGGAAAAAGTTATAACCATACCTTTAAATCATCTTTTTTATTATATTTGTCTTTTTTTTTTTAACTTATTTTAGTGTAACTGAATTACAATGTAATGTTTAGAAACAGATAATTGAATTACAGAAACAAAAAGTTATTCGCCAAAAAAATTCGACATATCCAGGATGTTTAATAAATAAACTCATCCTCGAGATGGTACGAACTCTCCCATTTTCGCATTGGACTCGCTCTTTTCGCCCATGCGCAGTTCTGTCCAGGTTTCTCTCAAACGTGGTTTATCAGTATAAGTGCATTATGTCTCATTTGTATATTTTTGCAATACAAAGTTTCTTGCAATACAAAGTTTGAAATACAGTGGTTCAAAACTTGCAAGTTTCTTGCAAGTTTTGAACCATGTTATAATTGGCGTCTTTCATTGCTTGCCAAAAGCTCAAATGCGCCCCTGCTTAGTAAAAGGTCCTACAGGCCTGATATACAGTATTCTAAATGCGTTGGAAAGTGTTTCATAATCTATGTTGACTACATGGCTTTTCGGTCTTGTTTCATAAGTAAAAATGAAATTTTGTAATCCATATTACTCAATTTCTGATATGATTGATTCATTGAAATAATCTGTACAAAGGCGTGCTTCCGATGAAAGTACAACATATTAATATTTTTAAGAACTTAACATAAATTAATAATTTAAGACATTTTTTCCGTTTAAATGATAAATCGCGTCTTCAGTGTTACACAACTGCATATGTATGAATTACAACAAGATTGCATTTAATGAACCACACTCTCCGAAAAGGCCAACGGGATGTGAAGTTGCAACAACGAAATATTTTAAACACTATAAAATAGAAAATGTACATAAAAAATAAAGAGTAATATATTTTTTAACAAAATAATGCTTTAATCAGTTAGTAGTTTCATATTAATTGAATTGTGATTAAAGGTATAGAAAATACAGTAATAACCTCGATTTTCATTGATTTCGGTTATCATCGGTTTCAGTTTTCGTCGATTTATTCCTTGAAACATTTTTCTCGGTTTTTGTCAGTTGCCTCGAATTCCGTAGATGTGCCTTGGTGATCATACTACATTTTCTATAAATAAAGGGGGGGGGGGGCGACCACTTGTACATTTGTTATCAGTCTAGCGCTATTTCTCATCGTATGTGCATCAGCAAAGCGTCTAGGCCAATAATTTCGTTTATTTCAAGGGTATTTTGGGGCACTTTTCATTGATTGCGATTGGTCTATTATGGGACCGAATACAATATTCATTTCTTATTGTGTTTAGTATTAAACGCTGTATTCTCTATAAAATGTGTTTTTAGCGTGTATATTTTGTAGTGTTTAGAACGAATTAATTAGATTTACATAGGTTCACATAGAAATAATTTCGTCGGTTTCGGATTTTGCCGATTGTTTTCTGACAGATTACCGATTACACTCCGAAGTATCATTGTACACTGTAAAAAAGAATTCAAGAGGTTACTAAAAATTTTTTAGTAAATTTGTATTCCACAGAATTTTTTAGTAACCATTACAAACTTTTTTTTTTTTTGCAAGTGAAACAAACATTACTTTTGTAAACGTAACAAAAGAGTTTTTTGTATAACTAATTTAAAACTTTTTAGTGTGAGCCACCAAGCAAATTTTAGTAATAGCTTTAAAAATTTTTTTAATAACAAGCGGCAATAGATGGCAGCACCAAACATTGCTACCTGCTCCGCTAGGACTTTCATAATCCCTTTATTTAAAGAGTACTTACACTGCATGCATTCAAGGGCATATTTGGTGGCGTCCAGGATCGAACCCGGGACCTTTCATCTTGGAGATCGGTGCTATGACCACTAGGCTATCACGGCCACGTCAAGTGAGTTTTACTAATAGCTATTAAAAATATAAAACTATTAACTCTATTCGTTGCTAGCTTTTTTCTAGTAATTCTTAGAGATTTTCTAGTGACCGAGTAAGATTACAAAAGAAATTAGTAATTACAAGGATCACTAAGATTTTTTTAGTAGATCGACCATTTCTTTTTTTACAGTGTAGGTAATACCGCGAGGTGTACTGCAAATTTTAAATCTTCTAAATATCATACTTTTACATTTTTATTCTGTAGAATAGAGAAAAAAAAAACGCTTGCAAATGCAATTTTTTTAAAAACTGTATCAAAATTTCTTTGACAACTATACCGGCATTTATTTATTTTATATGGTTTTAAGTTCCTGGTATCAAAGCCAGAGAGCTGATGCGCGTACAAGTTTTGTATATATCTACGTATGTATATAAGCAACGCGATAACTCTTGATAAAAATGTCCGATTTTCTTTAAATTTAGCAAATGGATTCATTCTGATAAAGGCTTCTTTATTTTCGAGGGTTATTGGTTAAGTATAAATGGGGGGGACGCAGGGGTTTAACCCACTCCTTAATTTACATAAATAGACTTTTCATGCGAAATTACCCGATTTGCTTCAAATTTGATACATATTTGGTATTTATTCATTATATTTTTGATATACCGGTTTATTTTGATAAGGCACATCCCTGATTAGATCAGAAGGTTTATTGGTTAGCCATAGAAAAGGTGGAGGGGAGCTAATTTCTCCGTCCTTAATTAAGATACATGGGTTTTTCATGCTGAAATATTAGATTTGTTGCAATTTCCTATACCCATTTATTCTGATAAGGCTCTTTTCTGATTGTTTATCTTTTTTTCCAAAAAGAGTGAGTTCTATTTTATGAATAATTGACATAAATACTATAAAATTAGAGTGAATAGCTTTTAAGCTCAATGCCATCAGTCTAACAGGGCACTTTTTACTTTTATTTAAATCATTTTCAAACATGACTTTTTTTTAAATCTATCTCTATGGGGTGCAGACGATTATGAAAGAGGAATCCGTTTCCATTTAAATTTATATAAATAGTTCGGCATTTCTTTTCGGTCTGCTATTACATAGCGAAATAAAAATTTCATCAGTAAAACAAAATAGTATAAATAAAACAGAAATTTAATAAAACATGTAATGGAACTACGCGCTTGAACAACTGAAATGATCAAAATTAAAAAGGATCGCTGTCAGTAAACAAATTTTCGGAGGTTTCTTTGGTTATTAACAAAAATATCGTTACGAAAATACACACAAAAATACATTTTTTATGCATTTCAAAACTTTATTTGATTACAAAATGGATACTTTCCAAATGAAAATGATTGTCAGTGTTGTTAGTGGACAATCTAAAATAATTTATTAATCTAAAAAAAAAAAAAAAAAAAATGTCGGGGGTCGGGGTTTCCCTAGTCTGTAACCAGGGAGATCTGTGGCAAATACCCTAGTGCTTATACAAAAGAGTTCTTATTTTAAACTATTTTTGTTTTTATACAAGTTTTTATACGGTTTCTAGGAAGCTTTTAAGTCACATTTTGTACAGCTTTCCTATTTAGAAAACAAAATTGCACTTTTGTATGACCAAAACTTACAGGCTTGTAATACTTTAAATAAAAAAAAAATTCAGCGCTCATTGGTATTAAAAAAGTGTTTTTATCCGTTTTTAGAACTAGACTTGTTGAAAATTCATAACATTCAAAACTCGATAAGTTTTGGTCGTAGAAAAATTTAATTTTTACTGTTTTACTTAGAATGTTTTCCGAATGTAATTTTTAGATTCCAACAGGAAAACTTAATAATTAATTCAATTATGTAACTGTAGAAAAACTAGCTATTTTGACCTAAATAGATTTTCACATTAGGAACTGTGCCTCTAAGCGGTTGAGAAATCAGCTATTGGTCAATGATAAGAAGGGACACCGGGTATTTATCACAAATGTGAAGAAAAAAAAACTTTTGATTATAAATTATTAAAATAATCATGCTTGGAAGTATCATATTTTTTAGTTTAAATATAAAACAGGTAAAAATGAATGTCTTAGAATGTTTAGCTTTGGAGATTTGGTCCCTTTGAAACGTGTTTTTTAATTTAAGCATTTTAAGATATACTTTTGTCTTAATCACAAAGGACTCAATGAATGAAAAAAATTTTATCAAGAAATTATTCAATTCCCTTGGCAAAATTTGAAAAAAAAAATCAATTGTTATTAAGAAGGGAGAACTGAGGCACACTGATACAGTTTTTTCTTTATAAGAATTTTTTTGGTGTCCAAAAAGTAGAAATTTCAAGTTGTTTTTCCACGAGGTTTTCAGCAAAACTTGTGTAGTGTGTTATAAAAATGTACAATCGTTGTTTGATATAGTATTTTTGCATGTCATTAAAAAAAAAAGTCGTTTGTATCAATGTGCCTCATCTAGGGGCAGATAGATACACTTCATGGGGCACTTTGATACGTTTGGGAAAAATGGAGACAAAATAACACCAACGCATATTTTTCATGGAAAATTAGCTAGCAAACCACTTTATATGTATTTATAGAAATTCAAATCACCAAAATTTATTTGTAAGTAATAAAAAAGCAATCAAAATTAAATGAATAATGACTTGATGTTTTGACTGTTCCTTGTCTCATTGTTTATGGCTGTGGTAACTTTTTCATATCTGGCACTTTACCCCAGCATTATCTTCTTTCTTAGAAAAAAGGAAAAAATTACCAGGTTTTCTGTTTATAAATCGGTTTATAAACAGAAAATAAATGGTAATTATATTGAAACTTATATTTATAATGTAATTATCCTTTGCTGTTCTGCAGCTTGCTTCTCTTACTTAACATTTCTCATGTTGAAAATACTTTTTTCTCTGGAAAATCGATATAAAACCGAGATTTGCCAGTCTGCCGTCCTTTTCTTTTGTTAGTTCTACTAGCATTAGATGTTGGGTAAATTCATACGTCTTCTGTTTGCAGAAATACTATAAAATGTTCCAATATAATTATTTTACCTTATTGATTATTTTACCTTAATTATGATTCGGCAAATTTAAACAAAATATTTACTTTTGGAAAAATGATTTTTCTAATAAAAACTACATATTTTTTTTTTCAAATTTTTACTATAAATATTTTTAATTAAAAAAATAATATATTTAAAAAAATGATGAATCAAAATTAAAATTTAAATTATTTTTGCTCGTTTAAATTAAAAAAAATTGATATTCTATAAATAATATTTTGAGTTACAACGATTTTAAACTTCCCCACTTTTTTAATATATTTTTCAAATTTATATATATATATATATTAACTATAAGAAGTTTTATCATGCGATTTTGTTTACAAATAAATGGTTAACCATCACAAAAAATTTCAAAATTTTTAATCATTAAATAAAAATTATTTAAAAATGTGTCCCGAAGCTTTTTAAACGCTCGTTTAAAATATTACATTTTAAAGATTTTTTTTTTCAATTTTCCATACAAAAGAGCATAATTCCACTATAAATGAACGATAAATGCTATGTGTCCCTATTCTATAGAAAAGTCTAGTTTTCCCAATATACCACAATGCAACGACATTCTTTTGAGTGCTCTTGTAAACGAACTATAAATTCTAGATTGTGTCCCAAAAATATGGACAAAATAATAAAATATAATTCACAGTAAAAATAAGAATGGAATGGAAACTATTTTACAAGTATCTAATTACAAACACTACATAGAGCAAAAGTTAAGATTAATTTATATTAGAAAATACAGCAAGTGCTGAATTTATTTAGAAAATAGAAAATGTGTGTACCATAATTATAGACAATTTTTGTTTTATGAATTATTTGACGGATTGAGGAACACATTTGCAATTAGTATTTAATCATGTTTCCATTAACTTTAATCACCTCAAATACATTTTTTTTTAAATCGAAAGTACTCAATTTTGAATTTTCTCTTGGGACAGTTCATATCATGAGTGCAGGGGCGTAAACCACTCTAGTCGCGTAGGGGGGGGGGGGGTGTAGGCTCATAAATTTCCAACTTTCAAGAAGGAAAATTTCCGAGTACTATGGCCAACATGAGGACTAATATATATATATAGATAGATAGATATAGATATAGATATAGATATTATTATTAATAATAATATTACTATTATTATTATTATTTTTAAATATTTATTTATTTTTATTTTATTTTATTTTTTATTTTTTATTTTTTTTTAATATTTTATTATCCTATATTAAGATAATGAGTTTTTACCATGTAAAGTCAAAATAAATGTTACTGATTAAGTAATAAATGGTATTTTAAGTTATATGTTAATATGAATGTTATTACTTAATTCTACTTTTAATTATTTTATTAATTTAATTTAATGTTATGATCGATTATTAATTATTTTCTCCGGTTCAATTATATTTCCATTCAGCTTTTTCTTTTTTGTTTGTTATGGATACTTCTTAGTCTACATGTGGATTTAACTATTGATTTTGCTTACTTTCAACTCCTTTTTGTAAAATAACAATATATATACTGCTACTATTATTAAGTTTCTTTATTGTCTTCAACATCTTGTATCATTTTAAATCATAGCAAGTTTTTTTTCAACTCATTTATCTAGCCGTCTGGCGCGCTTGGCATTCTTTATTTAAATAGAGCAACCCTACTTATTTGGCGAAGATCCGATGCGTGCATTGCGAGCGAACTGATTTTTCTCCTGTGTTAGTATGTCAGCTTGTATAATTAACTATTGCTTCTTGCATCAATAATTTATTAATAATTTTATTGCGAAGTCCTCTTCATGAATGGTGATAAACAGATAAGTTGTTTTTGTTCTCAATATTTTGTTATCTTACTTTTTCTCCAATTTATATATGAATGTAAAGTTTATCATTTCCACGTGCAAAAATAGGGTTAGTTTGTGTTATGTTACTGATACTATTTGCTGCACGCTACTGTTTTAATATATGTATTTTTTTCATTTTCTCAACCATTTATTACTCTGTTCCTTGTTTAATAATTTGGTTTTTGTGTGCTGGTAGCCCTAAATACGTATTATTTTGCTATTTCATGGCTAATACGTGGATGAAACCGCACACTTCATTTGTAGTTCCAGAGCATTTGGAGCCTGATGATTCTGCTTTGGGGCTACAAATTACATTTGCATTCATTTTATTTATTTATTTATTCAGATTTACTCGTTTCACTATTTTTTTTTAATTATAATTCAATTTAATTCTAATTCGTCGTTTTGGTTTATTGTTTTATTGATAAAATCCATTGGTGAATCTTGTCTACTTTTAATGGTATTATATATATATATATATATATACATATATATTCATAGATATATATACAGTAATATATATATTATAATTCTCAAGATAATTATGACTTAGTGTATCGAGATAGTCAAATAATCTTATATTATGCTATTATTAGTCTTATATAACAATATATTTTCCCCATTAGTAGACGATCTCCTGATGGATTAATCGTACCACCCGAGAGGGACATGGGTAGTGCATAATATCAATAAGCAGTCGCAGGGTTTTCCAACGGTATATCACACGAAAGGTGTCAGCTAAATTTAGAAAAGCGGTGACTTGTGAGGACTAAGTGGGTATCCAACAATATATCACAAGAGAGATGTAGGCCAAATTTAGGAAATATTTCCCCTCCCAAAGTAGACTCTTCCTCTAACTGTGAATTTTTCATATATCATAAATAATATTTATCGGAGAGCCCTGTAAAAAAATCCGATCTTAAATGATAAAACGCTACAGTTTAAAAAAAGATCGAAAATTGTCCACGGTAGGGAAATTGGTGGGGGTCAGGGGGAGGGGAGAAAGGTTTATAATATGAAAGAGTGATTGAGAGAAAAAATGAGAGGCTCTCTTATGATACGCCACATGGTCCAAAAAGTATGGAATTTTCCACCCCCACTTTAATCCCCTCGGGAGTGGAAATTTATAAATATTACTGAAACACTTATTTAATTAGTTTTTAATAATTTTATTTTCTGCCGTTTCATGCTATTATTAAAAAAGACTGCTGAGATGTGCCAAATGTCCTAAACTTTTCGACCCCCCCTTTTAACCCCTTGAGGGGGGGATTTCGAAAATCGTTGGATTTAATTTGGTTTAATAATATTTTTAGTAGATTTATTTTCTGGAATTTCACGCTCCTACCTTAAATGTTTGTGGAGATATGGTAAGTTGTTCCAAAATTTTTGACCCCGTCCCCCCGCTTGTCTCTCTTAGGGGGGGGGGGGTAATTTCAAAAATTCCATCTTAGTGGACACGTACATCATAAGAAGTATTTTCTCTCCAATTTTCATGGTTCTACATTCAATATTTTGGGCCGAACGTTGATTATCAATCAGTCAGAACAAACTATTATATATATATATATATATATATATATATATATATATATATATATATATATATATATATATATATATATATATATATATATATATATATATATATATATATATATATATATATATATACTAGCTGACCCGCCCGCCGTTGCCCAGCCATTAGATAAAATATATACTAGATGTATCATATAAATATATTATATGCATTATATAGATAAATAACAAATTATTAAAGCAAAGTATGTAAGTTTTCAGGTGCGAATTCATTGTGTTTTCAAATTATACTCAAATTATTCTTAAACAAGTAAGAAAATCATGCGTTAAGCATAGATTATGAAGCACTTTCCAACCCTAATGAAATCTTTAATAAAACTTTGTTATTTAGGGAAATAATAGTATATAGCCAATTATACCCAAATATGTATTCCAGTTAGAGATGGGAATGCTCGGAAAAAATCGGAAAAATTGGGAAAAAAACTGGGTTTTTTCGGGTTTTTTCCGAAGGCTTATTTTTCAATTTTTCCGAACTGGAAAAATTGAAATAGCATTTATGAAATAATGTAGTGAAAATTTTGTAATAGCTACATTCTCATACTTTTTATTTTATTTATTTTCATGTTGAAAGTCTCACATGAAAATTTTAATGTGGGTAATCTGATCTCTGAGAAGAAATCTGTTTGAGAAGACTTGAAAGGATCCTTCACATTTTTTTCTTGTTTGAAACACAAGACACTTCGCAAAATTTCTCTTGAAAATAGACATTTCAGAAAAAAGTTTAATCTACAAATTGAATCTTTCGCAAATGCAGTGATTGAAGAAAAAAAAAATCTCATGCCATATAGCAGCTGAATCTTATCAAGTTGTATGTAGTCATAAATAACCTTATTAAAAATGTCTAAATAGGACTCTAAAAATAGTAATAATTTCTTATTCACAAATTCTGAATATATTTTGTATAAGTATATATACAAGAAATTCACAATTTCACAAAAGCAGGATTACATGAAAAAAATCTAGATATATAATTAAATGCAACTTCTCTTTTTAAAAATTAATTCATGTGCAAAATTATTTCAATAATATGCCGATTAATGGAAATGATAAAATTAAAAATTCAACATAAAATTTTGAAGTATGCATTTATTACTTTAATCTATCTTTTCAAGAAGTAAGTATTGAATTCGCGAAAAATTTGACTTCCAGTTCTTGGTGTACATAAATGTTTTAGAAGGTCCTGAACATGTTTTGATGGTTTTTGGAAAATATCTGTCACTCTGTGAATCTGTATGTGACAAATTTTATGGGCACTCCATCTCAAGAACTGATGCACATAATTTCACAAGACTTTAGATTCAGTTACACTTTGATATAAACTCGAGATGTTTAGTTATTAGTATATATCGCCAAACCGATGGCGCTGCTACGCTGCATTATTCGTAATTTCAATAATAATTCTATCTCAAACTAATGTATGTATTTTTATAAAATTTCAGATTAAGTTAATCTTTGACATAACTTCGTGCTCATTACTTTTTAGTGTAAATTGCTCAACAGATGACGCTGCTATGCTGCATTATTCATGATTATCGCAATAGCTTTACCTCAGGGACTTTTTTTTTTTTTTTTTTTTTTTTATAAATCAAACTACAGCTTCAGACAGTTTCTGATATATATTAATGTTGTTTACTTTTTGGTGTAAATTGCCCTATAGGTGGCACTACTATGCTGCATTTTTCAAGATTTTGTTATAGCTGATTAACTGAATGTTTTTTCAAGGTGTTGAATCTAAAATTAACCTCCATAATGTACAGTAATGTTGCAAAAACATGGACAGTTTGCATTAGAAAAGTACAATTGTGATGAAAAAAAACCCCCATATTTTATTACAAGTAACTATGTTCCAAATTATACTTTGCCTCTTGATTAAACTTTGAATTTTTGTAGTTTTCTAACGCACAGTAGAAGTTTATCTCTGTATGTAACTGCTTTTGCTAATTCCTCAAATAGTGAGCATTTTCTATTTGTAGTGTTCTGTTTTCATAACTTTTGAGTTTCACTCTTAGAAATATAAAATTACCATGTGTGGAAACATTATTGAATATGGTTTTTTACTAAGAACAGAATACCAGATTTCAGGGTAAAAAGAAAAAAATTACATTTAATTAAACTTAAATTTATATGTGACATTTTAAAGTTAGGAGCCAGAAACATCATCGCCAGGGTCCCCGTTCTTTGCACAGAAGTCATGGCCAGCGAGGGAAAAAATAAAAAATAAATAAATGTAGAATATCCAATAAATCACTCATTGGTGGCTGTAAGTTTATTTATTCAACTGTAGTCATTATAGAGGGAAAAACTCCCTTTTGCAAACGATCTTTTACCGAAATGTCCAAAAAATATTCCATCATTTACTTCAACCAGCCGTACTCATCGACGAAAAGACTCCAGAATCTCTCCCCTTCTCATCTCGAGACTTCCACCTTTTGAAACTAAAAAGAAAATTCTAGAATTTTCTGTAATCTCAAACCATCATCTTTTTATGTAAACAGAATTCTTGTCCAGATGCGAGACTATTTTACACAGACGATAAATTTATTTTTAAAAAAAATATATTATTTAACCAATTTATAATCGACTCATAATTTCTTAGGCAGACGATTTTTATAAATGATTAATTTTAAGAGAAAAAGAAAAGAAATGAATTCATTCGCGTTTGTAATGACCGAAAGGTGGCGTTGTATAGACCTGATAATCGTTTGTTTACGTAGTGCTTGCTGTTTGTTCCATGCTGTAGCACAGCGAAACCCGTTTAAAGAGCTATTTAAAGTGCAGTTTTTTTATATTTTTTATTTAATTATGGGAGATAAATTACAAATATCGACAATTTTAGAATTTCTAGATGCTGGAAAATCTAGTAATTGCTTTAGAGAAGCTGAAGCAATTATTGATTCAAAGAGATTAGTAATGTGCGGCATTAAAGAATGCAAAGAAGAAGAAATAGATATTGTAGGCTTGTGTTTACAAACAAGCCAAACAAAAGGAAATCCCCATATTATTTCAGGTTTGCTAGTAAAGGAAAACAAAAATTTGAAAATAAAAAAATTTTCTTGCTCTTGCAAAGCTGGGGCAAGCGAATCATGCAAGCATTGTGTTGCTGTCATGTTATTTTGCCATGAGTAAGTCAAATGTACTTTTTTATATTATAGATCTAAACTTTGTGTATAAAATTTTGATTTTAGATAATTTTAATACAAAGAACCCAACGTTGCATGCGTTATAGTACTGTTTATTTATTTATTTATTATAGAATTGTTTATTTATTTATCGGCCTTTTAAACACTGATTTCAGCGGAACATGCTCACGGTATCAGTTCTATTTCGTTTCAGACTTTGTCCGCGAGAGGGCGTCTATTTCATTTCAAACGCGAATTAATGCACACATCAAAGGTTGACGGCGGAAAAATAAATAAATAGATAAAATAAAATAATGATATTTTTTGAAAGGTATAGTTTTGGAATAAATTTAATAAGATTTTCTTAAAAAGGGTTGATAAAAACATAGAAGAAATCAGTTTTATTTGGAATATTAAGAAATAAAGTTTTAATTAAGAATATTTTTAATTTAGAGCCATCTTTTTAAATTTACGCATACTGGAATAATGTTTTTTAAGGCAAATTAAGAATTTATATCGTCTGCATACAGATTAACAGATTAGATCTAGAAACAAGATTTTAATTTAATAATTTGAAGTAAGTACGGAACATTATTATAAGAAAATTAAGGTAGTATAAAGGTTAGTTTTGGCGAAAAAAATTTTAATTTGTAATATATATATATATATATTTCTGGTTTCAGTGAGTAAAAATCTAATAGTCAATACTTACGCTATTTTTTAGTTGCAGACCCGAGTAAGCCAAAGTAAAACTTAGTTTTGTTTGAATTTAGATTATAAAACTAAATCAAAACTTTTTTGAGTTGAGATTGGAAAGCTATACCAAAACTAAACATATTTTATAAAGGAAATAAAATTATAATTCTAAGAAAAAAAAGTAACAATGTAAAACTATACATTTTTTAATCAAACAATGGAATTTTTGAATACTGATATTCATAATAGTGACAAAACTGCAATAATTTCTTTAAGCTAGTATCATTTACTTAAAAACTATATTTATGTAAATGGAATGCATAATTTTTTTCATTCCAAACTGCAGTCATATTGGCTCAGGTTTAACATTAGGTCAATTGATAGTTAAACATGTAACTGAAAAATCATTTCAACAGAGATATGATATAACAATAACGTTTAATAAAAATTCTTTGGCTGTGGGAAAAAAAACTAAGCTTTTAAAAGCAGGCTTTGCTACTTTCTTTTTATTTTGTAATATAAAGTGAAAATAATTTTCATTTAATACATATAAATGGGAAAAATGCTTATTATTTAATATTCTCTAAGAAATTATAATTTATTTGGGAGAAACAGTGATAAAAAATCAATTTTTCCAATTTTTCCGTTTTTTTCCGAAAAAACCGGTAAAAAAACAGTTTTTTTCCGCCACTTATATTTTTCCGGAAAATTTACAACTCTAATTCCAGTACATTAGAAAAGCCCTGTATTTCATATATCAGTTCATATAATGGGAAAATTTAGCTTAGCAAGAAAATACCCAGTAGCTTGAAATTTCTTTTTCAGCAATTCATACTATTAGATGGAAACATACTTGAATGCTTTTGTTCAGCCCTGTAGTTTACATCGTACCTTTATTACACGTCAGCATTAGGCTAAAATTTATTGTAAACTAAAACACTTTTCAAACAACTGAAATCACATTCTCATAAATCATCATTCATAGGCGTCCATGTACCGAATTCTTTGCGTGGCCCTGTATAACCCTTTATCTATATTCTGCAAAAATTTCTCAGTAAATTGAATGCAGCTCAGCGTAAAAATGCATAGCTTATTTAAGAACCACTTTTAAATAATTTACGCTCATATTCAGTAACGTTGGTGAGCTCTTTTGAGTAGCCCTGTATATCAACTATAACATTTATACACACCATATAATGTGCATATGTTTAGCGAAATATAAACGCGAATATCATAATTAAAATGCATTTCATTACTCCATCAGCCATCATCGAACACAATACGGTACTTCGGAAAGAATATAGGGGGAACTGGGGAACATTGATACAGCTTTTTTCGAAAAAAAAATTTTGGTGTCTAGAAAGCAGAAATTTCAAGTTATTTTTCTATGTAATGCCAGAAAAACCTGTGTAGTGTGTTATTAAAATCTACAATCGTTGTTTTATATATTATTTTTGCGTGTAATTTAAAAAAAAAAAAAACCAAAAAAGTAATTTGTATCAATGTGCCCCATCCCCGGGGCAGATTGATACACTTTGACACGTCTGGGAAAAATGGAGTCAAAATAACACCAATATTTATTTTTCATAGAAAAATAGTTAGCAAACCATTTTATATATATTTATAGACATTAAAATCGCACACAATTTATTTGTAAGCGATATTAAAGCAACCAAAATGAAATGTATAATAACCCAGTAGCGTAGCTATGTTTTTTGGCGCCCAGGGCCAGCAAGAAAATTTGGGCCCCCACCCCAATATAGCTAACAATTTCTCTCAATTTGGCGCCCCTAGGCCTCGGCGCCCGGGGCGGACGCCCCCCTTGCCTCCCCCCCCCTTAGCTACGCCACTGTAATGACCTGATATTTGAAAGACGTTTGTCTTATTAATGGCGTGAGTTGTCATTATAACCTCAATACAATAGTTTTTCTTTATTTCTTATCATTAATCAGAATTAAATAGGAGAGTAAAAGGTACTCACCCGATAAATTCTTCTTCATTGAAGTATCCAAGAATTAAATCCACCATAGGAGAAGGGAACCGGGCATATTTACATTTTAATCTGTACACTGCACTAATTCATCTTAATAAAGACGTATAATATTATTATATGGTAAGTGTAAAACACACACACAAATTATTGTATACACACTTCTTCATTTTCTACTTTTAATTTTTAATACGCGAGAAAAAACACAGCAAAAGGGTAGTGCTCTCAGCAAGCTACAAAACAGAGAAGAGAATGAATTTAAATTGATACATACATAAATCATAATATAGAAACAATTATTAATAAAAAAAAGAGTCATTTAGAAAGTTTTTGACAGTTTTTGTAAACCTGTAATTGTTCGCTCGTAATCACTGTTTCCAAGGTCACTCTAACGAGCACTTAACTTTATTTATGATGCCATGATAACTGTCACTTGTTGCACAACGGAGGAAATTATTTACGAATTGCGCAATGTTTCTATCAACTCCTCCTTAATTTCTGAAGTTGTGTTGTCACTCAGATGCAAGTTCTTCCTGTGAATTTCAAAAAGAGGTTTTGGCAGGGGTTTTGTGAATAAGTCAGCTATCATGATTTTGGTTGGGCAATATACGAGTTTTATTATGCCATCTTGTTTCAGTTGTTTTATGAGATGATATCTAAGTTCTATGTGCTTTGTTTTACTTGAATGTTTTTCAAGCTCTATCATTTTGATAGCCGACTGATTATCCTCGAAGAGTTCTATAGGATATGTTTGTGAGATATTGAGTTCTTCAAGTAAATTCACCAGCCATTTGACTTGATTAGCTGCATTAGCTACTGAGATGTACTCAGCTTCGGCAGAAGATAAAGCTATGCAGGATTGTTTTTTAGTTGACCAAAGTATGGGATTTTTACCCAGCAAATATACATTACCACTTGTCGATTTTCTTGATTCTGTGTCTCCACCCCAATCAGCGTCCGCGTAGACTTCTAGCGTTGGTTTTGAATTTCCATCTATAACTAGATTAAAGGTTTTTGTTGTCTTGAGATACCTCATGACCCGCTTTACACTGTTCCAATCTTTCATTCTTGGCTTTTCGTTCCTTCTGCTTAAGATGTTGACAGCTGCACAAATGTCAGGTCTGCTCACTGTGGCAAGATATAAGAGTGCACCTATGGCTTGTCTGTACTGTGTGTTGTTTGGTAAAATATTGTCATCATCTTTAAAGTGAGTGTAATTTGTTTCCATGGGTGTACTACATGGTTTTGCTTCTTGTAAATTGAATTTATTAATTAACTCTTCTATTTTTGAAGTTTGGTTAATTAAGTAGCTTTTGTTTACCTTTCGAATGTTCATGGATAAATAATTGCTTACGTCCCCTAAATTCTTTAATTCATACTCTTTATTTAAGTTCGCGATTATTTCCTCAATGGTTTCGTCTTTCCCTGCAATTAAGAGGTCATCGACGTATGTTATTATATAGGTTGTTTCATTATTCCTTTTCTGTGTAAAAAGACATGTGTCAATTTTACTTTGAATGAAATTCATGTTTTTTAGTGTTTCTGTTATTTTATTATGCCACGCTCTCGCGGCTTGCTTAAGTCCGTAGATTGCCTTATTTAATTTACAAACTTTGGTTTCCTGGTTTGGTTCAACGAATCCTTCCGGCTGCGACATGTATATCTCCTCATCAAGTTCCCCATGTAAGAACGCGGTGTTAATATCTATATGCTTAACATTTAAGTTTTGGTGCAACGCCGCTATTAATAATGCTCTTATCGTAGTATACGATACGACCGGTGCGTAGGTTTCGTCATAATCCTCTCCGAATTTTTGCGTATATCCTTTAGCTACTAAACGTGCCTTATATTTTTGTATTTTTCCGGTATTGTCACGCTTTAATTTGTAAGTCCATTTGCAACCTATTATTCTCTTATTCGGTGGAGGATCTACAATTGACCATGTTTTATTTTTTCTTAAAGAATTCATTTCGCTCTCCATGGCTTCTATCCAATTCTGTTTTACCGGAGAGTTTTCCATTAATTTAACTTCCTTATAATCCTTTGGTTCATTAATTTTGTCGTCTTTGACAATATATATAAGCCTATCAGGAGGTACGCCTTTATTTATTCTATCTGAGCGCCTTAGTTCCACAATTTGTTGTTGAGACGCAGATGGTGTTGTTTTTCCGTTCGAAATTTCTATCTCCACGAGATTTTTACAATTGCGTTTTTCGTCTTCATTTTGTTTTTGTTCAATTTCAGGCTTATCATTTACGTATTTGAATTTATTTTCAAGAAATTTTACCGTTCTCGCGATTTTTATTTCATGTCCTCCTACATATATGCGGTATCCCTTAGATTCATTGTCGTATCCCACAAAAATACCTTCAACAGCTTTATTATCTAATTTTTGTCTTCTGGCTTTATCAATATAAGCGAAGGCTTTGCAGCCAAATACTTTAACGTAACTTAAGTTTGGCTGTCTTTCTGTCCATAATTCATATGGCGTTTTTGCATTAGCTTTTGTAGGCAGTCTATTTTGTAGGTGGTTTGCCGTACAGATTGCTTCCCCCCAGAACTTTAAAGGTAGATTTGATTCATTTAACATTGTCCTAGCCATCTCAACTAACGACCTATTTTTCCGTTCAGCCACCCCGTTTTGACTTGCACAATATGGGACTGTGTGCTGATGTTTTATCCCATTTGATTTGAGATAATTCTCAATTTCATCTGATGTAAATTCTCCCCCATTATCCGTTCTGATTTCTTTCGGTTTTTCACCAAATTTGTTGCTTATCAGCGCAATGAACTCTTTGAGTTTTTCATAGACTTCACTTTTTCTTTTCAATAGATAGATTATTGTGAATCGCGAGTAGTCATCGATAAAAGTCAAGAAATATGATTTCCCCCCAATCGTGGGTGTCTGAAAAGATCCACAAACATCCGAGTGAATAAGTTGAAGCCTTTTACTTGCTCTATACTGAGCAACTTTCGGATAGGGTTCATCAGTTAATTTCGCCTTAATACACGGTTCGCAATCTATATTATGTTTACAATTGTTTATCTGGATACCTCTTACTAATTCCTTTTGTGTAATTTCTTTAATCGATGTTAGATTTCTGTGTCCTAACCTTCTATGCCATAGTTCTAGACAATTTTTATTGTTGCACGTTTGTGTAATGTTCGCGTGGTTTTCGTTAGCCAACTGGACTTCATAGAGGTTATTTACCTTTTGTGCTTCTAAGCAGATTTCTCCGTTAAGTTTGAAAGAGCATCGGTCATTTTTAAATACAATCTCACATCCGTTTTGGGTTGCTTTGCTGACTGATAGTAAATTCGTTTCGATTTCAGGTACTAGAAGTACATCTTTAAGTGTTATTTTATGAATTTTATTATCCGATGTCAGCGCATTTAAATTTACATCGCCTGAACCGTAAGCGATAAGTTTTTTTCCGTTTGCGATAGTCACGTTTGTTTTTTCCCTCGATTTTATCTCTGTAAACATTGATTCAGAGGATGCAATGTGACTTGAGCTACCGCTATCCACAATGAATGTTTTATTTTCAATCCCTTGTGTTATAAATGCATAATCTTTGTTTTCGCTGTTTCTCCATGTATTATTTTTTCCTTCATAGCGATTAAACCTGTTATACGATTCCGATGCTTGTTCATTCTTAAAATTGTTTTCACCCCTTTGAAAAACTAGTGATGTAGAATAGTGTTTTTTGTAATTTTTGTTGTGTTGATTTTGTTGTGTTGTGTGTGTTTTGTTTTTATTGTGCCAACATTCTTGTGTGTTATGGCTTCTCATTTTACAAATCGAACAATATTTTGATTCTTTTTTAGCTGGAAACTTTTTCTGAGCTTTAAAAGCTTTCGCTGTATTATCAATACTTTCATAGTTTTCATTCCGACGATTAAACTCGTCAATTAGCTTATTTTTAATATATGACGGAGTTAATTGTGCTTCTTCTTTACTTTCGAGAGCAGTAATTAAATTATCATAAGACTGGGGCAGAGAGCACAGGAGGAGCGCGGAAATGTGGTGATTATCAATTATTTCGCCTATAGCTGCCAAATGATCAACGAGCTCCATTATTTTTGTAATATGATTTATCATATTTCCATTTTCTGCTAATTTTATACTATATAATTTTCTAAGGAGAAACAATTTGCTTGTGAGATTTGATCTTTCATGTATTTCTTTTAATGCATCCCATGTTTGTCTAGCAGTTTGTAAATTCTTAACATGGGTTATCTGTGAATCATCGATAGTTAGATTTATCAATGCCCGGGCCTTCCTATCATTTTTGGACCATTGATCGGTCAAAGGGGTCGGTGGATTATCGGTTATTACATGGAACAGCTCTTCTTTAGTTAAGAGCATTTCAATTTTAAATTTCCATGTACTGTAATTCGTTGCTGTCAATTTTTCAATTGAATAATTATCTTTTAATGTAGCCATTCTAATCTTATATTTTTATTTGTTTTTTATTCAATATTTTTTATTTGTGTGTAATTAGTATATCACTATGTTATCAAATTGATATAACTTTTTAAATCAGTCTCATAATCATTGAAAGACGTTTGTCTTATTAATGGCGTGAGTTGTCATTATAACCTCAATACAATAGTTTTTCTTTTTTTTTCATTAATCAGAATTAAATAGGAGAGTAAAAGGTACTCACCCGATAAATTCTTCTTCATTGAAGTATCCAAGAATTAAATCCACCATAGGAGAAGGGAACCGGGCATATTTACATTTTAATCTGTACACTGCACTAATTCATCTTAATAAAGACGTATAATATTATTATATGGTAAGTGTAAAACACACACACAAATTATTGTATACACACTTCTTCATTTTCTACTTTTAATTTTTAATACGCGAGAAAAAACACAGCAAAAGGGTAGTGCTCTCAGCAAGCTACAAAACAGAGAAGAGAATGAATTTAAATTGATACATACATAAATCATAATATAGAAACAATTATTAATAAAAAAAAGAGTCATTTAGAAAGTTTTTGACAGTTTTTGTAAACCTGTAATTGTTCGCTCGTAATCACTGTTTCCAAGGTCACTCTAACGAGCACTTAACTTTATTTATGATGCCATGATAACTGTCACTTGTTGCACAACGGAGGAAATTATTTACGAATTGCGCAATGTTTCTATCAATATTCTGGCTGTTCCTTGTTTGTTTGTTAGCTGTAGTAACTTTGTCATCTGGCACTTTAACCCCAGAATTATCTTCTTTCTTAGGAAAGGTAAAAGAATTACCAGGTTTTCTGTTTATAAATCGGTTTACAAACAGAAAATAAAGGATAATTATATTAAAAATTATGTTTATAATATAATTATCATGTACTGTTCTGCAGCTTGTTTCTCTTAACATTTCTCATGTCAATAATACTTTTTTCTCTGGAGAATCGATATAAATTTGAGATTTGCCAAGCTGCCATCCATTTCTTTTGTTAATTCTACTAGCACTAGATATTGTATAAGTTTGTACGTCTTCTGTTTGCAAAAATACTATAAAATGTTCTAATATAAAGAAATTAGAGCTATTTCACTTTAATAAAAACTAATAGTAGAACTTTTTGACTAAAAATGGTTGAATTAAGGAGTTTATGGTAAAAATAAAAATAAAAGGTAATGAAAAAATGAACTAGAAAAAGATTTAGGTTGTATCAATGTGCCCCGACAAAGACTGTATCATTGTGCCCCATGCAGCCATTTTAAATAAAATGAGTCAAAATCCAACACATCATAATTTATCTAACAATAAAGAATGAGGAACTGATAAAGATTAGCGTTACTTGCCAGGGAGGGTATTCTTTTCGGTTGAAAATACTGGAACAGTTGTATAATACCATTTCAATTGTACAACTCAAGTTTACTTTTGACCTACAAAATTAATTAATCACCCATCCCATTTCATCAAACTATTGAATCATTCCAAAACTTTCTGTATATAGTTGAGTGCACTAGTATCACTTTTTGGAGCTGCTTTGAAACTTCCTGTAATGACCCTGTGTGCTGTACAGGGGGTGTATCAATGTGCCCCAAGTATCAATATGCCCCAGTTCCCCCTACTATTTGAAATCTTTTGTGTGGCCCTGTAAATGCTATGCACTTCATATTATGCAAGACAGTAGCGTATCATTTATATTAAGCGTCAGTGACATATATCAATTTTATTATACATGAAAAAGCTTAATATATTTAAAATATGTCACGCACAATTTCCCCTTTTAACATTATCTAATGGAATTCTTTTGTGCGGCCCTGTAAATGAATAATAGCTACATTTTCACCTTATATTTTATAGAATGCATATTTTAAAATGTTTGACAGAGTATAATATCTTTAAAATTCCTTTGAAACGATTTTTCCCCATAGGCCGTAATGTAATAAAAAAATTTTGATTCGCCCTGTAGATAAACTAATCATGGTAGAAACTTCATTTTCGACAGGACTTGTGCTAGGGTAAACGTCAATAACGTCCTAAAATTTCATGGCAATCCTAGTATATCAACGATTTTTCCACATGGGCCGTAATGTAATGGAAAACTTTTGATTCGCTCTGTAGATAAACTAATCGTAATAGAAACTTCATTTTCAATAGGGTTCGTGCTAGGGTAAACGTGAATAACGTCCTAAAATTTCATAGCAATCCGAGTATAGTAACGATTTTCCCCCATAGGCCGTAATGTAATGGGAAACTTTTGATTCTCTCTGTAGATAAACTGATCATGGTAGATAATTCATTTTCAGTAGGGTTCGTGCTAGGGTAAACCTCAATAACGTTCTAAAATTTCATGGCAATCCGAGTATATTAACGATTTTTTCCCATAGTCCGTAATGTAATGGGAAACTTGATTCTCTCTGTAGATAAACTAATCATGGTAGATACTTCATTTTCAATAGGACTTGTGCTAGGGTAAACGTCAATAACGTCCTAAAATTTCATGGCAATCCGAGTATATTAACGATTTTTCCCCATGGGCCGTAATGTAATGGAAAATTTTTGATTCTGTCTGTAGATAAACTAATCATGGTAGATACTTCATTTTCAATAGGGTTCGTGCTAGGGTAAACCTCAATAACGTATAAAAATTTCATAGCAATCCGAGTATATTTACGGGAGTTAGAGCGCGGACAGACGGCCAGACGGACAGACGGCTTGACAAACCGAATGCATAAGCACTTTTCAACTTTGTTGGAAAGTGCTAAAAAATAATAATAATAAATAAATAAGGCAATTAAACAGAGCCAACAGTTTTGCTCTCGCCGTATGAAAACATGCACAAAATACAAAACAAAACAAGTAAGAAAAATCATGCGTTAAGCATAGATTATGAAGCACTTTCCAACATTTAATGAAATCTTTAACAAAACTTTGTTATTTAGGGAAATAATAGTGTATAGCCCAAATATACCCTAATATGTATTCCAGTACATTAGAACAGCCCTGTTTTTCATATGTCAGTTCATATAATGGGAATATTTAACTTAGCATGAAAAGTAGCTTGAAATTCCTTTTTCAGCAATTCATACTATTAGATGGAAACATACTTGAATACTTTTGTTCAGCCCTATAGTTTACATTATACCTTTATTACACGTCAGCATTAGGGTAAAATTTATTGTAAACTAAAACACTTTTAAAACAACTGAAATCACATTCTCATAAATCATCATTCATAGGCGTCCATGTACCGAATTCTTTGCGTGGCCCTGCATATCCCTTTATCTATATTCTGCAAACATTTCTCAGTAAATTGAATGCAGCTCAGCGTAAAAATGTTTAGCTTATTTAAGAACCACGTTTAAATAATTTACGCTCATATTCAGTAACGTTGGTGAGCTCTTTTGGGTAGCCCTGTATATCAACTATAACATTTATACACACCATGTAATGTGCATATATTTAGCGAAATATAAACGCGCATATCATCATTAAAATGCATTTCATTCGCCCATCAGCCATCATCGGACACATGTACGGTACTTCGGAAAGAATATACTATTTGAAATCTTTTGTACGGCCCTGTAAATGCTATGTACTTCATATTATGGAAGACTGTAGCGTATAATTTATATTAAGCTTCAGTGACATATATCAATTTTATTTTACATGAAAAAGCTTAATATATTTAAAATATGTCACACACAATTCCCTCTTTTACCATAATCTAATGGAATTCTTTTGTGTGGCCCTGTAAATGAATAATAGCTACATTTTCACCTTATATTTTATAGAATGCATATTTTAATATGTTTGACAGGGTATGGCATCTTTAAAATTCCTTTGAAACGATTTTTCCCCATAGGCCGTAATGTAATAGGAAACTTTTGATTCGCCCTGTAGATAAACTAATCATGGTAGAAACTTCATTTCCGATAGGACTTGTGCTAGGGTAAACGTCAATAACGTCCTAAAATTCCATGGCAATCCGAGTATATTAACGATTTTTCCCCGTAGGCCGCAATGTAATGCGAAAATTTTGATTCTCTCTGTAGAATAGGTAGTAGCGATAAACTAATCATGGTGGATACTTCATTTTCAGCAGGGTTCGTGCTAGGGTAAACCTCAAAAACGTTCTAAAATTTCATGGCAATCCGAGTATATTAACGATTTTTCCCCATAGGCCGTAATGTAATGGGGAACTTTTGATTCGCCTTGTAGATAAACTAATCATGGTAGAAACTTCATTTTCAATAGGGTTCGTGCTAGGGTAAACCTCAATAACGTATAAAAATTTCATAGCAATCCGAGTATATTTACGGGAGTTAGAGCGCGGACAGACGGCCATCCGGACAGACGGACAGACGGCCATCCGGCCAGACGGACAGACGGACAGACGGACAGACAAACCGAATGCATAAGCACTTTTCAACTTTGTTGGAAAATGCTAAAAACGAAATGCATAAGTCAAAAGTAAAATTCTTGTTTCTCTACAACCCCCCTTCCCCTACACACACACACAGGCTAGAGGTCTGCACGTGCACGGGCTTGGCCCGTGGCCCGTACCCGGCGGAATCGTTTCAAATTTTCTAACGGGCCGGGCCGGGCCGGCAAAAAAAAAAAAAAAAAAATTGAACGGGCCATACGGGCCGGGCCGGGCCGATAAAAAAATTTTCTGAATTTGTTCTGAAGATTTAAGCAGAGACGATAAAATATGATCTATTTTCAACACTAATGTTTTTAGCGAGAATAAATATAAATGTGCGTCACGAGACATACTAGTTTGACAGCATCAATATAAAAATGTAACTTGTACAGTGTGAGATCGGCATCGGACAGTTAAATTGCGTGTAACCCGTTTTAATATTTTTTTAGCTGACTCATACCGGGCCGAGATCAAGCTTGCATTATTTTTCTACATATAGACTTGCCGGACCTGAACAAGACTTAATTGTTCTCAAGATCTGTAGGGCAGACAACATGATTTGTAAAATTATTAACAGCGATAAAGAACTTATGTTAGATTATTCTTTGGATATATATTTCTTGATGGTTTTTAATTTAATTTCTCAATAACGCGAAAGTTTGACACATTTTCAGATTAGTTTTTAATTGTAAAAATATAAAAATGATAAGCCTGACTATTGAAGGCATTTGGAATCGAATAGCATTTTTCATTTTTGATGAATAAAATACTTGCATAAATTTGTTCAGATACAATAGTTTCTCAAATTGTTGCAGGTTTTTCTCCCTTCCCATGCTATCGCTTCCGGAAATTCTGTTGAAAATGCTAACTATAACAATAATTTATTTCCTTTCAGTATTCTTAAATTGCTTGTATCAAAAAACGGATAATGCCACTTGATTATATAGTTTCTGAATAAAGATACCTGCTGTGCTTTCTGGGAAAAAAATGAATTTAGAAATGAATCAGAAAGGCGCATATTTGAGTTAACGAATGGATTTGGATTTAAAATCTTTAATAAAATGATATAGAAATATTTTTATAAATCTTCTTTTATTAAACAGCTTCAAAAGTTACGATGTTTTTAACTTTCTTTCTTTTTTCTTTTATTCTAAGCCATATTAATTTTTTGATGAATCTTTATTTGATTGTTGAAAGAATTGAGAAATCTTAGTAATCACTAATGTTGCTAATGTGTATTTCCTGTAAAACATACTGTAAAATCATTCCATAGTATGCAGTATTCTTTAAAGAAATCTTAATTATATGAAAAAAAATCTGAATTTTTTAGAAATCGTAGAAATTGTAACGGTCCAAAACGGGCCGGGCCTGTTTTCACTGATTTCTGTTCGGGCCGAGCCTAAAATATAAAAATTTAAACGGGCCGGGCCTGGCCTGGAAATTCCGGCCCGTGCAGACCTCTAACACAGGCACACCAGGCTTAAAAAAAAAAAAAAAAAAAAAAAAAGTATCAGTAAAAAATTTTAAATTGCAAAAGAGGTTTAAAGATCGATTTAATCATCAATTAGCTTTAAACAATCAAAAGTTGCGCGATTTTATCTTCTCCCAAGACCAAAATTATTTTCAAGTTTCAAATGATTAAATTTTGTTTCTTATCTATGCACACACACACAAAAAAAAATCTATGTATAAAATAATAATTGTCTGAGCGAAGCGAAGTCTTTATACTCAGAGATACGTAACGATATTAAAATTCAAAAGAATTCTTTCGTCAAGCAAATCTCAAAAAGTACTTGTCGGATTTTGATTCTGTTTGTACCAATAGGTACCTATGAAGGTAATCTGGTGAATGCACCTACTTTTAAAAATTAATTCCAAATAGTTTAAAAGTTATATTAAAAAAACTGATAAAAAAGCACAATTTATGTGCATACGTCACAGAAATTTGGTGAGCGTGATTTTCACCGGCTGGACATTTTCGTAGATAACCGAATCAGTACATGGAGTAAATAGTAATCATTTTCGCACTCAGAAATATTGAATGCAATAAAACATTTTAAAATTTAATCATGCAGGAAAATAAAACTGTTATTGTTTTATATTAAATAATGTCATAAAATTTTGATTTTGAGATTTTGTGATAATCTCTTAACAGCACTTTTTGATCGCTGAAAGAATGTTTTACATATTTCGCGTGTGAAAATCAGAAACAATTACGTTTTTAAATAAAAAGTTTCTTTTATGACATCATTTTCCCTTTATATTTATTTTCATTGCATGTTTTCTTTTAACTTATATTTTGTTTGTGTATGGAAGTCAATTCTGGTCACTAATTTTTCGGCACGGATACCACAAGCGCATTAGATTTGGCGCAATTTTTTTCAAAGCCCATTTGGCGAAAACTACCTTTTCAAATAACGCTTACATACACATTTTTAAATTATTTTCTATTTTCAAAAAGAACTTACAGTAAATAAAATAATAATAATAATTAATAACTATAAAAAATATTTTATATAATTAAAAGAAGTAAGTGAAAGTAAATAAACATTTTATGAGTAAATAAACAAATAATAAATAAATAAAGCCGGGTTACCATCTGAGGTAAAATAATGCCATTTTGACGCCAATTATGTACCCTGGTGCATATGTGACATTTTTTCCCATTTTTCATCCGTTTCCTGTTTGCATACAACTTTGAAATATGGAGTATGTATGCATACCTGGGAGAAATACTGGAATTAGACATTGATTTTTTTTAATTCGATCCAAAAAGGGGCAACGGGGCTATTTTTAAAAGTTTTATACAATTTATACTGCATAAAGGAGCCACTTACCCATTTCTATATACCAGAAGAAGTAAGTGGTATGTAAAAACAATTATAGTATACATAAATAAAATACTTGAGATAATATACTAGAGATATAAGCACCGGGTTTGGCGAGATTTTTTATGCCAATTAGGCGAAAACATCGTTTTGATTACCAGATGCATATAGCATGCTATAACAACACGTTATTTATTTATTTCAAAATGAAAAAAAAGGAATAAATGAAACATTTCCTGTTATTAAAAAAGATATAACAATCAATAAATGATAATATTTTTAGAACAAACAATTTATTATAAGATTTATATGATAACCAGCATGTTAGGCAACTAAACGCCATTTTGGCACCAATTAGGTACCTCGGTGTATATAGGGCATATATGTGCCATACTTATTTGTAAAACTGAGCATGAAAGTTTACCAGGTGTGTTTTCATACGCGCTTATATCTTTTTGCAACATAGCGCACCTTTCGAAGCCAAAACTGCACAAAAGAAAAAATAATCAATATTTGCAGCATTTTTTTTATGTAATGCACATTTTGTAATCAGTAGGCTCGATAATCAGACCTCGTTTTTTTGCTTTAAAAGATGATATTTCATACGACGTCTTTTTGGGATTCGTCGTTTTTCTATATTTGATAGTATGTGTCTACTCGTTTTGTACCAGTTTTTGTAACTTTCTTCTTTATTAACAGCGACATCTGGACTTCCTATTTAAATAAAAATTCTTCTAAATACAAAGAATTTTGTTAAAATAAATAAATAATAGGAAATGCGGACATCTATTGCTCAAAACACAAAATTTTTCCTATTGAGTTAATAAAAATCAGTAAAAACATAATTTTTATGATAATAAAAAGGTGACTTATGTAATAACAGAGTCATATATTATGTACGTTATGGATTAAGTATGAATATTTCAATGAAAAGTGATATTTCAAAAGTATTATGAAATTAGTTAAAAACCATTTATTTTAAACTAAATGAATAAAAGATTTATATTTTTAATGAAATAAATGGGATTTGAAAAATTATTGGAAATTTATCACCATAGATGTATCAATATTACAATCAGTACCTTGTATGCAAAATGGAACAATTAGCAATACTTTTTGTACCCGAAAAATGGTCGCTGCTTTTTTTAAAGTTAAAAAGTAGATTACGAAATATTCCTATATAAAGATGCCAAACCCTCGCTTATTGCATAGCAGAATTTTCTTATAGGAAAAGTTATTTTTTAAATCCGCAGAATGTTCCAATTTAATAAAACATTTTCTGTATTAAAATACCGGTACCCAAAATGCCGGAGACTTGGCAGCTCAGCCTATAACATTTTAATTAATCACGGTACTTTTTTTAATCGGATTCAAATTTAGTGAAGACAACGTTTTTTGGCCGAAAGCAGCTTTTTTCCACATGTGTAACTACGATACAATTCCTTAATGTTGACTTATGAATGTTTTGACTTATGCTATTATTGCTTCCTCTCATTTATTTATTTGAATTTTAAATAAGATGACTCAAAATCGTGTTTTTTAAATATACGAAAAAAATGCATTTTGAGAGAGGGCGAAAAGGACAATATTTGGCGATTTATTACCTGCGTTTGGCTAAGTGTCTTACTACCTTGTATTTAATACTCTTCACAATACTTCGCTGTTATATGGATTTAGGCGCTTTTATAAAAAGTTTGACGTAATTCGGGCTTAAGAAAGTGAGTTTTTTACTGAATAATACAAATAAATGAAAAATGAATACTAAGAAATACTAATAAAAGAAAAATGAAGCATTATATTGATCTATGTATATTTAAAAATTCATCTGCTAGCACTAATTAGATAATTTATGTGCAGGGGTGGGGAAATTTTCCAAATTCTTACCAGCCAAGGATTTATTTCGCCAGCCCGCAAGATGCAACACAAGCAGTTGAAAATAGTTATGACAAAATCGCACGCGATTACCGACAAAATTACTATTACTACAATTATTTTCATAATTCTTTTTTGTATAATATTAAGAAATATATGTAACAAAGGTAAGATTAATATTAGATAGAACTTAGTACCATACTTACACTGTAATAATTTAGAAAGTTAAAAATCTAGATTAAAAAAGTGTTTCTGATAATGTGCCTATTGCCTACAGTTTTTCAAAAACTAAAAATGCACTCGCCTTATGAGAAAATCCACTCGCCACTGGCGAGCAAAATGATGTATTTCCCCACCCCTGTTTATGTGTATATAATTGGAGATAAATAGCTTTTGATTCTGTATTTCTATGCTATAAAGCATTAACGTTTGTGTGTTTTTCGTTAGCATTGGGAATACCTAGCCGATTTAAAAAATAATGTGGGCAATAAATGTTGGTAACCATCTTTGCTGCAAAATATGCTATATTTTGCGTAGGAACAATAATCACCATCAATGCACGAGCAAAAAAAGTTCTAAAATTGAGAATTCTTTGATGTTGATATGACTAAAAATTTAAAATCTTTTTTTTTTTTTGGTGGCAACTTTTAAGATATAATATTCTCGTTATGAACGATTTTTAAAACATTCGACAATTTAATTTCACATATTAAACATTTTTTTTTCTAGAAAAAGTTTTAAACCCAATTTATTGAGAATATTGCAATTTCTAGGATACTGTTGGGGTCAGAAACTATAACTTTGGCATCACAGTAACTTATAATATGTAAGTGCTCGTTTAGGACAAATTTTTAAAAAAGGATTCCTTAACTCTTATCGACAACCTCATTGCATCCGTGGAAAACAGATATTCAACATTATAAACTATTCGGACGGATTTCACACCATATAAAATACACTCCATTTCTCTTCAAACATAATAGTTTTTGTTATTTATAGTTTCTCAAATCGGTGCGAAGCTTCTTTTTATGCTCATGACATCATTTAAAAGAGCTATATTTCCAATATAGGAAAATTTGGTGTTTTGTTTTCTGTGTTACTTTTAACATTTTGCATATTTCCAATTTTATATCCATGCATGGTTTGCTTTTCTTTTATAAAAATAGTATATGCAACAAGATTTTGCAGTTCTGCGATTCGATATGCTTATTTTCATCATTATATTTTATCACAATGAATGACCAATTAAAGGTAAGATCTCATTTTCTTTACTTATCGCAAGTTATTAAATGTGTATTCTCAGCAATATCGCTCAGACTAATCCCTCTGAGGGAAGTCCTAGTTAAATTATTGTTATACAGTGAGACAAAATTATTATATCTGGTACTATAACAAAGTTTTAAAAATATAGAATATTTTACATATATTGACATTTGAACTTCAAAAAATAAATTAACTTTCTTAGTATTAATGAAATAATATTGATAAAATATAAAAAGATCCATAGTACAGTTTTAACTTCATGCACAATACTAAATACATTGACTTGCGAATTGTAAAATGGTTGGCAAAAAAGAAAGCAAATATACTGAAAGAAAAAATTTAGTTAAAAATAATAATAACTTCATGAAATTTAAATAATAACTAGCTTGTCATCTCCAGTTTGAAACAAAACTAGCAAATAGTTCGGGAATTGCGATACTAACTGTTAAAAAAAAAAGTTAATATATATCGAATAACAGTACATTTTTACAAGTTATTAAATAATTTATCTCCCCTCAATAAATAAATAAATAAGTAAATCTATTATTAAATATGAAAACAATAGTTATTTACACATTTTATATATCTAAAATATTCTGTAATAAAGTAGCTTACTTACTTCAAAAGGTTTTTTTTGGAACTCCAGCAATGCAAAACGGTATATGTATATGGGCTGAAATGCTGAAATTTTATCAGCATGTTTTTGTTTATTATGTATGTTCCGGTAATCATTATCGAAAATGGAATTACGTAGCGCAGATTGTACTTTTTGTCTCTTACATTTAGGTGAGGACATAACAGATGCAAAAATGAAGTGCATTTCACCAGCCCGCACCTATGGAGTTCAGGAAATTCAACAATGTCATTCGTTTGTACTCCGTTAGTACCGGTAAGTACCGAGAGATTTTCGTTTGTACCGCATCCGTTGCGGAGTTATGGCCAATTCTCAAGTTCCAGCGCGCGGGCTGGAGAAACATGGGATTTCCTATAGGAAAAAAATGAAGGTTCTCCGATTTCGTTCAAATTATGTGGATCGTTAGTACTACGTTAGTACCGGTAAGTACCGAGAGATTTTCGTTTGTACCACATCCGTTGCGGAGTTATGGCCAATTCTCAAGTTCCAGCGCGCGGGCTGGAGAAACATGGGATTTCCTATAGGAAAAAAATGAAGGTTCTCCGATTTCGCTCAAATTATGTGGGTCGTTAGTACTACGTTAGTACCGGTAAGTACCGAGAGATTTTCGTTTGTACCACATCCGTTGCGGAGTTATGGCCAATTCTCAAGTTCCAGCGCGCGGGCTGGAGAAACGTGGGATTTCCTATAGGAAAAAAATGAAGGTTCTCCGATTTCGTTCAAATTATGTGGGTCGTTAGTACTACGTTAGTACCGGTAAGTACCGAGAGATTTTCGTTTGTACCATATCCGTTGCGGAGTTATGGCCAATTCTCAAGTTCTAGCGCGCGGGCTGGAGAAACATGGCATTTCCTATAGGAAAAAAAATGAAGGTTCTCCGATTTCGTTCAAATTATGTGGGTCGTTAGTACTACGTTAGTACCGGTAAGTACCGAGAGATTTTCGTTTGTACCACATCCGTTGCGGAGTTATGGCCAATTCTCAAGTTCCAGCGCGCGGGCTGGAGAAACATGGGATTTCCTATAGGAAAAAAATGAAGGTTCTCCGATTTCGTTCAAATTATGTGGATCGTTAGTACTACGTTAGTACCGGTAAGTACCGAGAGATTTTCGTTTGTACCACATCCGTTGCGGAGTTATGGCCAATTCTCAAGTTCCAGCGCGCGGGCTGGAGAAACATGGGATTTCCTATAGGAAAAAAATTAAGGTTCTCCGATTTCGTTCAAATTATGTGGGTCGTTAGTACTACGTTAGTACCGGTAAGTACCGAGAGATTTTCGTTTGTACCACATCCGTTGCGGAGTTATGGCCAATTCTCAAGTTCCAGCGCGCGGGCTGGAGAAACATGGCATTTCCTATAGGAAAAAAATGAAGGTTCTCCGATTTCGTTCAAATTATGTGGGTCGTTAGCACTACGTTAGTACCGGTAAGTAACGAGAGATTTTCGTTTGTACCACATCCGTTGCGGAGTTATGGCCAATTCTCAAGTTCCAGCGCGCGGGCTGGAGAAACATGGGATTTCCTATAGGAAAAAAATGAAGGTTCTCCGATTTCGTTCAAATTATGTGGGTCGTTAGTACTACGTTAGTACCGGTAAGTACCGAGAGATTTTCGTTTGTACCGCATCCGTTGCGGAGTTATGGCCAATTCTCAAGTTCCAGCGCGCGGGCTGGAGAAACATGGGATTTCCTATAGGAAAAAAATGAAGGTTCTCCGATTTCGTTCAAATTATGTGGATCGTTAGTACTACGTTAATACCGGTAAGTACCGAGAGATTTTCGTTTGTACCACATCCGTTGCGGAGTTATGGCCAATTCTCAAGTTCCAGCGCGCGGGCTGGAGAAACATGGGATTTCCTATAGGAAAAAAATGAAGGTTCTCCGATTTCGTTCAAATTATGTGGATCGTTAGTACTACGTTAGTACCGGTAAGTACCGAGAGATTTTCGTTTGTACCACATCCGTTGCGGAGTTATGGCCAATTCTCAAGTTCCAGCGCGCGGGCTGGAGAAACATGGGATTTCCTATAGGAAAAAAATGAAGGTTCTCCGATTTCGTTCAAATTATGTGGGTCGTTAGTACTACGTTAGTACCGGTAAGTACCGAGAGATTTTCGTTTGTACCACATCCGTTGCAGAGTTATGGCCAATTCTCAAGTTCCAGCGCGCGGGCTGGAGAAACATGGGATTTCCTATAGGAAAAAAATGAAGGTTCTCCGATTTCGTTCAAATTATGTGGATCATTAGTACTACGTTAGTACCGGTAAGTACCGAGAGATTTTCGTTTGTACCACATCCGTTGCGGAGTTATGGCCAATTCTCAAGTTCCAGCGCGCGGGCTGGAGAAACATGGGATTTCCTATAGGAAAAAAATGAAGGTTCTCCGATTTCGCTCAAATTATGTGGGTCGTTAGTACTACGTTAGTACCGGTAAGTACCGAGAGATTTTCGTTTGTACCACATCCGTTGCGGAGTTATGGCCAATTCTCAAGTTCCAGCGCGCGGGATGGAGAAACATGGGATTTCCTATAGGATAAAAATGAAGGTTCTCCGATTTCGTTCAAATTATGTGGGTCGTTAGTACTACGTTAGTACCGGTAAGTACCGAGAGATTTTCGTTTGTACCACATCCGTTGCGGAGTTATGGCCAATTCTCAAGTTCCAGCGCGCGGGCTGGAGAAACATGGCATTTCCTATAGGAAAAAAATGAAGGTTCTCCGATTTCGTTCAAATTATGTGGGTCGTTAGTACTACGTTAGTACCGGTAAGTACCGAGAGATTTTCGTTTGTACCACATCCGTTGCGGAGTTATGGCCAATTCTCAAGTTCCAGCGCGCGGGCTGGAGAAACATGGGATTTCCTATAGGAAAAAAATGAAGGTTCTCCGATTTCGTTCAAATTATGTGGATCGTTAGTACTACGTTAGTACCGGTAAGTACCGAGAGATTTTCGTTTGTACCACATCCGTTGCGGAGTTATGGCCAATTCTCAAGTTCCAGCGAGCGGGCTGGAGAAACATGGGATTTCCTATAGGAAAAAAATGAAGGTTCTCCGATTTCGCTCAAATTATGTGGGTCGTTAGTACTACGTTAGTACCGGTAAGTACCGAGAGATTTTCGTTTGTACCACATCCGTTGCGGAGTTATGGCCAATTCTCAAGTTCCAGCGCGCGGGCTGGAGAAACATGGGATTTCCTATAGGAAAAAAATTAAGGTTCTCCGATTTCGTTCAAATTATGTGGGTCGTTAGTACTACGTTAGTACCGGTAAGTACCGAGAGATTTTCGTTTGTACCACATCCGTTGCGGAGTTATGGCCAATTCTCAAGTTCCAGCGCGCGGGCTGGAGAAACATGGGATTTCCTATAGGAAAAAAATGAAGGTTCTCCGATTTCGTTCAAATTATGTGGATCGTTAGTACTACGTTAGTACCGGTAAGTACCGAGAGATTTTCGTTTGTACCACATCCGTTGCGGAGTTATGGCCAATTCTCAAGTTCCAGCGCGCGGGCTGGAGAAACATGGGATTTCCTATAGGAAAAAAATGAAGGTTCTCCGATTTCGTTCAAATTATGTGGGTCGTTAGTACTACGTTAGTACCGGTAAGTACCGAGAGATTTTCGTTTGTACCACATCCGTTGCAGAGTTATGGCCAATTCTCAAGTTCCAGCGCGCGGGCTGGAGAAACATGGGACTTCCTATAAGAAAAAAATAAAGGTTCTCCGATTTCGTTCAAATTATGTGGGTCGTTAGTACTACGTTAGTACCGGTAAGTACCGAGAGATTTTCGTTTGTACCACATCCGTTGCGGAGTTATGGCCAATTCTCAAGTTCCAGCGCGCGGGCTGGAGAAACATGGGATTTCCTATAGGAAAAAAATGAAGGTTCTCCGATTTCGTTCAAATTATGTGGGTCGTTAGTACTACGTTAGTACCGGTAAGTACCGAGAGATTTTCGTTTGTACCACATCCGTTGCAGAGTTATGGCCAATTCTCAAGTTCCAGCGCGCGGGCTGGAGAAACATGGGATTTCCTATAGGAAAAAAATGAAGGTTCTCCGATTTCGTTCAAATTATGTGGGTCGTTAGTACTACGTTAGTACCGGTAAGTACCGAGAGATTTTCGTTTGTACCACATCCGTTGCGGAGTTATGGCCAATTCTCAAGTTCCAGCGCGCGGGCTGGAGAAACATGGGATTTCCTATAGGAAAAAAATGAAGGTTCTCCGATTTCGTTCAAATTATGTGGGTCGTTAGTACTACGTTAGTACCGGTAAGTACCGAGAGATTTTCGTTTGTACCACATCCGTTGCGGAGTTATGGCCAATTCTCAAGTTCCAGCGCGCGGGCTGGAGAAACATGGGATTTCCTATAGGAAAAAAATGAAGGTTCTCCGATTTCGTTCAAATTATGTGGGTCGTTAGTACTACGTTAGTACCGGTAAGTACCGAGAGATTTTCGTTTGTACCACATCCGTTGCGGAGTTATGGCCAATTCTCAAGTTCCAGCGCGCGGGCTGGAGAAACATGGGATTTCCTATAGGAAAAAAATGAAGGTTCTCCGATTTCGTTCAAATTATGTGGATCGTTAGTACTACGTTAGTACCGGTAAGTACCGAGAGATTTTCGTTTGTACCACATCCGTTGCGGAGTTATGGCCAATTCTCAAGTTCCAGCGCGCGGGCTGGAGAAACATGGGATTTCCTATAGGAAAAAAATGAAGGTTCTCCGATTTCGTTCAAATTATGTGGGTCGTTAGTACTACGTTAGTACCGGTAAGTACCGAGAGATTTTCGTTTGTACCACATCCGTTGCAGAGTTATGGCCAATTCTCAAGTTCCAGCGCGCGGGCTGGAGAAACATGGGACTTCCTATAAGAAAAAAATGAAGGTTCTCCGATTTCGTTCAAATTATGTGGGTCGTTAGTACTACGTTAGTACCGGTAAGTACCGAGAGATTTTCGTTTGTACCACATCCGTTGCGGAGTTATGGCCAATTCTCAAGTTCCAGCGCGCGGGCTGGAGAAACATGGGATTTCCTATAGGAAAAAAATGAAGGTTCTCCGATTTCGTTCAAATTATGTGGGTCGTTAGTACTACGTTAGTACCGGTAAGTACCGAGAGATTTTCGTTTGTACCACATCCGTTGCAGAGTTATGGCCAATTCTCAAGTTCCAGCGCGCGGGCTGGAGAAACATGGGATTTCCTATAGGAAAAAAATGAAGGTTCTCCGATTTCGTTCAAATTATGTGGGTCGTTAGTACTACGTTAGTACCGGTAAGTACCGAGAGATTTTCGTTTGTACCACATCCGTTGCGGAGTTATGGCCAATTCTCAAGTTCCAGCGCGCGGGCTGGAGAAACATGGGATTTCCTATAGGAAAAAAATGAAGGTTCTCCGATTTCGTTCAAATTATGTGGGTCGTTAGTACTACGTTAGTACCGGTAAGTACCGAGAGATTTTCGTTTGTACCACATCCGTTGCGGAGTTATGGCCAATTCTCAAGTTCCAGCGCGCGGGCTGGAGAAACATGGGATTTCCTATAGGAAAAAAATGAAGGTTCTCCGATTTCGCTCAAATTATGTGGGTCGTTAGTACTACGTTAGTACCGGTAAGTACCGAGAGATTTTCGTTTGTACCACATCCGTTGCGGAGTTATGGCCAATTCTCAAGTTCCAGCGCGCGGGCTGGAGAAACATGGGATTTCCTATAGGAAAAAAATTAAGGTTCTCCGATTTCGTTCAAATTATGTGGGTCGTTAGTACTACGTTAGTACCGGTAAGTACCGAGAGATTTTCGTTTGTACCACATCCGTTGCGGAGTTATGGCCAATTCTCAAGTTCCAGCGCGCGGGCTGGAGAAACATGGGATTTCCTATAGGAAAAAAATGAAGGTTCTCCGATTTCGTTCAAATTATGTGGATCGTTAGTACTACGTTAGTACCGGTAAGTACCGAGAGATTTTCGTTTGTACCACATCCGTTGCGGAGTTATGGCCAATTCTCAAGTTCCAGCGCGCGGGCTGGAGAAACATGGGATTTCCTATAGGAAAAAAATGAAGGTTCTCCGATTTCGTTCAAATTATGTGGGTCGTTAGTACTACGTTAGTACCGGTAAGTACCGAGAGATTTTCGTTTGTACCACATCCGTTGCAGAGTTATGGCCAATTCTCAAGTTCCAGCGCGCGGGCTGGAGAAACATGGGACTTCCTATAAGAAAAAAATAAAGGTTCTCCGATTTCGTTCAAATTATGTGGGTCGTTAGTACTACGTTAGTACCGGTAAGTACCGAGAGATTTTCGTTTGTACCACATCCGTTGCGGAGTTATGGCCAATTCTCAAGTTCCAGCGCGCGGGCTGGAGAAACATGGGATTTCCTATAGGAAAAAAATGAAGGTTCTCCGATTTCGTTCAAATTATGTGGGTCGTTAGTACTACGTTAGTACCGGTAAGTACCGAGAGATTTTCGTTTGTACCACATCCGTTGCAGAGTTATGGCCAATTCTCAAGTTCCAGCGCGCGGGCTGGAGAAACATGGGATTTCCTATAGGAAAAAAATGAAGGTTCTCCGATTTCGTTCAAATTATGTGGGTCGTTAGTACTACGTTAGTACCGGTAAGTACCGAGAGATTTTCGTTTGTACCACATCCGTTGCGGAGTTATGGCCAATTCTCAAGTTCCAGCGCGCGGGCTGGAGAAACATGGGATTTCCTATAGGAAAAAAATGAAGGTTCTCCGATTTCGTTCAAATTATGTGGGTCGTTAGTACTACGTTAGTACCGGTAAGTACCGAGAGATTTTCGTTTGTACCACATCCGTTGCGGAGTTATGGCCAATTCTCAAGTTCCAGCGCGCGGGCTGGAGAAACATGGGATTTCCTATAGGAAAAAAATGAAGGTTCTCCGATTTCGTTCAAATTATGTGGGTCGTTAGTA
Source organism: Maratus speculifer (assembly GCA_964019185.1). Lineage (NCBI taxonomy): Eukaryota > Metazoa > Arthropoda > Arachnida > Araneae > Salticidae > Maratus > Maratus speculifer. Next base: position 449,066,943 of record OZ025292.1, on the reverse strand, counting down.
CTACGTTAGTACCGGTAAGTACCGAGAGATTTTCGTTTGTACCACATCCGTTGCGGAGTTATGGCCAATTCTCAAGTTCCAGCGCGCGGGCTGGAGAAACATGGGATTTCCTATAGGAAAAAAATGAAGGTTCTCCGATTTCGTTCAAATTATGTGGATCGTTAGTACTACGTTAGTACCGGTAAGTACCGAGAGATTTTCGTTTGTACCACATCCGTTGCGGAGTTATGGCCAATTCTCAAGTTCCAGCGCGCGGGCTGGAGAAACATGGGATTTCCTATAGGAAAAAAATGAAGGTTCTCCGATTTCGTTCAAATTATGTGGGTCGTTAGTACTACGTTAGTACCGGTAAGTACCGAGAGATTTTCGTTTGTACCACATCCGTTGCAGAGTTATGGCCAATTCTCAAGTTCCAGCGCGCGGGCTGGAGAAACATGGGACTTCCTATAAGAAAAAAATGAAGGTTCTCCGATTTCGTTCAAATTATGTGGGTCGTTAGTACTACGTTAGTACCGGTAAGTACCGAGAGATTTTCGTTTGTACCACATCCGTTGCGGAGTTATGGCCAATTCTCAAGTTCCAGCGCGCGGGCTGGAGAAACATGGGATTTCCTATAGGAAAAAAATGAAGGTTCTCCGATTTCGTTCAAATTATGTGGGTCGTTAGTACTACGTTAGTACCGGTAAGTACCGAGAGATTTTCGTTTGTACCACATCCGTTGCAGAGTTATGGCCAATTCTCAAGTTCCAGCGCGCGGGCTGGAGAAACATGGGATTTCCTATAGGAAAAAAATGAAGGTTCTCCGATTTCGTTCAAATTATGTGGGTCGTTAGTACTACGTTAGTACCGGTAAGTACCGAGAGATTTTCGTTTGTACCACATCCGTTGCGGAGTTATGGCCAATTCTCAAGTTCCAGCGCGCGGGCTGGAGAAACATGGGATTTCCTATAGGAAAAAAATGAAGGTTCTCCGATTTCGTTCAAATTATGTGGGTCGTTAGTACTACGTTAGTACCGGTAAGTACCGAGAGATTTTCGTTTGTACCACATCCGTTGCGGAGTTATGGCCAATTCTCAAGTTCCAGCGCGCGGGCTGGAGAAACATGGGATTTCCTATAGGAAAAAAATGAAGGTTCTCCGATTTCGTTCAAATTATGTGGGTCGTTAGTACTACGTTAGTACCGGTAAGTACCGAGAGATTTTCGTTTGTACCACATCCGTTGCGGAGTTATGGCCAATTCTCAAGTTCCAGCGCGCGGGCTGGAGAAACATGGGATTTCCTATAGGAAAAAAATGAAGGTTCTCCGATTTCGTTCAAATTATGTGGGTCGTTAGTACTACGTTAGTACCGGTAAGTACCGAGAGATTTTCGTTTGTACCACATCCGTTGCGGAGTTATGGCCAATTCTCAAGTTCCAGCGCGCGGGCTGGAGAAACATGGGATTTCCTATAGGAAAAAAATGAAGGTTCTCCGATTTCGTTCAAATTATGTGGGTCGTTAGTACTACATTAGTACCGGTAAGTACCGAGAGATTTTTGTTTGTACCACATCCGTTTTGCAGTTATGGCCAATTCTGAAGTTCCGGCGCGCGGGCTGGAGAAACATGGGATTTCCTATAGGAAAAAAATGAAGGTTCTCCGATTTCGTTATACCGATTCTGAGGATAACATTCTTCGTCTTTGATTTAATGTTGCGAAAATTCGTTGTCTTGGGAATAACATTTAGAATCAAAATTTTTGTAATAACAACTTTTTTACAAAATTAAATTTTTTACAAATTTTGCGCTTACATTTTCAGTTTATGTTGAATTTTATATCGTTTCAGAAGCAGGTTGCACGAATGCGAATTCTTTCTTTCTTATTTGTATCGTTATTCTCATTGTCATGTTATTTTTTAATTGTAAATTTTAATTAATGACTGTATGTATGGATTTTCTGAGTATTTCTCGCATAAATTTTACGATTTTATGCTACATCAAATGATGAAATATGTAAAAATTTAATATGTAATAATGATTTGTAATATGTAATATCGATGTAATATGTAATAAAAAAATTGCTATTTACGTTATTTTTAAGGCGTGTAATTCCCATACGTCACATGATTATTTTCCATAAAAGAATCATTTTTAATGTATGGTTTTAATGCTTGATTTAATTTTATAACCTTTTTCTTAACGACCCCAACTTGAGCTATTGTTTGATTCTGCTCAGGTTTACTCTAATTTTATTAGTCTCCATTTCAGATAGGTTTTCGATTGGACTTTGACTGCTTTATGTCGGATTCGAATTTATCTTTTTTGACAAAGTGAAAATTATTTGAAAGGTTTAGAAAAAAATTTCATCAGAAAATCTATGTATTTGATTATTAAGGGGTATATATACATTTATGTATATATATATATATGAGAACGTGTGTTTAAAAACTCTCCTTATCCAGAAAATAAAATTTTGGAAAATTTTCAAAAACGTAAAACAGCGTCCACCGATTTTCATGATAATTCAAATCTTATCTATTTCAAAATTACTAGATTTTTTTTTATTTAGAATATTTTTTTTGTGCAAGTTTATCAGTAGTATAAATTTAAAAAAATCACGATTTGTTTTTACTTTTTTAAAATTTTTATTTATTTATTTTTGTACAAGGCGAGTTTTGAAACTTATGTTTTCATTCATACGTGTACTTCTTTTTCTACTTGAAAAAATAAAATTGAAACTAACGATATAATTTTAGATTACATTTCTATACCCGTAAAGCATGGTGACGTCACTGCAACGTCGTTGTGAAGTCACAATGTGACTTTGTGACCATCGATTGTCGATGTGACGTCACGTGACGTCGATGTGAAGTCACAGTGACTAAAATGTGAAGTCGTTATGGCCGTTTTAGAGCTCTTTTGTGACGTTTCACAAAGTGGTCACAATGTGACAAATTTGTGAAAAATGTGTCAATTGTGACTAATTTGACATTAACATTGTGACGAAACTGTGACAAAAGCGACGATACATAAATTGCCAGAAACATGTTTTTTAAAGTAAATAACATGTTTTGAAGGATATTTATAAATTTTTAAAGATTTTAAGAAAGTCACATCTCAGTCACAATGTGACGTCACTGAGTGGTGACATTTTGGTCACAGATGTGATGTGACCAAAGTGACTCACAGTGACGTCAATGTGACGTCACAGTGACCATGCATGCTATTAGGGTAATTACATTAAAATACTGATCTATTAGCTTTTAATATAAATTTCTGATTCTCGCCAATCAGTTTTCTTTTGTAGATGAGGTTGAAGTAGATTGATCAGAAATGGAAATTAAATCGACTTTGAATTGAAATTACTTCAAGTTGAAATAATTGAAGTTCTTGTGAGGGAGAACATGCTTCTCCTCCCCACTTTCACATCCTAAAATCCTGCCTTCTCTCTTGCTCAGGTTAGCGGTCTGCACGGGTCAGAATTTCCAGGCCCGTGCCCGGGCCGGCACGTTTATATTTTTACATCTCTAGGCCCGTCCTATACAGGAATCTGTGAAAACAGGCCTGGCCCGTTCTGGCCCCACACAAATTCTACTATTTCTAAAATATCAGATTTTTATCACCTAATTAAAATTACTTTAAAGAATACTGCAATACATATATATAGAATGATTTTACAGACTATTTTACAAGAAATAAACATTATCAACTCTAATGATTACTTAGATTCTTGGACTATCAACATTCAAATAAAGATTCATTAAAAAATTTATACTGTTCAGAATAAAAGAAAAGAAAGAATGTTAAAACATCGTAACTTTTGAAGATTAATAAAAGTAGATTTATGAAAATATTTCTGTATTATTTTATTAAAGTTTTCAAATCCAAATTCAATTTCAAATCCAAAAAAGTTACTTTCTGATACATTTCGGATTTCATTTTTTTTTCGAAAACGCAAAAGATTAACAGATGTTTTTATTCGAAAACTGTGTAATCGAATAGCATTATTTATTTTTTTGATACAAGCAATTTAACCCTTTCGTGGTTATAAGCGCGTATACGTGCCCAGAATACCATTTAATTTGAATTGCGAAATGCCATACTGACACCGGAATTTTTAAATGAAAATTTTAATTTTACAAAAAACGTAAAAACATTTATGTATTATGAAATAATTTTTTTTTTAATTCCGGTGTCATTCAATCATTTTAGTATTTTATGAATAGAAATGCTTTAACCGTCAAAGGGTTAAGAAAACAAAGTCAAATCTAGCATTTTGAATAGAATTTCTAGAAGCGACAACATGGAAAGGGAGAAAAATCTGCAACCATTCGATAAAAATCTCTTATCTCCCAAAAAGATTACACATATATCTTATTTACCAAAAATGAAAACCACTATTCGATTCCAATTCCCTTCAAGAGTCAGGCTTGTTAATTTTATACTTTTACTAATTTACAGTTTAAATGTACACATTTTTCGACTAATATAAATTTAAAAATTAGTCAAAAAATATGTCGAACTTTCGCGTTTTTGAGAAATAAATTTAAGAAACACAAAGAAATATATATAAATATTACCCTAACAAGCTCTTTATCCCTATTAATAATTTTACAAGTTATGTTGTCTGCCTTACGCATCTTCAGAACAATTAAATCTAGTTCCGGTTCGTCTTGTCAATATATACAAAAACGATGCAATCCTGATCTTGTCCCAGCATGAGACAGCTAAATAATATAAAGCCCGGGTTACACACAATGTAACTGTCCGATGCCGATCTCTACACTGTACAAGTTCTATTTCGGTATTGATGTTGCCAAACTAGTATCGGCTCGTGACGCACATTTATACTTATTCTCGTTAACGCCATATTCATTGAAAATAGCTCATATTTTATCGTTTCTGCTTAAATGTTCTCAACGGACCGGTAGACACGCGAAATTTTTTATCGGCCCGACCCGCTTATTTTGTTTGTCGGCCGGCCCATCCCGTTAAATATATATATATATAATTCTGTCAGGCTAGCACGGGCTGGTCCGTTAGAAAATTCGGTACAGTTCCGCCGACTCTGGCCCTTGCAGGCCTCTAGGTTAGACTTGGACCCAGTACGTTTTACGGAAGATAAAAAAATCGTTATTTGCTTCCCTACTTCCCCCAGAAATCAAATCTCACGCCTGCTAAAAATCTTTTTTGGAATACTGCATGTTCACGATTAGAATCTGGTACGGCACCCAGTAATGAACCTCATGCAGTTTCATTATTGGTAAGTATCTTGAAAAAATCCTATTTAAAACTTTTGTTTTCCAGCAGGTAGATGCTTGAACTTTTATCAACAATTTGCATAAAACAGAGAAACCTTCTAAAAATAAATGGAATGTTGTAAGAAACATGCTGATAACATGTTCGGTCAAATCTATTGGAATTAAATGTCATTTTTAAGAAGTGTAAAGAGTAAGAGTTATGTCTGTGATTTACAACACTGTCAGTTAATATGTGACCTACTTGACCCCACTTTTTCGCGAGTTCCAGAGTGATATAATTCCTAAAGTTTCCGCGATGCATATAACAGATTAAGAAAATAAAAAGATAGTCAGGTATATATGAAAACCTTAAGTGAGATAAAAATTTCATTCTCTGATAAATATGTTGATATTATTAAATTATCGTGTAAAAAAATTCGATTATCATTTTTCTAAAACTTTAATGATTCTGAATAACATACATTATTTGTAATGCTTTACAAAGTGTCCAATAAAAGTTTTTTTCTATAGATAATTAGAGTTTTTTCCGATAAATAATTTTTGATACTAAAATATTATTAATTAGTGGGCTGATGAAAAAAAAAATGATTTTATGAAATGATCATTTTGTGGGCAGTTAATTTTCATCATTTTATTCAACAAAAATTCTGCTTTTTGTTATAGATATTACAAATTGTACGTTTTGCATTCATATGTCAGAATGATTGAAGATTTCAAATTTGCATTGCAATGTTAATTTTATTCTCAAACATTTGTTAACACACCTAAAATTATATTCCAACTAAATTTATGAATGTCCCCCCCCCCTCTCCCAATTAGCAACAAAAGATACGCTCCAACTTTAAACAATATTTACTAAACCAATCATAGAATAACGCAATTTTTTTTGTCTTACTTCTCATTGCAACAGGAAATATGTTAGAGGTCTGCAAGGGCTGGAATTTCCAGGTCCGGGCTCGGCCCGGCTCGTTTTGGCCCGCTACCATTTCTACGATTTCTAAAAATTCAGATTTTTATCATATAATTAAGATCCTTTTAAAGAGTGCGGCATACCTATCTGTGGAAAGATTTTGCAGTATTTAAAATACACATTTGTCATAGTTAGTGTTTTGAATAGAATTTCCGGAAGCGATATCATGGGAAGGGAGAAAAACCTGCAACCATTTGAGAAACTATATTGTATCTCAACAAGGTTATACAAGGATTTTTTTTACCAAAAATGAAAAACGCTATTAGATTCCAAATCCCTTCAATAGTCAGGCTTATAACTTTTATATTTTTACAATTAAAAATTAATCTGAAAATGTGTCAAACTTTCTCGTTATTGAGAAATTAATTTAAAAATCATCAGGAAGTATGTATCCAAAGATTAAGCTAACATAAGTACTTTATCGCTGTTAGTAATTTTACAAATCATGTTGTCTGCCCTACATATCTTTAGAACGATTAAGTCTGGTTTCGGTCCGGCAAGTCTATGTGTGGAAAAATAATGCAAGCTTGATCTCGGCCCGGCACGAGTCAGCTAAAAAAATATTAAAACGGATTACACACAATGTAACTGCCCGATGTCGATCTCTACACTGTACAAGTTATATTTTCATATTGATACTCTCAAACTAGTATAGCTCGTGACGCAATTTTTATTTATTCTCGTTAAAACCATTTTCGTTGAAAATAGATAATATTATATCGTTTCCACTTAAATCTTCAGAACGGGCCGGCAGGCCCGAAAATTTTTTATTTGCCGGGCCCGGCCCAACTCGGCCCGTTAGAAAATTTGAAACGATTCCGCCGGCCCGGGTTGGTCCGCTGACCGGGCCGGGTACGGGCCACGGGGCAAACCCGGGCCGGTTTGCCCCGTGTATTCGAAAAAAAAAATCATACTTTTATCATATACTTAAGATTCCTTTAAAGAATACCGCATACATTTTTATGGGATGATTTTGTTGTATATGTTACAGAAAATACATTATAGAAACATTAATGATTACTGAGATTTTTAGACTTTCAACATTCATTTAAATATTCATTAAAAAATTAATTTGGTTTAGAATAAAAGGAAAAACAACCTTAAAAACATCATAATTTATGAATTTTTATAATAAGAAGTAAATTTTTGAAAATATCTTTACATCATTTATTAAAGGTTATCTGAATTTCAAAGAAATTATTTTCTGATACATTTCTGAATTAATTTCTTTTTGGAAACGAATAAGATTAGCCGGCGTTTTTATTGAGAAACTATGTAATCGAATAGCATTATCCATTTTTGATCCAAAAATTTAAAGAAAATACTGTTAAAGTTAGCTTTTTGAATCGAATTTCCAGTAGCGGTAGCATGGAAAGGAAGAAATATCTACAAGCACTTGAAAAGAATCTCTTATACTCTACAAGTATATAGGGGGAATTGGGGTACATTGATACATGGGGCACATTGATACACCCCCTCTACCGCTCACAGGAAATTTCACAACGGCTCCAAAAGGTGATGCTACTGAACTCAACTACATACAGAAAGTCTTGGAATGATTCAGTAGTTTGGTGAAATGGGACGGGTGATTTATTGTTTTCGTAGGTCAAAAGTAAATTTGAGTTGTGCAATTGAAATGGTATTATATAACTGTTCCAGTATTTTCAACCGAAAAGAATACTCTCCCTGGCAAGTGAAACTACTCTTTATCAGTTCCTTATTTTTCATTCTTAGATAAATTATGAAGTTTTGGATTTGAGACTCATTTTATTCAAAATGGCTGTATGGGGCATATTGATATACTCTATCTCGGGGAATATTGATACCAGCTAAATCCTTTTTTAGTTCATTTTTTCATTACTTTTTATTATTTTTTTTTACCCTACACTCCTTAATCCAACCATTTTCACCAAAAATTTCTAATATTAATTTCTATTGAAGTGAAATAGCTCTAATTTTTTATATTAGAACATTTTATAGTATTTTTGCTAACAGAAAAAGTACGAACTTACCCAAAAGCTAGTACTAGTAGAACTAATAAAAAAAAAGGACGGCATTCTGGCAAATCTCGAATTTATATCGATTTTCCAGAGAAGAAAAGTATTTTCGACATGAGAAATGTTAAGTAAGAAAAGCAAACTTCAGAACAGAAAAAGATAATTATATTATAAACAGAAATTTTAATATAATTAACCTCTATTTTCTGTTTATAAACCTATTTATAAACAGAAAACCTGGTAATTTTTTCATCTTTCCCAAGAAAGATGATAATCCTGGGATTGAAGCGCTAGATATGACAAAGTTACCACAGCCAACAATCAGGCAAGGAATAGCCAAAACATCAGGTCATAATATATTTAATTTTGATTGCTTTAATACTGCTTAAAAATAAATTTTGGGTGATTTGAATTTTTATAGATAATTATAAAATAGTTTTCTAACACATTTTCTATGAAAAATATCCGTTGGTATTATTTTGTCGTCATTTTTCTCAAACGTATCAATCTGCCCCGCGGATGAGGCATATTGATACAAATGACTTTTTATTATTTTTTAAAAATTACATGCAAAAATACTATATAAAACAATTATTGTACATTTTTATAACATACTATACAAGTTTTGCTGTCACCTCATGGAAAAAAACTTGAATTTTCTACTTTTTTTACACCAAGAAAAAAAACAGAAAAAAAAACTGTATCAATCTACCCCACTTCCCCCTACAGGTATTTTACTTACCAAAAATGTAAAACACTATTTGATTCCAAAGTTTTTCAATTGTCAGGCTTGTCAATTTTATAACATTACAATTAAAAATTAGTTAGGGAATTTCTCAAACTTTCGACTTGTTCAGGCATGAATTTAAGAACCCCAAGATATATATTTCCAAAGATTAGTTTAACAAAGTTCTTTGACGCTATTAAATCTTTAACAAATCGTGTTGTCTACCCTATAGAATTTTGAGAACAATTAGTTCTTGCCTGCCTGGACAATATGTAGAAAAAAAAAATGCAAGCTTTATCTCAGCCCGGCACAAGTCTGCTAAAAGAATATTAAATCCGGGTTAGACACTATGTAACTGTCCGCTTCCGATCTTTCACTGTACAAATTACATTTTTGTATTGATACTGTCAAATTAGTATCAGCTCGTGACGAACATTCTAGTCAAAGCCATATTCATTGAAAATAGCTCATATTTTATCGATCTTATCAAATCTTTATAACTGTCCGGTAAGCCCAACTATCTTTTATAGCCAAGCTAGGCTCGTATAGACCGGTCCGACCCGTTGAAAAACTTATTCTTATTCTGCCAGCCCGACCCGTTCGAAAATCATTTCGCCTGCCCAACCCGGGCTCGTGCAGACCTGTAGGGCCGTATAAAAATTTAAATTTTGTATTTTTTAAAGGAATGCTTTTTTTTAACCCCAATTGCTTTTATTATATTTCTTTACTTCATTTAAAACATTTTTGTAACTGGAACTGTATGCCTACGACTAACTATTAAGAAATTAGCCATTGACCACCGTTGATAGTGGACATCCTGTCGAGAGAAATCTCAAACACCATGCTTATCTGATAAGAAAATAAAAAAAAATGAAAATTTTCCAAATAATTATAACTTAACACCTCACAACTTTTTAAGATCAATTCACTTTAAAAAAAAATACAAAAGGAACTTAATTACGTTCATTATACTATTAATTTTCATATCAAAATACATTTGAGCTCCAATTAATAGAATGTCGAAGTATCTCTAGTATCAAACTCTCTTAAAATTTTACAATGCAAACATTGCAATATTTTTTTATTACAAAAAAAAAAAAAAAAAAAAAAAAAGAAAAGAAAAGAAAAGAAAAGAAATAAAACCAATATAATCTATATCGTTAAATGCACTTAAATTAAAAACCGTTTTCAAACTAAATATACATATACTTTTGTATGACTTGTAAAATACTATCATAGCTACCAAAACAATTTATAATAAATATATATATATATATATATATATATTTATAATAATAAATAAAATATTTTTTGCTCTTGGAAAACAGAAATTTAAAGGTAAATTTTGCTTCATTTATTATGTAATAAGAGCAAATTTTACTCTTTTTAAAACATTCATTCTTGAATATTATAGTTTCTCTGGCTGGATTCGGGCTGAGAATTTAATTGCTTTACTGGCCGATTTTGGGCCAAAAATTTAGGTTTTATGTAGGGATTGACAATAATTTTTTTCTAGGTGTTGTACCCGTTCTCTTATCGAACTGTTATTTTTTATACCGAGGTCAGTCGAATTTAATTTCTGTGGATCGATATGCCTCGGGCTTGGAAATTTCGGCCCATGCAGATTTCTAGAACAGCATTCAGTCCTTTTGCAATCAATATGTACATTTTTAGATATTAGCATACAAATTTATTTAATTTTACTTTTCATAATTGTTGAGAAAAATATAAATTTATTAGAGAAGGGATTAATATTTTATTGCATTCATGAAAGTTTTTTTTCTTTTTTTTCACGATATGTTTATAATCTTATGTGCTACTTTGCATACTTTGATTTGAGTCATATGAAGAATGTTAATATATTTCCTCTTTAAAAAAAATATGCGATTCATTACCATAGAGAAAGCTTGAAAAAGTTTTTTTTTTTTTTTAATTTTATTGGAAAAGCATTTTTTAGCTTTTTGCGATCCTTACACACATTTTTAAAAATTTCTGTGTATATTTTATTCAATTTTACATTTTATATTTGTTGGAGAAGAATTATATTTATTATTCTGTGCAGCACATATTTCTATCTTTATTATGTTTATAAAATCAAATATCATATTTACATTGACTTAAAAAAAAAAACTTTAAAGTTTACAAGATTACAAAAAACTATACACATTCATGAATATCCGTTAAACAACAAATAAGGAAAAGTACGTCCTATTTAAAATAGAGAAATAATAACACTGTCAAACAGTTTAAATAAAATAATGTATTAACAAGACATTTATGTCATATTTCGATATAATTTTTAATTTTTGTTGCCAATTCTAATGCAGCACATGTAGTAATATTTTTTTCTAACAACAAAAGTATTTTAACGTGACTATTAAAAAGGTAAAAAAAAAAAACTTTAAAATGATAAATTCATTAACTTACATTAAAAGCATTAAATTGAAGAAATTGCCTCATATTTCAAATCGACAAAAGATAATACTGACAAACAGTTGAAACTTAAAAATATATCTATGCCAGACTTTTATTTAAAGATAGTCCTTTTAATGAATGCTGCCTTAAATCGCAAATGATATATTTTTATTAAAACTCTTTCATGTGATTGTTAAAAAGAGATATGAAACTTTATTAAAAATTAAGTCAGATTTAAATTTTTAATATTTAAAGTTATAAATATAATTTTCTAAAAGTTATGTCAGTGAGAAATAAAATCCTCTTTTATTTTATTAACAATATAGTAACACTTATTATAGCAGTAGTAACAATTATGCAAAGTTTGAATAATTATGCCGAATCTTTTATTTCTTCTTGTTATTTATTAGACGATTAATTTTCTATACATTTTAACTAAATACAGACATTTTCAGAGATTTAAATTACATATTTTGGTTTTGCATAACTGTTTATGAAAATATGTTTGTCATTTTGCTCAATTGAACATAAATTGCTATTTTATTCCGCATGTATCATGTACACTATACGGCTAATGACGACCAATCACTTCCGATTTGTTAGATATTTAAAAAAATCATGATGATTGAGGAATTATCCAGAATTTTCAGTTGTACAAACATCACATTATACCTCATATATTTCTGGGGAAATTCCCCCCCCCCCCCACCGAAACCCCACAAGGGTCAGTCAACATATTAAAAGAAAAGAAATGGCATTTGAATAATCCTCTAAAACCAACGTCGCTAAAGGGTTGAAGCGTTAGAACGTGATTAGGAGGTTTATTGTAATAAACTGCGTTCATTTTTTATGAGGATATCACGTATACTAGTGGAGAAATTCAGTTTTTTTTTTTATAAAATCAACCCCAAATTTCCCCAAATGTTTTGTTTATAATTTTCAGAGTTCTTCATATAAAAGAATATTCTTTTCAGAAACCATGACCAGCGACATTCTGCGCAATATCCAATCACTCAATCAGAATTAAAAAAAGTAAATATTGGATAAAAAATAGACAGTTTCGCTAAATAAAAATTCACTACGTAATACCCTGCAATCAGAATTTTAAAATAATAAAAAAGGTATAAAAAATGAACAATTACACTAAATAATAATTCACTGCGCAGGCACGAATGCATTCAAAATGCAATGTGGATAATGTATTAGAACAAATTTCATGTATATATAGAACAACTTTCGTGAAAGTCTCAAAAACATAGCTTGAAAATTCTGAAATTTATTTTTAATAGAAAAGATCGAAATTCGTTGTTCCACAAATGCAGCAAAAAGATGAGGGTCTTTATCCAAATACAAATTGATTATTGCCCATCGAGCGTTCCCAAGCATGCACGTACTACTATATTTCGATATAGCCCCTCGTGTTTTTGCTTCCTTTTGGAAACAATGGATTTCGAGCTAATTCTATCAACGATCAGTTTCAGAATTTTCAAGCTATGTTTTTGAGAACTTCACAAACGTTGCCCTATACATTTATTTAATACATTATGCGCATTATATTTAGGTCGCATTCGCGCATGCGCTGTGAAAATTCAGTGAATTTGTTCATTTATCCTCTAATATTTATTATCGTTTTAACTCTGATTGAAGGATATTGGGAACATTATCATTTGTAATGGTTTCTGAAGAGGACATTCTTTTACATTAAGAACACTGCAAATTATATTCAAAACATTTGAAGGAATTTGGAATTTTTTTTATAAAAAACTTAATTTTTCTGTGAATATGCGTGCTATACTTATAAAAATGAACACTGTATATTATAAGACACCTCCTAATCATGTTCTAAAATTTCAATACATTAGCAATAGTAAATTTTATAGGGATAACCAAAAGCTATTCGCTATTCTTCGATTTTTTGACGCTCCCCTATGGGTTTTCGGGAAAAAAATTTCATGAAAATATATGACGTCTACTATACTATTTACCCACTTGAAATTTCAGGATAATTTGCTATGCATTTTCCTAAATATCTAACAAAACGTCTAAGATTGCAAGTATCATGGCCACATAGTGTATTTTTTCTTAAATGCTTGAAGATCCTATACGTTATAATATATTTTCTAATGGATCATATAAATATTATAAAAAAGAGCTTAATAATCTTGCTAATAAACAAGTAATTTAGTAAGATTTATGGAAAAAGATGCTGGAAATGCCATTTATTTGGAAATTTTTTCTTATTTATAAAATTATTTCTTCCCATTTTTTGAGCTGGATGTAAACAGTTTTATATATTTATACGTATATTAGTTTACTTTTACAGCGCTTAATTCATGAAAAATCTATATCAATATACTCATTTACCATTTTGCATAACTTTTTAGAACTTATTATTTATATAGCATTTTATTCGAAAAACTTTGTGTCATAATATAGTTTGAATGGTAGATATTAGATAATATAAAATACAGTCAGTAACACTCAATATTGTGATTCTTACTTCATCAGAAAAACTTCCAAATTGCAACAACGTATTCATGTGTCCTGACTGCAATTATTACACTGTTAAAAATAAAGGTGAGAAACCAGTTGCATTTGGTTCTCAGGGATGAAAAGGTGTAACCATTTGACACCCGCGGGCTTGAAAATGTGTTCGGGGTGCCGTTTGATCCCTCACTGGGTGAATCACGCTAATTAGGGTGCCGCGCAATGCATACCTTTGGAAGATTTTCCCCCTTAGTTATTTGCGCTTGCTCTGCGATGTGTGTCCTTCCTCTTCAACTCACCGTCACTGGTGGATTATAACAGCAATTTCTCCCTACGAAGACTATCACCGCGCATGCGCTATCCCAATTTCGTTTGGAACTTCGGATGGAAAACTTTTGGTGAGCTTTTTACATAAAGCAATCTTTGAATTTCAGGACATTTGAACATTTCAAGGAGACTTTGAAGGTGAGCTCGATGGCCGAACGGTTTGAGCGCAGAGTTTGCAATCAGACGTGGGTTCGAATCCTTCACAGGACAAAAGTCAGTTTATAATTCATTTTCATTATTGGGCCCTCTAGATTAGGGGTGCCATAATTTCACCCTAAGAGTGCCATTCTGGCTCCTCTAGGGGTGTCAGCAGTGAGACAAGCCTTTCACTCCTAAAAGGTGCAATGTGTTACCTGTAATTTTAACAGTGTATATAGAATATAATCATTTCATAAGACAAGGAATGTCTGCCTTTCTATCATAAAAATTTTCTCTCCCATTGAAATTAACCTATTCTATTTTAGCACTTTAATTATAAAGTGGGAAAAAATAGATTCTGTAACATTTTAACTTTTCATATGCAATTCAGTAAGAAGCATAGACTAGGAGGAGTAAGAGAATTGGGGAGAGTACATTGTTAAAACTACAGGTGACACATTGCACCTTTTGGGGTGAAAGGCTTGTCTCACTGGTGACCAGTGGCGCAGCCAAGGGGGTGGTTTTGGGGTTAAAACCCCTCCCAGAGCTAAGAAAGATCGCTATAATTGCTGCTTATTTGAATCAAAACCAAACTTAATATTTAAATGTTTTGACGCATTTCGGAATCCGCCGCTTTTTTTAATCAAATTTCATTTAATAAAGTAATTCAATTAAATGGCGAAAATTCTACTTAAAATTGTGAAAGTTCATATTACATGAATTAGTTAAGTAAAAATTGGTTATTTGAACTAAATCATTCTTCTTAGACGCATTATGCTAAAAAAGTGATAATTTCCTGCCACAATTAGTACTGATTCTATTAACCGGCAATTACTTTTATCAGAAACTCAAAACCCGTCCTAGAACTGATTTCTGGCTGCGCCACTGCTGGTGACACCCCTAGGGGAGCCAGAAGGTGAAAATGGGTGAATTAACCTTAATTAGAGTGAAAAGATGCCACCCTTAATCTAGAGTGCCCAATAATAAATAAAAATTAAACACCGACTTTTGGCCACCGAAGTATTCGAACTCACAACGTCTGATTGCAAGTTCAACGCTCGAACCGTTCGGCCATCCAGCTCCCCTTCGAAGTCTCCCCGAAATGTTCAAGTGTCCTGAATTTCAAAGATTGCTTTATGTAAAAAAGCTCGCCAAAATTTAGCCATTAGAAGTACTAAACGAAATTGGGATAGCGCACGCGCGGTGATAGTCATCGTAAGGAGAAATTGCTGTTTTGATCCACCAGTGACGGCGAGTTGAAGGAGAAGGATACACGTCACAGAGCATTCGCAAATAACTAAGGGGTGAAAATCTTTTAACGGTATGCATTGCACGGCCCCTTGATTAGCATGAATCACCCAGTGAGGGATCAAACGACACCCCAAACACGTTTTCAAGCCCGCGGGTGTCAAATAATAACAGCTTTTCACCCCTGGGTGCCAAATGCAACTGGTTTGTCACCTTTATTTTTAACAGTGTATTAAGCATGCGTTGCAACATCTTTGGGAATTTGCATTTTTCTAACAACTTATACATTTATAAAATAATATTTTGGATTAACTGTTTAATGCACAGAATCTTTTTAATTTTTCTCTTGTGACAACAGTTATGCTTTTATGTTTTCAAATTTTTAGATTCTGCTTCAACTTATCATTTAATAAAGAAAAAAAAATCTAATACTTGCATGGAAATTTTTAAAAAAAAGTGAAAGTTTATAGAACTTTTTATACTTGGACGTTCGATTGATTGAAATTAGGTAAATTGGGGCTTGACTAAATTTTGATTTGAGTAGTAAGAAGAAAGTTAATAAATACTTTTATTTTATTTTATTATTTATTTATTTTTTTTAATGCCACAGAGGGTATGTTAAGATATAAGAAGTTAGAATTGTTAATAAAAAATCCATTTTTGTTTCCATTACTTATTAGATAAACAAGCTGTTTAAGCTAAATAAATAGATATATATTTATTTAGCTTATATATATATATATTATAAATATATATATATTTATTAAAAACAATTTTTCCCTTGAACTGCTAATAATTTATTTACAAATCTTTTTTTGATTAACATTTAATTTTATTCTATGATTTTATGTGAATTGTTGTTAAAAATTTCTTTTCATTATTATACTTTATATTTATCACTACAATATTTATAACAAACAAATGAATGTGCCACTGATTTATCTGCAATATGTTTAGTGTATTATTGAAAAAAATTATAATTTTTTACTTATCATTATTTTCATTTCGGAAATTCCACCTTTTTCTTTATTATTACAATTGTAATATGTTACATTTATAAATAATTGTAATGTATTGTAAATATTTTATATTAATAAAATAATGTAAAAGAATCCTTTTTCGATTGTGTTTAACATTTCGTTATTTTTTTTTAAATGTTTATTTGTCTTACATCAGAAAATAATAAAATATAAATTCAATTCTACATAAATGTTACGGCCAAAACCCAAAATTGGCCAATTCTAGAATTGGTCGGCTAATTCCCGAACTGGCCAGCAACGTTTAAAAATGATTGGCCGATTCGCGAACTGGCCAGATGCGACTGTTCAATTCTCGAACTGACCACATGTGATTGGCCAGTTCACAAAAGAGATATAGGCACTCAGCTTAATCCTTTTTAATATAGTTGAAAGAGTCTATGAATTCAAACAGTCTAGCCGTCTGCCTGCCCATACTCTAACTCGAGTAAAGGCTCTGATTAACTTGTAATTGCTATCTTATTTGGTTTATCAATTAATTTCGGTATTGAAAGGGAATTGTGTACTATTTTTGGTTAATTTACTGGGATACACAAAGATATTTCGTTTAAATATAAGCAAAGGGAATCGTTTCATTTCAATATTGTTAGATTATCTTAGTTACAATAAAATTGGTACCTATGCATAGCATATCAGAATAGCTTGGAAATATTCTTTCCTGTGATGTGTGCATGTCAGTGCAATCTACCGGGGCCGTCGCGAAACGACTTTTTTCTCTAAATTAGAAACAACTTCTAAAAGAAGTTTATTGACGACCCCGTATCTAAAGGACAGCCTTAAATCCCAAGTTCGGATGTTGGCCAAGGCTTCCCTGCCTGTTCGATAATTGGCCGGCCAAAACCCGAAATACGCTATTCATTTCATGTATTTTGCGTTTTGGCCAGAAAACTTGGTCAGTTCCGATATTGGCTGGCCAGTTCTAGAATTAGCCAGGCTCCGGGTTTTGGCTGTGACATATATATATATATATATATATTATTTTCAGAACAATAAACTTACTTTCAAAATTTCAAACTTATATCCATTTCTAGGAAATTTAATTATGCAAATATGATAGCTCGGCTGTTTTAAAAAAAACTACTTGCATTGTACTGTTGTTTGAAAGTATCAATAATCTTCAAGTAAAGAAATGAAAAAAAAACATTCTTTTAATAAATGATGATATATTGGAAAAAAAATCTAAGACCTATTTAAAATTAATGTTTTATTAATCGTAATTCCCCTTAAATAACATCACATATCTTTTGAAAAACCGAACTTTGAAAGTAAAAAAAGTAACGGATTATTATAAAGAAATTTTATTTTTTTACCCTTTTTAGGTAGATTTCATATGAAATACTCATTGCGGTGCTCCTATGTTGAAATTTCTGAAAATTTTTATTTCAGATCTACACCGATTATAATCTCTAGACCCCAATACTACCATCAGTAAAAAAGTTTATATATAAGTGTGTATGTATATTTATATATCATTTTTTTTATGGGCACGGTAACTTCTATAATTCTGCTCAAATCTCTTCCAAACGGATACTTAAAAACAAAGGGCAAAAAATCTCGGTCAAGTTCGTTAATGGGCAAAATCGGACCAAGTAGAAATATGGAGGGTTTTTCTGAAAACCGAAAAAACTCCATAATTTCTTATTGAAAATAAATATCGAATAAGTGTAAAGTTTATATTACTCCTAAAAAATGGACAAAAAGTTAAATGCATGACAGATTTTTGATAAAATTAAAAATGAGCTCAAGCCTGGAAAGAAAATGGGATTTTTGAGAGAAAAAAAATTCATAACTTCATCAATTCTCAAGATATCACATCCAATTAAATTACAATTTTTTAAATATTATATATTTTTTTAATATTATCTAAAACTTAAAAAAAACAATTACTCTATTTGCAAGTTTTTGATAGGAACAACTCTCATTGCAATAATAATAATAAAAAAACGAAAATAAAGGAGGGAGGGGGGGGGAGCAGAAAGAAATAAATCTATTACTTCCTCAATTCTTAAGATATTAAATTCGATAAAATTTATTATACATCTTTTCAATTATATCTACAGCTTTCACATTGTCACGTTTTTGATAGGATCAATTCTTATATCAAAAATAAATTACACAAAAACAGGAGCTGAAGGAAAAAAACTCAAATTCAAACTGCTTACATTCTGAATCATTTTTAAATCCATTTTGTTCTAAAACAGAAATGCAACTTGCACAATGTAAAGATCGACATTGGACTGTTATATTGTGTACCCGGACGTAATATTTCTTTTAGTAGACTCATGTCAGGCCGAGTCAGGCTTCCATTGTTTTCCAACATATAACGGAACTAGACTTAACTGTTTCAAGATGGGTAGAACAGAAAATATGATATGTAAAAATATTAATAGTGTTAAAGAAATTCTGTTAACGTAATCTTGGGAAATATACTTCTCAGTGGTTTTTTTAAATGGTTCCTAAATTCGCTGCTCATCAACGAGAAAGTTTGACGCATTTTCTGACTAATTTTTGATTACAAAAGATAAGTCTGACTATTAAAGGTACTTGAAATCGAATAGCGTTTTTCATTTTTGGTATATAATATCCTTGCATAGATTTGTTGCAATAACAATTTTTTTTAACGTGGTTGCAGATTTTTCTCCCTTCAGATGCTTTTGGCTCCGGAAATTCGATTGAAAGTGCTAACTTTGACAGTATTTTCTTTAAATTTTTGGATCAAAAAATGGATAAGGCTATTCGATTACATAGTTTCTGATTAAAAACAACTGCTAATCTTATGCGTTTCCGAAAAGAAATGAATTCAGAAATGTATCAGAAAGTAACTTCTTTGGAATTCAGAAAATCTTTAATAAATGACTTAGAAGTATTTTCAGAAATCTACTTTTTATTATAAAATTTCGAAAGTTATGGAGTTTTTAACATTGTTTTTTCTTTTATTCTAAACAATATTAATTTTTTAATGAATCTTTAATTGAATGATGAAAGTCTAAGAATCTCAGTAATCATGAATATTTCTATGATGTATTTTCTGTAAAATATACAATAAAATCGTCCCATAAAAATGTATGCAGTATTCCTTAAAGGAATCTAAATTATATGAAAAAGAAATCTTATTTTTTTTTTTTCGAAATAGAAGAAACTGTGTGTCGGGCTAGTTCAGGCAGGACCTGATTTCATTTATTTCTATATGAACAGTGCCGTGTCTAGAAATGTAAAAATATAAACTGGTTGGTCCGGAAAACCGGGCTGGAAATCCGTGCAAACCTCTACCGCGTCTCAAAACTGAAAAATTGATCATAGCTCCGAAACAGATGCGGTACCAACGAAAATCTCACGGTACATACCGGTACTAACGGCATACATAATTTGAACGAAATCGGAAGACCTAATTTTTTTTCAATGGGAAATCTTACGTTTCCCTAACCCAGAAACTGGAGATGAATAGTCGGATTAACTTCGCAACGGATGTGGTACAAACGAAAATCTCTCGGTACTTACCGGTACTAACGTAGTACTAACGATCCACATAATTTGAACGAAATCGGAGAACCTTCATTTTTTTCCTATAGGAAATCCCATGTTTCTCCAGCCCGCGCGCTGGAACTTGAGAATTGGCCATAACTACGCAACGGATGTGGTACAAACGAAAATCTCTCGGTACTTACCGGTACTAACGTAGTACTAACGACCCACATAATTTGAGCGAAATCGGAGAACCTTCATTTTTTTCCTATAGGAAATCCCATGTTTCTCCAGCCCGCGCGCTGGAACTTGAGAATTGGCCATAACTCCGCAACGGATGCGGTACAAACGAAAATCTCTCGGTACTTACCGGTACTAACGTAGTACTAACGATCCACATAATTTGAACGAAATCGGAGAACCTTCATTTTTTTCCTATAGGAAATCCCATGTTTCTCCAGCCCGCGCGCTGGAACTTGAGAATTGGCCATAACTCCGCGACGGATGCGGTACAAACGAAAATCTCTCGGTACTTACCGGTACTAACGTAGTACTAACGACCCACATAATTTGAACGAAATCGGAGGACCTTCATTTTTTTCCTATAGGAAATCCCATGTTTCTCCAGCCCGCGCGCTGGAACTTGAGAATTGGCCATAACTCCGCAACGGATGCGGTACAAACGAAAAACTCTCGGTACTTACCTGTACTAACGTAGTACTAACGACCCACATAATTTGAACGCAATCGGAGAACCTTCATTTTTTTCCTATAGGAAATCCCACGTTTCTCCAGCCCGCGCGCTGGAACTTGAGAATTGGCCATAACTCCGCAACGGATGCGGTACAAACGAAAAACTCTCGGTACTTACCGGTACTAACGTAGTACTAACGACCCACATAATTTGAACGAAATCGGAGAACCTTCATTTTTTTCCTATAGGAAATCCCATGTTTTTCCAGCCCGCGCGCTGGAACTTGAGAATTGGCCATAACTCCGCAACGGATGTGGTACAAACGAAAATCTCTCGGTACTTACCGGTACTAACGTAGTACTAACGATCCACATAATTTGAACGAAATCGGAGAACCTTCATTTTTTTCCTATAGGAAATCCTATGTTTCTCCAGCCCGCGCGCTGGAACTTGAGAATTGGCCATAACTACGCAACGGATGTGGTACAAACGAAAATCTCTCGGTACTTACCGGTACTAACGTAATACTAACGACCCACATAATTTGAGCGAAATCGGAGAACCTTCATTTTTTTCCTATAGGAAATCCCATGTTTCTCCAGCCCGCGCGCTGGAACTTGAGAATTGGCCATAACTCCGCAACGGATGCGGTACAAACGAAAATCTCTCGGTACTTACCGGTACTAACGTAGTACTAACGACCCACATAATTTGAACGAAATCGGAGAACCTTCATTTTTTTCCTATAGGAAATCCCATGTTTCTCCAGCCCGCGCGCTGGAACTTGAGAATTGGCCATAACTCCGCAACGGATGTGGTACAAACGAAAATCTCTCGGTACTTACCGGTACTAACGTAGTACTAACGACCCACATAATTTGAACGAAATCGGAGAACCTTTATTTTTTTCCTATAGGAAATCCCATGTTTCTCCAGCCCGCGCGCTGGAACTTGAGAATTGGCCATAACTCCGCAACGGATGTGGTACAAACGAAAATCTCTCGGTACTTACCGGTACTAACGTAGTACTAACGACCCACATAATTTGAACGAAATCGGAGAACCTTCATTTTTTTCCTATAGGAAATCCCATGTTTCTCCAGCCCGCGCGCTGGAACTTGAGAATTGGCCATAACTCCGCAACGGATGCGGTACAAACGAAAATCTCTCGGTACTTACCGGTACTAACGGAGTACTAACGACCCACATAATTTGAACGAAGTCGGAGAACCTTCATTTTTTTCCTATAGGAAATCCTATGTTTCTCCAGCCCGCGCGCTGGAACTTGAGAATTGGCCATAACTCCGCAACGGATGTGGTACAAACGAAAATCTCTCGGTACTTACCGGTACTAACGTAGTACTAACGACCCACATAATTTGAACGAAATCGGAGAACCTTCATTTTTTTCCTATAGGAAATCCCATGTTTCTCCAGCCCGCGCGCTGGAACTTGAGAATTGGCCATAACTCCGCAACGGATGCGGTACAAACGAAAATCTCTCGGTACTTACCGGTACTAACGGAGTACTAACGAATGACATTGTTGAATTTCCTGAACTCCATAGGTGCGGCCTGGTGAAATGCACCTGCAAAAATGTTGAGTTATTAACCAAATACCAAAATATTCTCGCATCAACATTTTGTAATTGAATGATTTCGTACTATCAGCTTGAATACTAACGGTTTAAACAAAGAAGTTAATGCAGGTGCTGCTTGTTTTGTAATTGACACATAGGACAGGAAGTTCAGCGCCCAGTTGTCTAGGTGCCCAAGCTTTACTTTGAAGAGAAAAAAAAAAAAAAATTCTATCTTTCTATTTTTCAGAAGTCAGTTAAAATCTCTAGCTGTTTTTTTTTTTTTTTTTTTTTTTTTTTTTTTTTTTTTTTTTTCGTTTGCTTAAGAGACAAAAATTTGTCAAAAATACGGGATTTCTTGTATAAGTTTTAATTCTTTCTAACGACAAACTTTAAAACAGCGCAACCACTTGATGTTACCCCTTATTTTTCGGACTAAACAAAATGCAATAGTATTAATAAAAATATTTAAAAAAAATAAATACAATTGATTCAGGGAAAAAAAAAAAAAAAAAAAAAAAAAAAAACGAACGTATTATTTCTGGGAGAAATATACTCGTATATTGTAAAATATTCATATTATTTCGAGATAAAAATTCAAAGTATTTGAGTATTTTCAATTTTCATCCTATATCATATATATTTCTTAAGCACTTTTTTAAATCAATCCAAAATTACATAAAAAGGTAAATAAAAACAGTTTCACATTTTTAATTATATATTTTTTTAATAAAATAAAAAGAAAACACAATATTAGTTAGTAGGAAAAAATAAAACCATAATTATTTTCAATTAAAGGTAAAATTTGTATAGAGTGGAAAACATCCAGATTTCGAAATGGAAAAATATTAAATATTTGTATTTCAGTTTTGAATTTTCATCGGATACCATTTAAATTCCGTGATACATATTTCTAACTAAATTTAAAGTTTAGATAAAAAAAAAATAGGAGTTTCTTCACTTCAATCAGTATAGCTTAAAATTTCGAGACTAAACTAAAAACTTTCCTGTAGTAAATAAATACAGGTAGATTTCGATATTTCGAAGTCAAAAGGCACAGAAAAAAAAAAAAAAAAAAAAAAAAAAAAAAATCGGAATATTATGTTTTTACTCAAAATACCACAGTTACAAATAACATTAACATTGCTACAATATGTACATAAATATTTTTTTTTTCGTCATATCGAGGTTTCCGATTACACAATATTTGACAAATCAAAATTTCTCTGAATAGTTTTATCAAAAAAAAAAAAAAAAAAAAAAAAAAAAATCCTATATATCGATAAGTTATATTAATTAGTAAATTAAACTAATTAATAAATTACTAATTAGTTAAATTAATTAGTTCCGGTTAAGAATAAGTTTATATTTTCTTCGTTATAAATTGTTTTTTCGTATTAGAAACTACAAGGGGAAATAAATCCGACTAAGAAGAAAATTTTATAGGTTTTCTTCGATCTAACTTGTTTTTCTTATTTAATTAAAAACTACAAAAATATTTCTCCAATTCATAAATATTTATAGATTAATACCTTTTTTTTTTCGTCTAAACATACTTTTTTTCCGATCGAACAAGAATTTTTCCGTCTGACTTTTCCGTTTTTCCAATTTATAAATTTTTATGGGTTAATACGTAATATTATTTTTTCTGACTAAACACGCCTTTTCTGATGGAACGGAAAAATTTCCGAATGATATTTTTGTTTTTTCAATTTATAAGTTTTTATTGGTTAATACCAATTTTTTCCGATCGGACAAGAAATTTTCCGACTGATTTTTCCGCTTTTCCAATTTATAAGCTTTTAGAGGTTAATACGTAATACTGTTTTTTCCGACTAAACATGCCTTTTCCAATGGAACGGGACATTTTCCGAATGATATTTTCGTTTTTCCAATTTAGAAGTTTTTATAGGTTAACACCAGTTTTTCCTATTGACTTTTCCATTTTTCCAATTTATAAATTTTTATAGTTTAATACGTAATACTGTTTTTTTTTTCGACTAAACATGCTTTTTTTCCGATGGAAACGAAAAATTTTCCGAATGATATTTTAGTTTTTCCAATTTATAAGTTTTTATAAATTAATGCCATTTTTTTCCAATCGAACAAGAGTTTTTCCGACTGATTTTTCCATTTTTCTAATTTATAAGTTTTATAGGGTAATACATAATACTATTTTTTCTGACTTTCCGATTAAACGGTAAATTTTTCGAATGATATTTCCGTTTTTCCAGTTTATAAGTTTTTATAGGTTAATACTATTTTTTCGACTGAAGATACTTTTTCCGAGCGATCTGGTAATTTTCCGACTGATTGGGGGGGGGGGGGGGCACCCCCCCCCCGGGATTTACGCCCCTGCATGAGTGCTCAATTACTCTTGTGTTGTACTTGTAATATAGTGTTATACTGTGTCGAAAAATATTAGACTTCATTTTCATATATTTTCGTACTAGATATCCCCACGAGATTTAAATCCTGACCTGACTAAAGTATGGCTAGTCTATGACATTCACATTCACGACCGTCAAAGAAGTCGAATTCATAAACATTTTTCAATTGTAACGGAAATTGATAAGTGAAAATGTAATAAAGATAACAAAATAAGAGTAAAATATTTTCGTGAATTTAGCTGGCTTTATTTCTTAGTCAACTGATGTATTTTATTTTTTAATAAAGGCGATCTTTACATTAACATTTGATAAATTAACTGGCTTCAAATTCAAACTTTTTACAAGAAGTTATTCCCCATTGTTACTCACCATTCTGATATTTACGAAACACACTACCTTTTTCGATTAAATAAAATACCTCCAAATATGTTAATAAAAATAGATGAGTAAAAATTGCAGTTTTTATAAATGCCTTAGCTTAATATTTGATAGCATTTATTTACTAATTCCTATATTTCTCTTACATATGTATAAGCTCGCTAGTGGCGTCACCTATTTAGAAAATGTAGAGATAAATGTTCAACAAAGGTATTTCATTTTCCGTCTAATTAATATCCCTAATATTACTTTATCGTTATACCAGGATTTTCTTTCAGAGGAGGCTTAACCTTGGAATTTTTTCCGATCTAACAACAGTAATTTGTATAATTTAAAGCGTAAATAAAAAATAAACTAGTCTTAACATAAGGTATATTTCTGCAATGAATACTTGAAAACATGTCAAAAATTGTTATTTCGTATTCTTTCGATTTCTGTTACAATTTACGGCTTTCAAGAGCACTTACAGTTTCCAGAAAAGTTGAGAAACTGGATGTGTTTTTAGGAGAAAAAAATGAAATGAATATAAAAAAGCACAACTAACAATGTTTGAGATGAACCTCGTGTATCCTATGAGAAAAACATTAATAAAAAAAAATATTGAAATGCAAACAAGTAATTTGAATAGATTTAAAGCACAGGATGAATGTTAACATACAAGTGTTTTGAATTATGAGAGCAGGGTCTTAAAATGATTAATCCATAGATGAAATGAATTACACATTTTTTCCAAAGAAAAAAGGCAATTGTTACAGATATATGTAATCTTAAAATTACATTAATATTTAACATTTTCTGATTAGAATTTGAGTAATTACGAATGCATTATTCTTGGTGGAATAAATTTACTAATGCTACAGAAGCAACAGGCTTCGTGCTTTCTTCTCCACTATGAGGCCCATTATCATTACTTTATCATGAACTACTATGAAGTCTCAATGAATAGAAATCATTACAAGGCTACTAAACCCAGTCTGTCATCGGCCATAACACTTAAGGGCAACTACTTAATTGTTTTTATTGTCGAAAAAGACTCTCCAATACTGGCTAGTTGTTATCAGGGTTGTAGAGAAGACTGTTTACCATTACTTCATTGTATTGTAATACATCATACAGGACTCTAAAAATTTTGGGACCTATGTGTTTATGTCAACATTAACAATTCTCTCACGCCGCAATTCATATTCAGCTTTCACTTGTGACATTGTCACTTTATCATCAAAATATTGATTCTCTAATATGCTTCCTTTTTCTGGATAAACAAATCCTGGAAGAAACACTTGGAAATTTGTTAGAATATCTTCATTCGAAATGAATCTGTTTAAATTTTGAATAAGACTTTCAACATAAAGATTGAAACCCTATAATGTTCATGAGGTGTTGCTGTGTGCTTCTTGTTACAATGTTTTTGAGGGTTTGCACATGTTGTTAGCCTAAATGTTAGTCTTAAAGTGCTATTACACGTGTCGTGCTGCAGGCGTCAAATTGCAGGCGTCTCCATGTTATCCTATGGGACCAGGGGAGTCGCTTGGTTAGCGCGCGATTCTCTTATGTCGGAGCGTCTTTAACGCCTGGAACGAAGCGAGTCACCAGTAAGAGCCAATCAAATGTTTGGAAATCCAAATGATGGTAAAGACTCTTCTCGAACAGCCAATGAAAGGCTAATAAAACGAAAAAACTCAGGCGATTTTTGTCGCTTGCAATTTTTACGTGTAATAGCACTATAGTTTTAGGATCTTTATTTCAGTTTAAAAGACGTTATCATCAGTTATAAGTCAATTTCAGATAGCTGTAATCAATATGCTGTTGAACAACGCAAAGTTTGCACAACAGACAAACCTTATTTTTGAATATTTCTGACGAATTCTAGACTAGACCCCATTAATAAAACCAGCCAAATTGAATGCTCTCTCATACACATGTGCGACACATTTAGACATGCCGAAGCATAGTTTATCACAACGTTATAATATTATTTATGTTAAAATTTTGCCGCACACGTTATTAACTAACATGAATCTAAACAATTTTCCCAAAATAAGAGTTTTGTTAATTTTAGAAATATTCCATATATCTAACACAAAGAGCAAGCTATTATGTTGGTGAAATAAATCTCCACCGTCCCGATGCCAGACAAGTAACTCGTTTAGCTAGGGGTAGAGACATCAAATTAAAGACCGCCAATATCCACCATCCATGTTAATGGCACCTGGTGCATGTAAAACCTGTCATGGGTGCAAAGTCTTCAAAGTGTCCAAGTTACCTGTGAATTATACCTCTGGAGATGATTTGTCAGGTGAAGATTTTGACACCTGACCAAGGTTCTAAATTATGAGATTAACTTGAGTAGCAAAGTGCAGATACGAAACAAAAAGATCAAAATATTAAGCAACCAGGTAAACAAAGTTCACAAATAAGCATTAGCCATTGCCTTTAAGATGACGATCTAGATGCTCATTCGATTTATTGTTGCGACACTACGATTAGGCGGGCACCCACGCCGATACCAGGTATCAAACTCATTTAGCTGGAGCAATTAGGCAGGTAGAGGCCTGATCTCAGTTAGAAAAAAGAAAAAGCTAATTCATGTCACGTTTCTTAATTTGGTAATTAGTTTTTTAGTAACTATACTGGAGCATATTTGGATAATTTCGCTCCAAATGTCTGAGATGAAATAAGCAGCATTTCTACAGTTATTTATAATTTCACTTTAATTAATCATTTCCAGACTTTTTTCTAAATCTTATTATACTTAGCTTACGCATCACCAGTGGTCAAAAGGTTCTGCTCTCAAAGCTAGCAGACAGCACAGGAGTAACTGAGTTTGAACCCAATCGAGCCCGTTGCCGTAATCGTTTGGATTTTTCCATGGTTTTCTTCGAACCTTGGATTTGCGTGCGTAGATATGGGTAGAATCCTTTAGAAAGACTACGACAATGGGCACTTCCTTCTTAGGAACTATATCCCTAATGTTGATAATTAGCCATCATAAATACAACCAACCAACCGCTGTTAGTTTACAATTTTTTTTATTGATTCCTCCAACATTAGAAGACTGCTATCATGATCACAATTAAGTGGCATTTCTCGCTCTGCACAAAATAAGCTTATTAGAATATTAGATATTGGCCCTAAAAAACTCTCTTGGGTAGTGCTGTAAAAAGTTGCAAAAAAAAAAAAAAAAAAAATCTCACATAGGGGTAATAATTTCCAAAACCGATTATTCTACAAAAGACAAAGGAAATTTATCAGACGAATAGATTACTCTGGCACATTTTATTTCTATTAAAGATTCCTGCGAAAGCAGTTTAAAGAAAAGTTGTTCAGTGAAGATCCGCACATAAAGGGCACTACACACTGCGCCGTGACGTTTTTGCAGCTTTCTCGAAACCTTAAAATTTTTCTTCAAACCATTCGTTTTCAAAATTTCTTGCTACTTTTTTAATAAAATGTTTTTTGCAATTATAATGCTATTTTCAAAGTTACTTTCTTTTAAATCACACATTTTTACATGATTTTACAGTAAGAGCATTAATTAAAGATTTTGTCTTCTCTCTGCAAAATATTTTAACATTGACGACTCTGTTTTCATTACATGCATCATATAATGAGGACAGAAAAGAAATTAAGAATATCATAACATGAAAGAATATTTTATATTTGACTCCTAAAATTAACTTATATGTCATACGTGTATTACACTTATTTTTTCTTAGTCAAATTAATGATATAGAATTTCTTTTATCGAATTTTAGTGTGCATAAAGACAGTTGAAATTGCATTTTAAGAAGAAAGAATAATGTATCGGAGTTAACGTTATAACAAGGTTCTGCTATAACATTAATTGAAATTTATATTTTTACAAATAAAATTGTACGTAGTTTTCATGTAATGGAAGATAAAAACAAAAAAAAATTCAAATTTTCAAACTAGTCTATCTTTATTATTGTAGAAAACTTTGAAAAATCTTTTTTAAACTTTCGGGAGGGGCTTCAGCCCCCTTAGCCCCCTCCCTGGCTACGTGCCTGCGTTATACGGTTATACTTCATATAATATTATTTAACAGTAATTAAATTTAACTCTCAAACGTTCAGAGGGTTCAAATACCAAGAATTGAAGAATTTTCCATTTTCTTATAAATGCGAAGAATAATTCAGAAATTGAGCATTTTAAGAAAATTTTTAGGACTTGACAGTAACAAAATTACCATCATAAGTGAACAATTGGCAGTCGCGGCCTGAAATTCACTTTAAAATCTCACATTTTGGAGAATTTCCTGAAAGATTCTTTGCCTTTATCGAAAAATGGAAAATGCTAGTTTAAATGCTAAATACAATGTGGTGATTGCTAGTTAATCACATTCGTACTGAATAAGTGCACTTGCAAATTTTTTGCATCTGAAATTAAAAATAACTTCATAGATATGTCAGAAACGAACTGCTGTACATTTAAGTAGAACTTCTCATTGTCGAGCAAGGAATAAATTTGGAAATTTTTAAGGTGTATTTCATTTATAAAATATCTTTTAGAAATTTGTTTCGTCATGATCCCCGAGACTTCCCCCTTGAATCCGCCAGTAACATTTAGGCTATAGAAAAGTTTTTGATTATGGTGAGAAAATAAACTCTATTTTGGAAATTACAACGTAGTAGTAATTGGAAATTAAAATATTTTTTACTTTTATTTGTTAATTTGACTTTCAACTATTTTTTAGATGTTTTCTGAGTGTGATTTTAATGTACTTTTAAAAGCCATTAAAGAAAATTCAATATAGAATTTGTTGATTAAAGTAGATTTTACTTGGTTGGTGGTAAACTGGTTATTTTTTCAATCACTTACATTTGTGTGACTTTCTTCTTATTTAAAAAAAAAAAACACATGAAAAATTTTCAACTAAAAATACTAAGGGTCACAATACATTTATTTACAAAGTTTTTACAAGAATTACCAGACTTACATAAGTGTACTTATTGTTAATTACTTTATTAAGTCTTGTAAACATTTTACAAAAATAACTATGCAGTAAAATTATATCATGAAAACAAAACAAATCACAATGTTACTAAATGATGTATACGCAATGTAGACTCTGTTTATTTAATCTTTAAAAGCGATGTAACATTCTTTATCTTGATGATGGTCATTGAAGTTGACCAAAATGTCAATTTTAAGTATTTTAATTTTAATATTTGTTTAGTTTTTAACTATTCAATATTATGTATACGCCATTTTGTTATTTATTTAGTTTTCATGAGCAAATTTTACAGTAACTATACTGATTTATAAAATCAGTTTTAGTGAAAAAACTTATCTAAATTTCGTTTTATTATTTTGTAAATTTTCGAACAGAATTTCAGTCAATAAATAAAATAGCTAGACATTGAGGTACGGGAATTTCTTATTCATTTTTTGCTAAATAAAGGGTTAACTTAGATAGCTACATTAATTCATGTAATTTTGTAATTGAAGATTTTTGGTGTTATAAAAAGAGTTGGCAGTCCACTCACACTCTGTTTATGTTATGAATGATTCAATTTTTAATTCTATACACTCATTTTAAGGAAAAGGAATTATGTTTCTGGATAGCAAATTAACTTGCAATATTACATTACTTTCGATTGCTAAAATGTGCGAATTAACCCTTTAAAAGCAGCAAAATTACGTTTATTGTGACGGTTTACGTGTTTCAACCCCCCCCCCCCTACCGGATCATTTTCAAAATAAATAACAATATTTTACATTTTCACTGACATGACCATGGAATTCAGATCATTTTTATTAGGAATTTGTTTTATATTCTAGAATATTTTTATTTTTATAATAATATTTAGAATATTTACATATTTATAAGTTTGTCTCAGCTGTTGTTTTAAACTCTTTTCTTCTTATTCGAGGATGATATTACTCGTGGACTGCAATAGTGGCACAACTCAAAAAATTAGATTCTGAGATTAATGGGTTTGAAGTTTCTCCTTGTACATAACAAAGCAAAGAAGGCAATAGCGACACTTCTGTTATCTGTTGGTAAATACTGAACTACAAGATATGATGCTATTGCTGCTGGAAAGAATACCAATCTACAAAGCTGGAGAGCTCATTAATTATTTTTTTTTTTTTTTTTGTGTTGTGCCACTATATTGCAGCCCACGAGTAATATCTTATTTTCTGTCAAGATCTTTGGAATGAGATCAGATTGCACTCTATTTTAAGTCATCTAAAAAGTAAGTTTCTTTATTGTTTCTTTTTTATGTTTCTCGTCTGTTTGTATGCTATTTTATTACGTGTGTTTGTGCTTAGAATTTCAAAGTATTTAGGCACCAACGGTTAGGTTTCAACCATTTATCGTTTGCTGTTTTTGACATATAATATTTTAAATGCAAGAAATGTTGGAAAAACCCACCATGAAGAAAAAGGCATTTTCACAAGAAATCGTCTCCATGACAGCCATTGTTTGGAAGCTAGAATTTGAAAACAAAACAAAATGAAAAAAAAAAAATATTTCCTGTTTCACTTAAGATACAAAGATGATTTAAACGCCATTTTATGCAGAAAAAGACAGAAAATTTTTGTATCCCAGACTCCCTTAAAAGGGCTTTTTTTTTGCCAAAGAAGTGTAGCTAAAGACTTTTTAAGCATATTTTAAAAATCAAACATTGATCGTTTTAAAGACATTGTTATGTTTACCCAGCAAAAATTGCATTTTCTCTCGGTTTGTTGACCGACATAAAACTGTCGATTTTAACCTACTAATAAAAAATGAGCATGGGCGAAAAAAATCTTGAAAAGTCGGCAATGATCTCTTGGTTATTTTATATTAGTGTTCCATTTTACTTTAAAATCATCACGGGTATAATTTTCTTTGGCTTCAATGGCACCATTGCGTTGAATATTGCTGGGGGACTTTGTTTTGTAACATGCTGAAAAAGAAAAGAATGATATATTAGTATTTAAGCAACAATATGAAATAGATTATATAAATACAGTTTGTTTCTAAAGATTGGCACACTTTCTACAAAATTAAATAAAATCTACGAAAACTATTTGCATTCCATTCAGATCTTGATGACAAAGATTCGAAAACATTTTCTGCAATACCGATTAAATTCCCATCTAAGATTGTTCTAAAATCCAAGCTGGATTTTAACTGCAACACTTTTAAATTTAATTTTGTTCGCAAACATATCAAATTGGCATGTAGTTTTGTTAAAAAAAAATCTAATCCTTTTTTTTTTAAGATGGAAGATTTTTTAGAAAATGCTGTCAAAGTTGCCGTTTTGAACCAAAATTTCCGATCGGGACAGCACAGGAAAGAAAAGAAAAAACGTTCTCTTGAACCTGAAACAACAAGTCGAATTTCATTTACCGTAAAATGAAAATGGTGGTTCGTATTACAAATTACTTCAATAATCATGTATGCAAGCACACTGTAAAAAAAAATCTTCAAAGGTACTAAATCTTTTCTAGGAAACTGGGATTCCAAGAACTTTTCCTGTAACGGTAACAGCAAAAATTCAAGTTTCAGAATCGATTAAATGAATTTTTCCTGTTATCGTTACATGAAAAGTTCTTGGAATCCCAGTTTCCTAGAAAATATTTAGTACCTTCACAGATTTTTTTTTTTACAGTGCATTAGCTTTTATGTTTAAAAATGAATCAGAAAATACATCAGAAAGTTTCGCGTTGTTGGATAGGACAAAACAAAACTAGAGGCGGGGAGGGGGGGGGGGGACTGCCGTAATGTGATGTAAGTTCCGGCAATCTAAGCTACACTGTAAAAAAAGGGTCGATCTACTAAAAAAACTTTAGTGATCCTTGTAATTATTAAAAAATATTTAGTAATCTTAGTCGGTTACAAGAAAATCTGTAAGAATTACTAGAAAAAAGTTATCAACGAATAAGAGTTAATAGTTTTATATTTTTAATAGTTATTACTAAAACTCACTTGGTGTGGCCTTGATAGAATAGTGGTTATAGTAAGGACTCCAGGCTAAAATGTCCCGGGTTCGATACTGGCCACTGCCAAATACGCCTCGAATGTATGTAGTGTAAGTACTCGTTAATAAAGGGATTATGAAAATTCTGTCGGAGCAGGTAGGAATGTTTGGTGCTGTCATCTATTGTGGTTTTGCCGAAAATCTTCCTCTTCAGAAGTCTGGATGCAGTTCAAAGGAAGCTCCTGCCCTTCGAGCCCACGTAATGGTTATTAAAAATAATTCTGGAGCTATTACTAAAAGTTGCTTGGTGGCTCATACTAAAACTTTTTAAGTTAGTTATACAAAAAATTCTTTTGTTCAGTTTGCAAAAGAAATGCTTGTTTCACTTGCAAAAAAAAAAGTTTGTAATGGTTACTAAAAAATTCCGTGGAATACAAATTTACTGAAAAATTTTTAGTAACCTCTTGAATTTTTTTTACAGTGTAATATGAACAAAGATCAACTAAAGATAATCCTATAATCACATCAGATAAGCATGAAAATGAAAACAGAAATCCCCTTAAATTTAATCCTCAAATCTACAATGTAACTCGAGTGTTACTTTTTTTTTTTTTTTTTTTTTTGGCTTATTAACACTTTCTAAAGAGTTAAACAACCATTATTAAACAATCAATATAGGTAAGTGAATAAAAAACTTTGTGTCAGTTGATAACTATCAGTCTACTTCTAGGATACTTAATGAGAACAATGAGAAGAGGCAAAACTTCGTTTAGGACTCGTTACGCTTTATTAGGAAAAAAATATTAATTTTCCATTTTTGTTTTATTTATTTATTTATTTATTTTTAGTTTAAAATTGGTTGAAACATCTCCAAGTACTTTTCGGCTAACCGGTCGCCAGTGTTTTATATACATACGAGCCAAAACATTATGACCACCGCTACATTTTGCAGTGAGTACGCCTGGATAATGGGGAAGGAACATAATCCACTTGGAATGGCAAGAGCCCTTATTTTGAAAATTAGACAAACTGTGATAGTTGTATTTTTTGATTTGCTTGATTTTTTTATATTTTGAAGTAGATCTTATTTAATGAATAGTGTGCAATTTTGATGCCCTGAAAAATTGCCTCTTTCCTATAGAAAATATCAAAGTTCGAGGCTGTGAATGCCATTTTTGTGAAAATTGAAATCCCAATATGTTTGGAGTGATATATCTCCGGCAAGCAACAACATCCCAAAATTATTTTGCCATAAACTTATAGTATAACACTATCTGCTTATTAAAATTTACTTGTTTCCATGGGGCATTGTTATTTTGCATTGTTATGTTGCCACAAAGTACAGTCAAAATGATATTTTTGTCCAAATTTTCCGTTCTTAATACCTTATTTAAGCTATAATACCCCAAAGTTTTTCTTTTAGAATATGAAAGTTCACTACTAAGACAAGCTAAATATTATAGTACTGCACGGAGATATTGTTGCTGTAAGTAGCTCCAATGCATTCCGACTAATATTTAAATAAAATTAAAAAAGTGCTAAAGCTGCGCCTCAGTGGAAATTATACTCAGCATAGAGTTAACAAGTTGAAAAGTAAGAATATTACACAAACACGAACAAAGTGCAGCGAATAGATATAACATGGCCACGAACAAAAACGACAAATACAGTTGCAGTCAATTCTGACATTCTTCGTCGTCATTCGGAATCCGTTGAGTCTACATTTGCGAGCACTGGACAGAACTGTGCTCCTACGTGTGCGACACTCTATGTCACCTTATAAGGAAAGGAAAGCAAAGGATTAAAAACGGTAAAGAAAGGAAAATATAATTTAGGCATCGGTGTTTCGGAAGAGCTATACATATATAACGTTATCACTTTAGGGGGGAGGGGGGTTAGCTTTTGATATCGTTATCATTTTTGATCCATTTTTTTTTTTTCATTAAAACAATTTGTTATTTACTTTTTTTTGTATATACTTTTATGAAAGTGCAAACTTAATATTATTAAATTCTTTGAATAATTAGAAAATTATAGTTTTGCAAAACATAGAATTCGTTAGGCATTTCTGTTTTTCTCTTATAATGTACGTCTAATCGCACATTAAAGAAATCAAGTGCAAAGTTCTTTTGAAATGATATTTTTTTATTTTACAAATAAAGAAAAGAAAAACAATATTGTCGATCAGAGTTGTTGAAAAAAAGTTTTTTTTTTCTTCTTGCCCGTACGGGGGACACGTGCAAGAAAACAATATGGAAATGGCAAATGCGTGGAATTAATCAAATAAATTTTGTGATCTTCCATTTCGACATCTTATAAAATCACAATTTTCTTTTTTCTCTACCTTATATTGTTCATCAATCATATGGATAAAAATAAAAAAAGCATTTAGAGCTTATAAATGTTTTGAAGTAGCGTTTCCATATTATACAAAGAAACCATACCAAAAAAGAAGCAACATTGTTTTGGAATGTATTTAAAGAAAATCCAGATTTTGAAAACATCCTTCAGAGAAAACTAGAAGAGTTGAGTATACACTTTCAAAAAAAAAAAAAAAAAAAAAAAAAAAAAAAAAAAAAGGAAATCGGATCTTCTTGTATTTTGGGCAAAGGCAAGATGGCCTTTTTTAATGCCTGTTAATACTATAAATAATTAAATTTTCAGTGAAATAAATTGAAATTGAAATTAATATTTTAACTTATTTTCCTTATTTGAAACAGATAATGTATATTGATAATAAATGTATAATAAGATCTGTATGGAGTTAAAACTCATCAAAATAAAAGAAAAAAGTAGAACAAAAAATTGGATATCGATATAATTAACGGGGGGGGGGGGGGGTTCGAGGAATGATAACATATGATATCGTAAGGGGGGGGGAAGGGGGTCCAAAAATGCCAAAAAGTTGATAACGTTATATATGCCTAGAATGGACTCCGGAACGCAGGATTTGTGAACTCCAGGGAATTCCGACGAATACATAAATATTCACTAAAAACAAAGAAGTACTAAAGATGAGCTCCGGTGCAAATAAAGCATTGCCTATGATTCTGAAAAGGGCTCCTTTATTTTCAGAAATCGGCAGATTTCTAAAATTTAAAGAAGCATTTCTGTTTTTAAAAAAGTGTGTTTTTCTTGCCTATAATTTATGACTATGGCTATAATTTAAGACGTGTCTATAGTTGCTAAATAGTTGCTGCAGTTTATTTAATCAGTTTTCTTTACCATTAACCAGATGAATTATTATTAGTATTATTATTATTTTATCCGATATTAATTCTAAAGTAAATATTTTCATGTTCAACATCTTCATCAGATAAACATGTTATTATTATTAAATTTACATAGTAAAGTGAAAATTATTTTGTTTATTTTTGGTGTATAAATTTTGTTGCGCAAGTAAAAATTTATACTTGAGAATTGATAGAATCTGAAAAACCAATATTTCTTGTATATACAGGGTTAAAAAAAGAAACGATTTATGCTGTAAAAACTACCCAGAAATGTTTTCATAAGTTACGAGCAACAAAAGATCTTTTTTTGTTTTAGGAATGCTTTTATAAATCTCGTGAAATTTGTCGGTATCTAAAGTTTCTGGAAAAGTAATGGAGCGCTTTTCAGAATCATAGATAATTTGGAAAAGATTATGTTATAAGTACGTAAACATTATTACTATATCAAGAAACATTTCTCTCTTTTATGCAGGTAAGCAAAGAAGTGGAACTCTAGTGAAACTCAATGTAATTTACAGTAAGCCGTAAGTATGCGTATAAAAGCCTTTTTGAGTTCCGAAATGGCGACAATTTGCAATGCTGACATATAAAGTAAATTTTCAGTTTAAAAGAAGATTCCGTCATATGAAGGTTCTTTTTCATGCATTTAACTCTATTTTAATAAGCCTAGAAATCTACGATTTTTTAAAAAGAATAAATTTTAATGTTTGATTGTAGAATAATGGCTATTTAAAAGTATATGCATTTTTTTCAAAAATTTTTGGACCAGGCCAAATTTTACTGATTTTTCAACAGACTTGGCCACGCCGAGAAAATGATTTTCACACGGGATAATTCAACCGAGATTGAATAGTTTGTTCCGTGAAGGCTAGAAAGAATGAAATCAGTCCCAGCTTCGTACGGAAAAAATAAGTTAGGCCCCGCTCGACCCGTTCCTTCAGGAAAAAAGTAAGACTCGACCCCGAAAGATTATTTACTAGGCCCGCCCCGTGCAGATCTCTAATATGATGTCTTTCTCCAGATGGATCCTTTTTTAATTCTTCGATTTCGATTGTAGATATTTTTGTCATAAAGTTAGTTTCCCTTTCAAAATCGGTTTCTAAAATGAAAGTGTAATTTTAAAAAAAAATCTGCAATCAAAATCGAAAAAGTGAAAAAGAAACGATAGGCAGAGGGACATCAGGTATCCAGTGCAAAAAGAATTATTTAAAAATTTCAAAATACGAGTGAGTTATTAGAAAATAATGTCCCCATAGGAATAGCATTAATTCGCTAGTGTCTTCGCGAGCAGGGACAGGAGCCTTAAACAAAAATCTAGACAAAAGTACTGAAAAATTTTTAGTAACCTCTTGAATTTTTTTTACAGTGTAATATGTACAAAGATCAACTAAAGATAATCCTATAATCACATCAGATAAGCATGAAAATGAAAACAGAAATCCCCTTAAATTTAATCCTCAAATCTACAATGTAACTCGAGTGTTACTTTTTTTTTTTTTTTTTTTTTGGCTTATTAACACTTTCTAAAGAGTTAAACAACCATTATTAAACAATCAATATAGGTAAGTGAATAAAAAACTTTGTGTCAGTTGATAACTATCAGTCTACTTCTAGGATACTTAATGAGAACAATGAGAAGAGGCAAAACTTCGTTTAGGACTCGTTACGCTTTATTAGGAAAAAAATATTAATTTTCCATTTTTGTTTTATTTATTTATTTATTTATTTTTAGTTTAAAATTGGTTGAAACATCTCCAAGTACTTTTCGGCTAACCGGTCGCCAGTGTTTTATATACATACGAGCCAAAACATTATGACCACCGCTACATTTTGCAGTGAGTACGCCTGGATAATGGGGAAGGAACATAATCCACTTGGAATGGCAAGAGCCCTTATTTTGAAAATTAGACAAACTGTGATAGTTGTATTTTTTGATTTGCTTGATTTTTTTATATTTTGAAGTAGATCTTATTTAATGAATAGTGTGCAATTTTGATGCCCTGAAAAATTGCCTCTTTCCTATAGAAAATATCAAAGTTCGAGGCTGTGAATGCCATTTTTGTGAAAATTGAAATCCCAATATGTTTGGAGTGATATATCTCCGGCAAGCAACAACATCCCAAAATTATTTTGCCATAAACTTATAGTATAACACTATCTGCTTATTAAAATTTATTTGTTTCCATGGGGCATTGTTATTTTGCATTGTTATGTTGCCACAAAGTACAGTCAAAATGATATTTTTGTCCAAATTTTCCGTTCTTAATACCTTATTTAAGCTATAATACCCCAAAGTTTTTCTTTTAGAATATGAAAGTTCACTACTAAGACAAGCTAAATATTATAGTACTGCACGGAGATATTGTTGCTGTAAGTAGCTCCAATGCATTCCGACTAATATTTAAATAAAATTAAAAAAGTGCTAAAGCTGCGCCTCAGTGGAAATTATACTCAGCATAGAGTTAACAAGTTGAAAAGTAAGAATATTACACAAACACGAACAAAGTGCAGCGAATAGATATAACATGGCCACGAACAAAAACGACAAATACAGTTGCAGTCAATTCTGACATTCTTCGTCGTCATTCGGAATCCGTTGAGTCTACATTTGCGAGCACTGGACAGAACTGTGCTCCTACGTGTGCGACACTCTATGTCACCTTATAAGGAAAGGAAAGCAAAGGATTAAAAACGGTAAAGAAAGGAAAATATAATTTAGGCATCGGTGTTTCGGAAGAGCTATACATATATAACGTTATCACTTTAGGGGGGAGGGGGGTTAGCTTTTGATATCGTTATCATTTTTGATCCATTTTTTTTTTTTTCATTAAAACAATTTGTTATTTACTTTTTTTTGTATATACTTTTATGAAAGTGCAAACTTAATATTATTAAATTCTTTGAATAATTAGAAAATTATAGTTTTGCAAAACATAGAATTCGTTAGGCATTTCTGTTTTTCTCTTATAATGTACGTCTAATCGCACATTAAAGAAATCAAGTGCAAAGTTCTTTTGAAATGATATTTTTTTATTTTACAAATAAAGAAAAGAAAAACAATATTGTCGATCAGAGTTGTTGAAAAAAAGTTTTTTTTTTCTTCTTGCCCGTACGGGGGACACGTGCAAGAAAACAATATGGAAATGGCAAATGCGTGGAATTAATCAAATAAATTTTGTGATCTTCCATTTCGACATCTTATAAAATCACAATTTTCTTTTTTCTCTACCTTATATTGTTCATCAATCATATGGATAAAAATAAAAAAAGCATTTAGAGCTTATAAATGTTTTGAAGTAGCGTTTCCATATTATACAAAGAAACCATACCAAAAAAGAAGCAACATTGTTTTGGAATGTATTTAAAGAAAATCCAGATTTTGAAAACATCCTTCAGAGAAAACTAGAAGAGTTGAGTATACACTTTCAAAAAAAAAAAAAAAAAAAAAAAAAAAAAAGGAAATCGGATCTTCTTGTATTTTGGGCAAAGGCAAGATGGCCTTTTTTAATGCCTGTTAATACTATAAATAATTAAATTTTCAGTGAAATAAATTGAAATTGAAATTAATATTTTAACTTATTTTCCTTATTTGAAACAGATAATGTATATTGATAATAAATGTATAATAAGATCTGTATGGAGTTAAAACTCATCAAAATAAAAGAAAAAAGTAGAACAAAAAATTGGATATCGATATAATTAACGGGGGGGGGGGGGGGGGGTTCGAGGAATGATAACATATGATATCGTAAGGGGGGGGGAAGGGGGTCCAAAAATGCCAAAAAGTTGATAACGTTATATATGCCTAGAATGGACTCCGGAACGCAGGATTTGTGAACTCCAGGGAATTCCGACGAATACATAAATATTCACTAAAAACAAAGAAGTACTAAAGATGAGCTCCGGTGCAAATAAAGCATTGCCTATGATTCTGAAAAGGGCTCCTTTATTTTCAGAAATCGGCAGATTTCTAAAATTTAAAGAAGCATTTCTGTTTTTAAAAAAGTGTGTTTTTCTTGCCTATAATTTATGACTATGGCTATAATTTAAGACGTGTCTATAGTTGCTAAATAGTTGCTGCAGTTTATTTAATCAGTTTTCTTTACCATTAACCAGATGAATTATTATTAGTATTATTATTATTTTATCCGATATTAATTCTAAAGTAAATATTTTCATGTTCAACATCTTCATCAGATAAACATGTTATTATTATTAAATTTACATAGTAAAGTGAAAATTATTTTGTTTATTTTTGGTGTATAAATTTTGTTGCGCAAGTAAAAATTTATACTTGAGAATTGATAGAATCTGAAAAACCAATATTTCTTGTATATACAGGGTTAAAAAAAGAAACGATTTATGCTGTAAAAACTACCCAGAAATGTTTTCATAAGTTACGAGCAACAAAAGATCTTTTTTTGTTTTAGGAATGCTTTTATAAATCTCGTGAAATTTGTCGGTATCTAAAGTTTCTGGAAAAGTAATGGAGCGCTTTTCAGAATCATAGATAATTTGGAAAAGATTATGTTATAAGTACGTAAACATTATTACTATATCAAGAAACATTTCTCTCTTTTATGCAGGTAAGCAAAGAAGTGGAACTCTAGTGAAACTCAATGTAATTTACAGTAAGCCGTAAGTATGCGTATAAAAGCCTTTTTGAGTTCCGAAATGGCGACAATTTGCAATGCTGACATATAAAGTAAATTTTCAGTTTAAAAGAAGATTCCGTCATATGAAGGTTCTTTTTCATGCATTTAACTCTATTTTAATAAGCCTAGAAATCTACGATTTTTTAAAAAGAATAAATTTTAATGTTTGATTGTAGAATAATGGCTATTTAAAAGTATATGCATTTTTTTCAAAAATTTTTGGACCAGGCCAAATTTTACTGATTTTTCAACAGACTTGGCCACGCCGAGAAAATGATTTTCACACGGGATAATTCAACCGAGATTGAATAGTTTGTTCCGTGAAGGCTAGAAAGAATGAAATCAGTCCCAGCTTCGTACGGAAAAAATAAGTTAGGCCCCGCTCGACCCGTTCCTTCAGGAAAAAAGTAAGACTCGACCCCGAAAGATTATTTACTAGGCCCGCCCCGTGCAGATCTCTAATATGATGTCTTTCTCCAGATGGATCCTTTTTTAATTCTTCGATTTCGATTGTAGATATTTTTGTCATAAAGTTAGTTTCCCTTTCAAAATCGGTTTCTAAAATGAAAGTGTAATTTTAAAAAAAATCTGCAATCAAAATCGAAAAAGTGAAAAAGAAACGATAGGCAGAGGGACATCAGGTATCCAGTGCAAAAAGAATTATTTAAAAATTTCAAAATACGAGTGAGTTATTAGAAAATAATGTCCCCATAGGAATAGCATTAATTCGCTAGTGTCTTCGCGAGCAGGGACAGGAGCCTTAAACAAAAATCTAGACAAAAGAATCTAGAGAGAACCAACACAAATAAACCTCCTAGAACTGCCTTCGAAACTACGCAAGTTCCGGTCTGTTTTTGCAAACAAACCTCAAGTGTGTAATGATTTTATATTTTTAAACGAAAATTTCTGCAAACGAACAAAGAATCCCTGTTGTAAAGATCGTTGATTTAATTTTTGCTGATGTATTTTTAGATGTATTGCACTTTCGATTAAGGCTATACATTCCTCAGGGAAATTTGAATAATAAAGTAAGAAGGACGAAAAATAATGCTTTAAGCATAGATTATAAAGCATTTTCCAATACTTTAAGAATAATGTAAAAAAAATTACCATTTAATAAATGTGAAACATAATTTCTAAGTAAACAGCTTAAAAAATACATGACACATTTTGAAAACCCAATTTCATCAGTTACCACCTACAGTCCCAGAAATATCCTAATTCTTTTCTATAGCCCTGTGTATTGTCTATAAATCTGCATTTATACTACATATTTTAATTCAGTTTGTAAACATATTAGCACAGTTGAAAATTCTTCGTCAGAAAATTCCGCCAATAAGCGAAAATGTACTTGCGATCCTTTGTGCAGCCCTGTATATGATTTATAAATTATTTACACACCAAATAATACGCAAAAAATAATTTAAAACTAAAAACCCGTACCACATCAGAAAATGCACTGCTACCTTTGATGGTTCATATAGAGATCTGCAACGCGCAACAGAAATACTTTGAGCAAATGAACGATGAAGGCTATGCACACGATATTTAATAATAAGCACCTTGTAGGGAAATTCAGTCATACATATGGAATTCAATATTTTTAAAATAGTGAGCATCATTAAAATATACTAGAACACAAACATTCCACCCCAAAAGTCCGTAATGTAATGGAATTATTTTGAATGTGCCTGTAAATGAACCGTAAAAGCTACCACATCATTTTAAATACCGAAAATGCCATAATAAACTTTAATAGCATATATTAATTTCATAGCGAAATAAATATGTTTGCGTGAATTAGAATACGAATAACACACAGTAGACAAACCAACAAACCGAATTCATAAACCGTAAATGAACCGTAAAAGCTACCCACATCATTTTAAATACCGAACATGCCATAATAAACTTTGAAATCATATATTAATTTCATAGCGATCCAAACATGTTTGCGTGAGTTAGAACATGAATAACACACAGTAGACAGACCAACAAACCGAATTCATAAACACTTTTCAGCTTTGTTGGAAAGTGTTTAAAATAAAAAGAATATTGCCCAGTTAAACTGATGGCATTGAGCTCACAGGCTACGCATACTAATTGTACATTACAGCCTTGTATTTTCGTTAATTCCGTTCGAAAAAAAAAATTAAGAAGGGGAAACAGCTCTCTCCTTTCTCCTTTTTTATACTTAATCATTGAACCTCCTAAACTATCAAATACATGCTTTATCATATTAAAAAATCTATATCCAAAATTCAGAGCAAATCGGATAATTCTTAATAAAAACCCATTTAGCATTTATATAATTTAAGAGGAGTTATTCCCCTCTTTTATACTTAATCATTAAACTTCCAAAACTATTCAGAGATTTGAACAAAATCTGACAATTCTGATTGAAAAATCCATTTATACAAGTTAAGGGGAGGGGCATTAGAACCCCCGTTCCCCCTGTTTATACTTATTCAATGAACACCTAATAACAGCCACGGTATCGTCTCATCAGAATGATCCTATATCTAAATTTTGAAAGAAAACTGTTGATTCTGCATGAAAATCCCATTTATATCAATTAAGGGGAGGGGCATGAGCCCCCCATTCCCCCTGTTTATACTTATCCAATGAACACCTAATAACAGGCACGGTATCGCCTCATCAGAATGACCCTATATCTAAATTTTGAACGAAAACTGTTAATTCTGCATGAAAATCCCGTTTATATCAATTAAGGGGGGGCATGAGCCCCCCCCCGTTCCCCCTATTTATACTTATTCAGTTTATACTTATTAACACTTACTAACAGTCACGGAATCGCCTCATCAGAATGATCCTATATCTAAATTTTGAACGAAAACTTAATTCTGCATGAAAATCTCGTTAATATCAATTAAGGGGAGGGGCATGAGCCCCTCGTTCCCCCTCTTATACATATCGAATGAACTCCAAAAACTAATCAGGGAAGCGCCTTATCAGGATATACCTATATACAAAATTTCAAGTGGATCCAATATTTTTATCATGAGTTATCGCGTTACGCACGAACATACGAACGTACATACAGAACGGACGGGCACATAAGCTCTCAGGCTATGATAGCCTGTGAGCTAAAAAGTGAATCTATCTCATAGTTCTCCTTAAATATAGAAAATTGATCGGGACAAAACAAAACTGGAGAATGAAAATCCTGATCTTTAATAAAATCATACACGGAAATCC
Organism: Maratus speculifer; assembly: GCA_964019185.1. Lineage (NCBI taxonomy): Eukaryota > Metazoa > Arthropoda > Arachnida > Araneae > Salticidae > Maratus > Maratus speculifer. The sequence continues at coordinate 449,022,818 of OZ025292.1, read as the reverse complement.
AAAGTGAAAGAACTGGTGGACAACGTTGCAACCACCGGAATAACAACTCCGCGACCATTCCAAACTAAGACTTCGATACTGAGTTAAGAATAATACCCGCAAATTTATGATACAGTACTAGTAGCCTGTCATTGAAGTGGCATCTTGGAATTAATATTTTGTAAATTATTCAATCAAAGAATTGGGTAATTACTTTGTGCCCGTTTACTATAGTTTCTGTAGTTGTGGAGACCTGCTGATTTCTTGAAAGGCCCTGATTAAGACTCACTGATAGATGAAAAAGAATAGTTTACATCTAATTCTTCCCCCTTTTAATTTCCAAGTCATAACGCCACAATACGTAGAGGGAGGAACTGGGCTGTTATTTTTTTATTATTATTTACACTACTAGTAGGGAGAACTGGGACACATTGATACACCCCCTCTACTACTCACACGGTCATTATATGAAGTTTCACAGCAGTTCCAAAAGGTTATGCTAGGGTACACAACTACATGCAGAACGTCTTGGCACGATTCAATAGTTTGATGAAATGGGGCGAGAGATTTATTGTTTTTGTAGGTCAAAAGTAAATTTGAGTTGTACAACTGCAATGATATTATACAACTGTTACAGTATTATCAACCGAAAAAAATGCTCTCCCTGGCAAGTAAAGCTACTCTTTATCAGTTCCTCATTTTTTATTGTTAGCAGGGCCGGCGCTAGACATTCCGCCGCCTGAGGCGAGCCTCATTTTGCCGCCCCTACGACGTCTTCATTTTTTAACCATTGCTCAAACTTTTTCAAAAATAAGTAAATAATGAAAAATAAGTATTTAATATAATAACTATAATTTAGTTGCATAAATATAATATAAAATGTATTCTATGTTCGTTTGCATTTAAAATGAATTAACATTTAAGAAATTTAAAATAATCAAACTGCGTAATTCAGTTATTTTATTTTATTTATTTATTCATTAGTCTTTTTTAAAATAACAGTTAACTTGGAATTAAATTAATAAAATATGTTTTACTAGTATTGGGCAAAATATTTATAGCTGATTTATTTTATTTTTATGTGGAAAAATCGCCGAAAACACAAAAATTGTCAAATATCGCAGTGGACCAAGTTAATTACAATGGGATAATATATTCTATCAGGAATTATTTTCTGAAAGTCAAAAAATTGGCGCAAAACACAAAAAATGAAAAAAAAATTACAAATTGCGTAAGATAAAATGTAAAATTTCCTGGAGAGTAATAAGGTCAAGTTTTAATATTACGCATAATTATGAAGGAATCCAAGAGATGGTACATAAGGGTTCTGGGCAGAAGGGTTCTAAGTCATCTGAATTACAAACAACCGCTAAAAGTTAATTAGTTGAGTTCAATTTCCAAACATTATTACTGAAAAAAGCACGTAAGAGTTAACGCCCAATCTAAAATTTGCGAGGTAAGTTCTTTGATATGAAGACTGCACATTTATTAGAAAATACTTTGTTTGTTACAAAAATTTGTTGTGGATTTCTCGTACTTTCAAAATGTTGTGGAAAATTGTGAATGTGTTTGCGAGTATTTTGAATTTTAATATATTCTGCGCAATAAGTATACAGGGGTAATAACGTTATCCACTGGCATTATTACTCTGGATGATTCTTTTCAGAGCTACGAAGAAGGTTTATTTTTTATTTTGTGCATGAGATAACGTTATTGTCACCGTTGAAAACTATAAGGCAAGGCTGTCCAACGCCATGGCGCCCTTTGAAGATTTTCTTGGCGCCCTTTTTAGGTTTTCTGTTATTAGACTTTTTAGAAGTAAAATTCCATTATAAAAAATTCTTTTTTTAAAATCATTAATATTTGAATCAGATATTTCCAAAAAATTGTGAAAACGCATTAAAACCCATTGAGAGGTGGTGGAATATATTATATCTCACCTAATTTTAATCAAGATTTCCACCAGAAACATTTAATGAATTTTTAATTTTATATTTTAATGGAGAAAAAAAAATAATTTTCGCTTCAAAAATAGGGTAACATCCCCAGTAATTGGCACATTAAGAATCTGTCTTTAAACTTACTTCAATTTTCATTACAAAGAAATAAGATATTTACTTGGAAATATTTTTAAATCAAAGAATGCATATCTGTGTATCTATTTTTCCCACTAAATGCAAAAAAATTTGAAAAAGTATTTTTATAAAAATATATTTATAAAAAGTTTCTGAAATCACCAGTAATTGGCACCTAGAGCACCAATGTATGACACCTTGTGATCCAGTAATTGGCACAAGTTTATATTTTTAAAAAAACTTTACATTTTGCATTGGGTTTAATCGCTTTAAATGAATTTACTGTAGATGAAGATGCCATATTTCAAGTTTTTGAGAATAAGAAATCAGTATGTTAGTCTGAAATGTGAACACTTTAAAATAATACAATATACTTACATTAATACCCAGTAATTGTCATATGAAGCTTTAATGGGTTCCAATTACTGATAATATTTCATATTTTCAAATAAAAACAAATGATAAACAAAATTAGTCTATAACTTTAAAAGTACTTCCAAAATAAGTGGTTTAATCTCAAATTCCTTGCGAATTCCTTGTAATTGGAATTGGTGCCAATTACTTGGAACTAGCAAAATTGAAGCACCATTAATTGGCATTTATCATTAATTCAGAAATCCAAATATTTGTGTCGAAAATACTTTTACACAATTAAAGTAACCCTTTTTAACTAAACAATACTGTTGTCAATTAAAATTTAAAATATATTATAAATCAGATAATAATGAATTAAAAAGCATGCCTTCCTTAAGCCAAACAAGAAGCATTTGCAGCAAAATGGCTAATTTCATACAAGCCATAATTGTTTCTCTTTCCCAGGCACTATTGTCATCTAGTAGCATAAATCAAAGTTATAATCTTTAAAGTAAATGAGCATATAACTGGTATATGGTCTTGCATTTTTAAAAGACTGGATATAAATCTTATTTTTGGACATGTTTGTAGGATGTGCCAATCATGCCAATTACTGGGCATGCCAATTACTGGGGATGTTACCCTACCTTTCGCTATTTTCAAACAATTTTTTTCTAAAATTATGATGCGAGTTCAATATTAAAGTAATACAATTTCTTGCCCTCAAAGAGTTAAAAACTAGAAACATATTTTGAAAAATTTAATCATGCACATTTTCACGATTTTTAATTATTGTTTATAAAGTGTTAAATTTAGTAAATTTTGGTATTTTGATAATAATTGAAATAGATCTTTTAAAGATAATTGAGTAGTAAAAGTAAATTAAACGTTTCCCATCTCCTCCAATAGTTTGAGATACATGAGCTTGAAAGTTCAGCATTTTTCTTTTTGCTGTTATCACTCTGCCCTGTCACCAGGGATAAGAGGCTTAATTATTCCTTTTTGACTTTTGAATTTTAGGGGTTTTTTTTACTTTGCTTAAAAAAATTGAGCATAATTTCCATCTAAAAAAACTCTTCCAGACTATATCTCTGGAACCACCTGAATGGATTGGTCACTATTATGCCTGCCTTTGTTTTTGTAATTTTTATAAAATCTAAATTCAGTCATTCAATATAAGTCATAGTCATAGTGTATTTTCACATCCTAAAAAAATCAATATCTCTAATTCCCAAGTTTTTTTTATGTTATTATAAGCACGATTAAAATTTCTGGAATTTTATCCAATAGATATTTTTGAGATTGCCTTTTCATAGAAAATTGTATAGTTTGAAATTTAATGCATTTAACTCTAGAACCATAGGGTCATTTGTCTAGGCTGAAAGATTTATTTGCATTAAGTTATGATGTGCGTTTATACTAATATTCTGCGATAGTATTGCTGCATGTTTTCGGTCAAGTGAATGATGGAGCCCTACAATGAGTGCCAAGAGCTGAGGTGCGCCCTTGCTTACTAAAAGGTTGGACAGGTCTGCCATATGGGATAAAGAGAAATTTGTATATGCTAAGTGTGCTACTATTTTTTTCATGTCAGATGAATGAAATATCAAATGATTATTACTGCACCCTAATATCGCAATTAATGTTAAGTAAGAAAAATTTGTCAATTTCTAGGGCTAGGGCTTTTAATAATTGGAAATTTCATTATTCAATCATATTTTATAGTTCGTTTGCATGTAAATAACACCAAATAGCAATGCAAAGAAATCACGCCAATACATTTTATGAACACATATCTGCTAAAATTTTCTTTCTTGTATACATAGTCAATAAATTGCTACATCAAATTCCATATATGTTTGATAAAACAAATCTTAAATTAAACCGTAAAATTGGTAGAACCTTAACGTAATGTTACCCCCTCCCCCAGGACACTTTAATATAATATCAGGGTAAATGTTTTTAAAATAATCCTTTTATAAATGTCAAAAGATCACGGACCCCAAAATTACTAGACATTGCATTGAACATACCAAATTCTTCAAAAATCGCAGAGAACAAAATTTCCTATACTTAGGCTAAAATTTTGGAAAAGATGTATGTGTAACGAATGTCAACAACTCACAGCGGAACGCAAAAAAAAAAAAAAAAAAAAAAAAAAAAAAAAAAAAAAAATTAAAAAAAAATAAATAAAATAAATAAATAAAATAAATAAATAAATAAAATTAATTAATTTATTAAGATAAAAAATAATAATCACATTGAAAACAGCATTTAAAATAACTAAATATTCAAAAATCGCAGAGGACAAATCTTAATGTATTTAGCTAATTTTTTTACATAGAATTTCGTACAAAAAATCGCCGTAAGACTCGAAAAAAAAATCATTTAAAAATAGCTTTAAAAAATTACGCAACAAAATTGAATATATTTTCCTAGAAGACAGTAACCGGAACTCTTTCCCAAAATTAAAAAAAAAAAAAATCACTAATTTTTTTTAAATAGCAGCTGATAAAATTCACTATATTAGGCTAAAAATTTAAAAACGAACTACTCCTACAAACGCTTAAAAAAATGCTGCAAAATGACAGAAAAATTCCAAAAATCGCTCGATGTAAGTAAACTTTATTGAAAATAATTTTTTTTTTTTTTTGTTTTATTAATCTTAAATATTAAAATACATTTCCTCTTACTAATGTCGAAAAATCGAGAAAGGAAATAAAAAAATCTTTTAAAAATCGCAGTTAACAAAATTTATAACAATGAGACACATCTGAATATAAAAAAAAAAAATCGGTACGAAAAGTGAAATTATGCAAAAAATCGCGTTCTAAATCGCGGGACACAAAATTTAATATGTTAGCCTTAAACAGGAGCTTTGTAGATGTCAAAATATCCCGCAAAACACAAAAAAAGGCTAAAAACTACAAAAATTTCTAAAATCGTGATGTACAAAATGTACTATTAGACTAAAAGTTTGAAACATTTTTTAGGAATACAGAAAACTGCGGCAGAATGGAAAAAAAAAAGCCCAATAAGAATGGCATTGAAAATCTCACTAAAAATCAGTAAAAACTAAAAAAAAACGTGGAGGGCAACTCTTATTATACCAGTTTGAAAGTTTAAAACTTAATTCCTAATTGATAGATTACATATAATGGATTATATATTCAATATATATATAACATATTAAAAAAAAAAAAAAAAAAAAAAAAAAAACTGATAGCCAATTATTAAAATTTGGAAAGAACTTTATTTTGGCACTAGAAATGAAAATACAAGGAATCCCCCCCCCCCCAAAAAAAAAAAAAAATAAATAAAAAAAAATAAAAATAAAAGTTTACCATGTTTTAAGAAGCAAATGGAGGGGGGAGGGGGGCTGTGAGGGGAGGGAAATCAACATTTTTTAAGTAGGTCAAATGGGGGTATCGTTTCGTATGGATTTTTTAAATTCTAAATCCAATGACACTCTCTAAAAATCGATACAGCCGATTTTTTCAAAGTTGCGGCACGTTTTAAGATTAAAATGGCAAAAATTATACTTTATTCACATAAAATAGGTTTTTACACTACTAACTGATAGCCAGTCACAAAAATTTGGGAAAGAATATACTTTTGTCACTAGACATGAAAATTCTATCAATCCCCACAAAATAAAACCTTATCTGCTTTTTTTTTTTTTTTTTTTTTTTTTTTTTTTGGGGGGGGGGGGGAGTCTATTAAGGGATGGGGATACTTCAACTTTTTAAAATTATGTGAAGTGGGTAGTATTTGTTATTGTTGCAGCGTATATAGGGTTCTTTTGATCTTATGGTTAGACAACTTCAAACTCTTTTCTCTTAGAAAAGTACAAAATAATTTATTTACAGATCTTCAGAACAACAGAGTCTTCGAAACTCACAAATATTACAAGATATTCCAAAATAACTGTTTAAATCTATCAAACAAGTACAAATATAGGTCGCAGAGACTCTTTATACAATGTCTCAACACTATATCACATTCAAAACAACGTAGATAAAACTCAATACATCAAGCAAACTTGCTTGGACAATCTCTAGTAGCTCACTCAATGACTGACTGGTAAATAATAATAACAACAGCTCGTATCGCTCTCCTTATATATAGTCTCGTAGCATGTGCTAGAAATTTCTAGAAAAACCTGGAAAACCACGGAACAACAAACAATGTATCAGTAGACCTAAGGGGGGTTACCAAAAATAGGGAAGGGTTACCATCGCCAACAATCGCCAAGTTTGTCGCCAACTTGGCGATATATCGCCAAATTTGGCGACCAAAATTAGTCGCCAAAAGTGACGCCAACTTGGCGATATCTTCATTATTTTGCCAATCTGCCGTAGACATACACTGAAAATAATAGACAAGTTTGCTTGATAACAGAGACAATGTAACTAAAACTAATATTTGGAAAAATTTACTAAAAATGGAGCTTAATAAGATTATTTACATTATTTTACAGTACAAACACTAACTATTTACAAAATTCGTAACACTACCCCCTCCTCAAAGACTGCACGTCCCGGGCAGTGCAATCCTTGAGTTAGAGGAAAACACTTAAAATAAATAAACAAATAAATAAATAAATAAATAATAACAATAATAATAAAATTTACATAAATAAGAACTAATTACTATTTACATATTTACAAAAAGTGACTTTCATGACCATGGTCTGAAATTCCAGTTTTGAATTTTTAATCACTTTGGCCAAAATAAGGGGCTAGCCGGTTATAGTGTACAACCTTGGGTTTGGCGTGTGGCGATTTTCGTATGCGTACGACGACGTCATTCAGCCTGTTGACGACTGTGTAAGGACCGTCCCAGTTTCTTTGTAGTTTTGGCGACAGTCCCTTACGACGTATCGGATTCCACAACCAAACTTTGTCACCTTCGTTGAACTCATGTCCAGTTGCCTTTGTGTCGTACCGTGTCTTCATCTTTTCTGATGCCAGTCCAATTCGGTTCCTCGCTAGACAATGAATCTCCTCAATCCGTGCCTGGAGTTCATCGACATATTCCTCAGGCGATGAAGGAGCATCAGGAGGACGGCCAAACAAAAGATCAGCAGGCAGACGAAGATCACGACCAAAGAGCATTTGAGAAGGGGAGTAACCAGTGGCCTCATGAGTGGCACTCCTGTAGGCAAGCAGGAAAAGAGGCAATTTCTTGTCCCAGTCCTGTTGGTCTCTAGACACCAGGAGAGAGAGGCTATTTAGGATGGTACGATTGAACCGCTCCACCATGCCGTCCGATTGAGGATGTAGAGGTGTAGTTCGAGTTTTGTCCATGCCGAGTAGTCCGCACATTTCCTTAAACACAGTCGAATCGAAGTTTCTTCCTTGATCGGAATGGATTTGAAGAGGAACTCCATATCTGGAAACCCAGTGTTGAACTAGTATGTCTGCTACTGTTACCGCCTCTTGATTACGAATGGCGTAGGCTTCAGGCCACTTAGTGAAGTAGTCCATGACAACGAGGATGTACTTATTGCCATCAGATGTTCTAGGAAGAGGACCCAGGATGTCTAGTGCAATTCGTTCGAAAGGAGCTCCTACATTATAACGCTGCAGTCGCCCACGGGTGCGCCTCTTTGGACCTTTACGTGCTACACAGGTGTCACAAGTTCGACACCATTTCTCTACATCACTGCGAACATTATTCCAGTAGAAACGCTCTCGAACCTTTTGCAGGGTCTTCATTACACCAAAATGACCTCCTGTGGGACTACCATGCAGTTCTTGAAGGACTATAGAAATTCTCGACTTAGGGAGTAGTAGTTGCCATCTACATGTCTTTCCATCGTCAGACTCCCATTTTCGGTACAAGATGCCGTTCTTCAAATGTAAGGAATCCCAGAGAGCCCAATAACGTTTAGTCGTAGGATGGTAATGGGCCATGTCTTGCCAGCTGGGCTTCCTGTTGGACTCCTCTTTCAGCTCTAGAATGGGCTTAATTTCAGGATCAGCAAGTTGATCTTTACGCAGGCTCTCGTCACTCCACGGATCTTGCGATGATGTAGACCCAGTTGTAACTTGTCTTACTATAGGACCTTTGACATTAAATTTCTTCTCAGCCCGGTCGCAGTATCTACAATTCTCTGAGCAGGGTCTTCTTGAGAGAGCATCTGCATTTCCATGTGATGAGCCTTTTCGATGGCGTATCTCCATATCGTACTCTTGAAGCTTTTGTATCCACCTGGCTATCTTGGCCTTCAGGGTTCTTAAAATTCAATAGCCAAGTTAGAGAAGCATGATCAGTTCGGATCAGGAACTTTCGACCGTAAAGATAGTGATGAAAGTGGTCTATGGCTTTCACTGCAGCAAGAAGCTCTTTTCTTGTTACGCAGTAGTTTCGCTCGGCCTTTGACAAGCACTTGCTAAAATAGGCGATAACACGCTCCTGGCCGTCGATTTCCTGGGACAGTACAGCGCCAATGCTTTCGTTGCTTGCATCCGTATCAAGTATAAACTGTTTATCGATTTGAGGATACGACAGAATTGGAGTGGATGTCAAGGCCTCCTTAAGCTTTTCGAAAGCAGCGTCACATTCCTGTGTCCACATAAATTTTTGATTGGCTTCTGTTAATTTATGAAGTGGTCTTGCAATCATCGAGAAGCCTTTGACGAATTTTCTGTAATAGGTGCATAATCCTAGAAAACTTCGAAGCTGGTGAACATCTGCTGGACGACTCCAATTTTTCACGGCCGATATCTTCTCCGGATCAGTCCTAACTCCTTCCGCCGAAATGATGTGTCCAAGGTAGGCGACTTCATTGCGAAACAAACTGCACTTCGAAGGGCTTAACTTCAAATTAGCTTCCTTTAATTTTTGTAGCACCCGCCTGAGGTTGTTCAGATGTTCATCAAAAGATTTTCCTATGATTATGATGTCATCTAAATAAACAAGACATGCTTCATACGACAGCCCCCGGAGAACCGTTTCCATAAGCCGTTCGAAAGTTGCAGGTGCGTTACATAGACCAAAAGGCATTACCTTGAATTGCCATAAACCTTGTCCCGTTGTGAAGGCAGTCTTCTCGCGGTCGTCGGGATGGATCTCTACCTGCCAGTAACCACTCTTCAGATCCAGAGTCGAGAACCAAGTGTTGCCCGCAAGTGTGTCGAGAGTGTCGTCGATCCTTGGTAGAGGGTAACTATCCTTTTTAGTGACGTCATTCAGTCGGCGGTAGTCTACACAAAATCTTGTTGAACCATCCTTCTTTCTTACTAATACAATGGGAGACGCCCATGGACTTGTCGATGGTTCGATGACGTCATTTTCTTCCATATCTTTAATTAAATTCTGCACCTCTTCTTGCTTGGCAAAAGGTAATCGTCTAGGGTGCTGTTTAATAGGAGAGTGATCTCCCGTGTCAATTCGGTGTTGTGCCATTTTAGTTCGTCCAAAGTCTTCAGATGTTTGGGAAAATAAACTTTGGAATTCTCTAATTAAACTTTCAGCAGCATCTCTCTGGTTTGGATCTAAGTCCGTATTTTGTAACAAATCCTTGACTAAATTATCTGAAGATTTCTGAGAGTGATTGGAATTTTGACTTACGCACGTCACAGGAGCACATGATGCTATCACCTCTCCTTTCTTGATAGTCCTCGTCTTATCACTGATGTTAGCAATTCTGACTGGAATGGTCTTTTTCGAGAGGTCTACTACAGAAGAAGCCACCAATACTCCTGCTTGTGTACTATTGTCTACTGGATAATCTATATGGCCAAATCGGTAATTAGTTTCATTTTTAATTTCAGCTGGAACTAAAAATTCTGTTCTTGGATCTAGATTAATGTCTTCTTTGGCTGTTACTATTTGTTTACATTCAATTTCGTTATTTAATCCAAAAAGACTTATTTCTTCAAATTTAGAGAGCATTTTATTATTTTTGAAATCAAGTTTGAAGCCAAATTTCTTCAGAAAATCTAGTCCGATTAAGCAAGGATCTGTTATGTCAGCCACATATGCCGTATGGTAATATTTCGTTCCACCAAAGTTGATGGTTAAATTTGCCTTTCCATATATGCCTATCTTGTCGCCCGTCACAGTTTGCAGGGTAACGCATGGTGGAGTCCAGATGAGTTTACATTTCAATTTTCGAGCCAAATCTTCTCTTATTATTGTCACATTGGCTCCTGTATCGACAATCATACGGCACTGAATTCCGTTAATAAAGCCTATCACATATAATTCGTTATCACCGCCGCTCATTTTTGATATCTGGAGGATCTTCAGGTGGGGCTTTTCATTCTCTGGCAACCTCCGCCCCGCGAGATGGCCAAAATTTAGTTTCCCTGCTGACTGTTTGAATTTATCTCACGTTCGTGGATTTTGGGGCAATTTCTTCGGAGATGTCCTGTATCACCGCATCCCCAGCACGTGAGATTCTGTCTTCTTGAGCTTGTTCTTCCGTATTTCAAAGCTTCAAGCTCTTGATTTATTTTCCTAATTTCTTTCACGATGTCGATTTCATTGTCTGAGCTTTTGTTCACCGTTGCCCCTCGGACTGAATGACGATCTCTTCGGCTGGCTTGTGTAGCTGCTTCCAACTTTAAGGCATATAGTAGTGCAGCCTTTAAATCCTGTACATCTGCCATTCGTACCGCTCTTTGCACTTCTGGATCTTTTATTCCGTCTACAAAATATTGCAGTGAGAGCATTTCCCGTACATTTGTTGGACAGTCACTGAATGCTAAATTTGCAAGTCGTTCAATTTCCGAGGCAAACTCTTGAAGGGTTTCACTCGATTTTTGATGGCGGCTCTTCATTTGTATTCTCGTATAATCCTTGAAGAATTTTTCGCCGAATCTCATTTCAAGTGCACAACTTAGAGTCTCAAAATTGAGTTGCGTCATATCGGGCAATGTTTGCAGCACGTCGGCGGCTTCTCCTCTTAAAGATGCTGCCAGTTGACAAGCTTTCACCTCGTCACTCCATTTGTTCGCTTCGGCTGCAATGGTGAATTGGGTCTTGTAAACTTGCCAGGAACTCTTTCCGTCATATGTCGACAGCTTGATGTGCACGGGAGAAGCAGGCGGATTCCTAAATTCTTCATAATTACCACTGGACGCTGAAAGCTTCTTCTCGAGATCTTGTACTCTTTTATTTAGCTTTTCATCTATTTCAACTATTTTTCCTTCCATTTTCTCTTCAACATTTCTAACATCATTCTGAATTTTCTCTTCTACTTCCTCTATTTTCCTTTCCATTTTCTCTTCTACATTACTAACTTCTTTCTGAATTTTCTCTTCTACTTCCTCTATTCGTCTCTCTACCGACGAGAACTTTTCTTCTAAAGTTTTCTTCATTTCTTCTTGGCCCTTATTCATTTTATCCGCCAACTGTTCTTGGCCTTTATTCATTTTATCCGCCAACTCTTCTTGGCCTTTATCAATTTTATTGGTCAGCTCTGTTCTTAATCCGTTAATAGCTTCTAACAGTTCTTTTAGTTGTCCGTCCATAGTTCTTGTTTTCGCCATAAGATCCCACTTCTGACACCAAATGTTGCAGCGTATATAGGGTTCTTTTGATCTTATGGTTAGACAACTTCAAACTCTTTTCTCTTAGAAAAGTACAAAATAATTTATTTACAGATCTTCAGAACAACAGAGTCTTCGAAACTCACAAATATTACAAGATATTCCAAAATAACTGTTTAAATCTATCAAACAAGTACAAATATAGGTCGCAGAGACTCTTTATACAATGTCTCAACACTATATCACATTCAAAACAACGTAGATAAAACTCAATACATCAAGCAAACTTGCTTGGACAATCTCTAGTAGCTCACTCAATGACTGACTGGTAAATAATAATAACAACAGCTCGTATCGCTCTCCTTATATATAGTCTCGTAGCATGTGCTAGAAATTTCTAGAAAAACCTGGAAAACCACGGAACAACAAACAATGTATCAGTAGACCTAAGGGGGGTTACCAAAAATAGGGAAGGGTTACCATCGCCAACAATCGCCAAGTTTGTCGCCAACTTGGCGATATATCGCCAAATTTGGCGACCAAAATTAGTCGCCAAAAGTGACGCCAACTTGGCGATATCTTCATTATTTTGCCAATCTGCCGTAGACATACACTGAAAATAATAGACAAGTTTGCTTGATAACAGAGACAATGTAACTAAAACTAATATTTGGAAAAATTTACTAAAAATGGAGCTTAATAAGATTATTTACATTATTTTACAGTACAAACACTAACTATTTACAAAATTCGTAACATTATGTATTTTCAAATTCTGGATCAAATAAGATCATTCGCAAGTCCATACGATCATTCTTTATAAAAGTTATGGTAGGTTTTATAAATAAACTGTGTTGAAATTGTTTTATTATTGAAAACATTTTTCTCATATTTCTACTTTGCTGTCTTGGGAATACCAAGTACTTAGACAATCTGGCGTGTTAATAAATGCTCCCACATTGGTAAACATCTGTACCAGAAATATCATTGATTATAAGATAATGTTTTCATACTCATTAAACGTATTTTTAACTATCTTTGTAATTTGTACACTGTTTTAATTACTATTCACTTACACACATTGAAATAACCGATTCTTATTTTTGTTGATAATGTATCTTCCGTACGAAAATTTGCGTTTTTCGTAGGATAGAATAGCTGAGCATATAAAAATCATATAAAAATTTCTATACTGATATACAACTTTATCTTGTATGCTTCGCGATTTTTTTTTTTCTGAAAGGTGGGTTGAAAAAACTTTTTTCGTTGAAAAGTGGGTCGCGTACCAAGAAAGTTTGGGAACCGCTGCTATAGACTTATAGAAGTGTCATTCGATTCCGAGTTAAAAAAATACATAGCAAACAATATTACACTTTAGCTAAAGAAAAAAAAATTGAATTCTCCACTGGAGTAAAAATCAGTCTCCCCCCATTCCCCAAACATCATATAATAGATTTTTTCATGCGGGGAAGGGGTATATCATAGGATCTTTATTTTAATTGTCAAACCAAAACTCTTTTCAAATTTTTGAATGGCCATCAGTTGGTGTATTTATTCATATTTTTGTCTATTTTAACTGTACAAATACGCGAGACAAATGCCGCCCTTTTACGGTGCGCCCTGAGGCGGCTGCCTCACTTGCCTCACCCCTGACGCCGGCCCTGATTGTTAGGTAAAATATGAAGTGTTGGAATTGAGATTCATATTATTCAAAATGGCTGTATGGGACACATTGATACAGTCTATGTCGAGGCACATTGATACGTATCAGTTTGCCCCATGATAGCTACAGAAAAGCTAAATCCTTTTCTAGTATTTTTTTCATTTTTATTATTATTTTTTTTACCATACACTCGTTATTCCAACCATTTTTCGTCAAAAATTATTAATATTAGGTTTATTGAAGTGAAATACCACTATTTTTTTATATTAGAAAATTTTATAGCATTTTTGCAAACAAAAGAGGTACGAACTTACCCAACAGCTAGTGCTAGTAGAACTAGCAAAAGAAAAAAAGACGGCAGCCTGACAAATCTCGAATTTATATATATTCTCCAAAGGAAAAAAGTACATGAGAAATGTTTTTGACATGAGAAATGTTAAGTAAGAGAAACAAGCTACAGAACAGCAAATGATAATTATATTATAAACAGGATTTTTAATATAACTATCCTTTATTTTTTGTTTATAAACCAATTAATAAATAGGAAACCTGGTAATTTTTTCATATTTCCTAAGAAAGAAGGTAATGCTGGGTTTCAAGTGCCAGATATGCCAAAGTTTCCACAGCCAACAATCAGACAAGGAACAGACAGAACATCAGGTCATTATACATTTAGTTTTGATTACTTTAATATTGCTTACTAATAAATTGTGGATGATTTGAATTTCTATAAATAAATATAAAATGGTTTACAAACTCATTTTCTATGAAAAATATGCATTGGTGTTATTTTTTTTCTCCATTTTTCCCAAACGTATCAAAGTGCCGCATGATGTGTAAAATTCAGCCCCGTGGATGGGGCACATTGATACAAATGACTTTTTAAAATTGTTTTTTAATTACATGCAAAATATTATATAAAACAACGACTTTACATTTTTATAACACACTACACAAGTTTTTCTGACACAACATGGGAAAATAACTTGAAATTTCTACTTTCAAGACACCAAAAAAATTGTTAGAAAAAACTGTATCAATGTACCCCAGTTCCCCCTATTTCAAAATAATAATAATAATAATAATAATAATCTTCCTCGAAGATAAACAGAAATTTACCATAAGGAATTTTCTTATTTTTATAATGCAGTGACCAAAAGAATACACAAAATAGCTTCCAGTGGCAGTTCTGCATGTACCATTTGGAATAATCTTACAAGCTTTATTTATTTATTTATTTATTTATTTATTTATTTTGCGCAAATGTATTATTTTTTATAAATTGATGAGAAGTGACAGGAAAGAAAGTTATTTGAAAGTTATTTTTTTAAATAAGGTTAATTTATGACAAATAGGCCTAAAGTGAAATAATCCACAAAGTAGCTGCTTTTCTTGAAACAAAAGGTAAAGTAAATTGCATAGCAACTTTAGCAGAATGTCTTGATTCACTGTATAAATATAAGGTACTCTAGACTTACTGTAAGGATTTCAGTGCCTTTCTAACAGCAATCGCAATGACCTGAGGTGAAACTTTCAATGTTCTGAGCATGTCTCTTCGGGTTCTTAATTTTCTTCTCCTCCCTAGCATATTAATGGAATTGTCTGAATCTTTGAATCTCCAAGATGGGGGTAAATCACCAGATTCCTAAATTAAAGACAAATGAAAAGAAAATAGATGTAAAGTGATAAATACAGGGCGTCCAGCAAATGACTAATCCATTTTGAACGTAAATAACAACAAAGCGAAACGGTTTGAGAAAAAAATGCGCCTTTTGCTGTATTATTATTAAAAAGTCAATAATTTTTTTAAAATACACTTTGTTCAAATAGTTCGAATTTCGGCCGAAAGATGGCGCTGGTGACAATCTATTGTCGGAATGCGGACATTACTCTGATTTTCATAGGGATGAGCTTCTCGAATCATTTCGCAGAGTCGACTTACCTACTTCATATATATTTCGACTCTCCACTCATCTGCAGAAATAGGATTTGCTGGTTGGAAAGGGATTTAGAATAATATGTATGACTGAACAATGTCTATCTATTTAATTTTAATAATTTAGACAACTAAGTTTTATAGATGTAGCTTTTATTGATGTAGGCAGAACTTTGTTAACTTTAGGTTAAAATAATATTTTTTTTTTTTTTTTTTTTTTTCAGAGTTAGACTAGCTAATGTAAGGTGCATTTTTTACTGAAACTAATTTTGTAGGTTTATTATAAATCAATGAAACAGTTCTTATTTATACATTTTCTTTCGTTGAAATTCGACCTTGTTATACTTAATAGCCATATATATAACAAATAGTGTAAAAGACATTGTTCAATCATAAGTATTATTTTAAATCTTTTTCCAACCAACAAACCCTACATCTGCAATCGAGTCGAGAGTCGACGCTTCAAGAAGGTCAGTCGACTCACTCAAAAAGACCCGGATAATAATGTTAAGTCTATAGAAACGTTTTTTTTTTTTTTTTTTTTTTTTTTTTTTTTTTTTTTTCAAATATTTCGCTCAAATTTAAACATTTTTACTTTTTAATTTTTTTTTTTTTTTTTTTTTTGCATAGGATAGCTGAGGACGATCAACAACCAGGCTGGTTTTTACTTTATTGACTTTTGTTATTTTTTTAAAATATATATTATAATAGTTTCAATTTCAGAACTGGTTCCAACCGATTCCAAACGTCAAAATATTAAAAATAAATAAATAAATAAATAAATAAATAAACCCTTTGAAACCAAAATTGAAAAAGTAAAAACTAGCCCGATTGTAGATCATCCTTAAATATCCTTTGAAAAAAAATAATGTAAAAATATTAAAATTCGAGGAGATATGTGAAAATAATGTCCTTCTAGATTTAACATTATCATCTGGATCTTTTTGAGTAACTAGTGAAGGTCCTTATGCGAAATGAGTCGAGACGCTCATCCCAATGAAAACTAGAGCTATGTCTGTATTCCGACAACAGGTTTCCATCAGCGCCATCTTTTGGCCGAAATTCGAACTATTTGAACAAAATGTATTTTTAAAAAATTATTGATTTTTTATTTACAATACAGCAAACAGGGAATTATTTTCTCAAACTGTTTTCTTTTATTGTTTTTATTATTTACGTTCAAAATAGGTCAGTCATTTACTGGATACCTTGTACTAACTTATATATTGAAGATTGTTTTTAGAAATACGCATTATGTATCTGTAAAACTAGTTTTTTACTCAACTTCTAACAAATATGAGAAATGAATGAGTAAATATATCACGTGATTCATATGAATAAGTATATGTATTTATAATACATAAGTATAAATATAAGTATTGTATATAAGTACAGTCGGCTCTCGTTAATTCGAACTCGTCGGGACCACAAGAAATGTTCGAATTATCCGAAGTTCGAATTATGAAAATATGAAATGAAAACATGCTTAATAGGGTACTATTACAAAGGAATTAATGTTATCGTGTTTTTTTAATTTATTTCGTATGATAACATTAGAATGTGACTTAATATTAAATTGGAATGTATAAATACATATAATAATTAAAAGATTAGAAACAAGCACAATCGAAGAAAAATTGAAAGCGTTTCTGATGGACAAACGGGGCACTAAAGAAAGTGGATATCAAATTCATTGGATTCTTTGTATACTCGTTCGGAAAAATTTTCACAAAAATCAAAGAAAGAATGTTATTCAAATGATCTGAAATCCGTGAGAAAGAAAAGAAAAATGAAAAATCGGAATCCTCGTTAGTTCGAATTGAACGAAGTCAAGAGAAAATGAGTTCGAATTAATGAAAAATTTTAACGTTATTCTACCACTGAAAATTTCGGGACTTCATGTTTAGTTCGAATTAAGCGAAGATTCGAATTATCCGATTTCGAATTAACGAGAGCCGACTGTATTGAATTTATACATATGAAAGTACAGACTTTTAGAAAATAAGATCTTATTTGTTGAAATAATTTCATTAGAATTAATGATATGTGAGTCCGCATCAACCATTTGTTCGATAACGTTCTTTAAAGCAAATTCATTGTGATGGATAGATTTATATTTAAATAATAAATTAATATGATATGGCCGTCACAAAACTTACCTCTGTAGTATTCTAAAATATCCAATAAAATAACGCTGCTATGCATAAAAAATTACGATGCATAGAGTATTTCTTTGACTTTAATTCAGAACTACAGTGATGAGCGAATAAAAAAAGTATTGTACAGTGACAGTATTCCCCTATTCGGTATCAAATATAAAATTGGATAAACATATGTATGCATATCTTAATTAGTTTTTTAAGGATTTCCGGAACAAAAAAATTCTTCAAATTTTTTTTTAATTATTCTATTAAAAATAAAATTTCTGCTTAAAATGACGTTTAAATCATGTTTCTATATTAATTGGAACAGGAATTATTAATTTTTTCGTTTTGGCGCATTTTCAAAATCTAACTTTCAAGCAATCGTCGTCATGGGAAGGACTTCTTGGGAAAATGTGTTTTTCTTCATGATGGGTTTTTTCACCATTTTTACTATTTAAATTGTTATAAGTCAAGAACCATCAAAGGTAAATAGTTCAAACTTGGAACACGTCTATTTAAATTGTCTTATTTTAATTTTGTTTCAACAAATTGGGGAAAAAATCTTTACTTTTGAAAGTATGATTTTCTCTTTAAAAAAATTACATCAGTTTAAAATATATATTTTTTAATTACATCATTTCATTATTAAATTACATCATTAAAAAAACTTCATTTACTTTAACCCTTTCCGGCACACTGTGCCCGGTCCTGGGATACCTAATTTTAATTCCAAACTTGCAAAGGGCACCAATAATAATTTAGTAAAATTTTGCTTATACAGTACAAGCTTTAATAAAGGATTTCGGAATATCTAAAAAATTCGTTTGTGAATTCCGGTGTTAGTCGATAATTTCTCATTTTAGCAATACATTTTGCCCGTGCCGGAAAGGGTTAATTACTTTAATTTTTATTTAAATTAATATTTTTAACAATGCTGATTCAAAATTAAAGTTTAAATATTTCTGTTTATTTAAATGAAAAAAAAAATAAAAATAAAAGCTAGCAAATAATATTTCGAGTCATAACGAGTTTAAGTTACCCCATTTTTTTAATAAATATTTTTTTTTATTTAATTTAAATATATATATATATATATATATATATATATATATATATATACACTGCTCAAAACAATTAAAGGATATTTGAAGTTTTATATAAAATAAAGATATAAACGAAATTTTTTTTGCCGAAAATAGAAGAAGAGAATCACAAATGCAAATTTTTCTGATTTTCTGTGGAGTATGCAAATTTTGAGTTCGACGTCAAAAACGTCGCTTCAGCGGCAGCGAATGAAATTTGACTTTCAACTGGATAAAACAGAATGAAGACAAGGATGATCGGCATTCAGTGATTGCTTTGTTTCGATCAGTACAATGTCTCAGCGAAGTCATTTGACAGATTCAGAAGCTTGGAGAATTGTTGGTAGGTTAGAAGGGGGCCAAACTCAAGCCGAAGTAGCGCAAGCCATTGGAGTGTCACAAAGTGTCATTTCCAGGATCTGGAGCCGTTTTTTGGAGAGTGGATGTGCAGGCCGAAGACCAGGGCAAAGTCGTAGACGGGCAACAACGCCCAATGAAGATCGGTATTTAGCGTTAACAGCTCGGAGACACCGAAACATGAACGCTACTCTTCTCCAACAACACCTTCGCTCAGCTACAGGCACCACGATTTCAACTCAGACTGTCCGAAACCGGCTCCATGCTGTAAGTCTGTATGCTCGCCGATCGATCGTATGTGTTAGATTAACATCAAGGCATCGTCGCGACTGCAGGGAGTGGGCAACCGACATGTCAAGTGGAGGAGAAATGAATGGAGCAAATATCTGTTTTCTGACGAGTCCCGTTTTTCTGTGCATCCGGATAATAGGTGTATTTTCATCTGGAGGGACCGTGGCAGTAGGAATAATCCTGCGTTCGTGCACAAAAGTGTCAGATTTGGCGGTGGAGGAGTGTTGGTGTATGGTGGCATCTCCATTGACGGGCGCACTGACCTTTACATCATTCGAGATGGAGCTCTGACGGGTCGCCGATATAGGGATGAGATCCTCAGACCTATTGTAGTCCCTTACGCTACAGCAATCGGATATAACTTCACTTTAATGGACGATAACTGCAGGCCACATCGTGCAAACCTGGTGGAGGATTTCCTTTTCGAGGAAGGAATCGTTCGAATGGAATGGCCAGCGTGTTCTCCAGACATGAATCCAATCGAGCACGTTTGGGACGCTCTAGGAAGACGAGTTTCTGGCCGCCAACAACCCCCACAAACTCTCCGAGAATTGGAAAGAGCTCTTCTGGAAGAGTGGGGCAGAATTGAGTCCATGCCTCAAATGTGTTCAATGTTGCTGGCCGCCCGTGGAAACCATATCCCCTACTGAAAATGATTTTCTTTGAAGAGAACACCTTTTTTATTCTTTTTTTCTTATATCCACAAATTGTGTTTTTTTCCTTTTGTACACAAATGCGCAATAAAATGCATTTTTTTCTGCCAAACATGTGTAATTTATTCTCATATAACCTATTATGTCTGTCGACCATGTATCAATCAGCTAAAAAGGTTCCCAGATACAAAATCCACCTAAAACTGCAATATCCTTTAATTGTTTTGAGCAGTGTATATATATATATATATATATATGAGAAGTTCTATTATGTGATTTTATTTACAAATGATTAACCATCACAAAAAAATTCAAAATTTAAACTCAATAAATAAAAGTTATTTATAAATGTGCCCCGGACCCAATTAAATGTAAAATTTTGAATATTTTTAATTTCTACTCATTAAGAACTGAAATACAAATATAATGTTCATAATAGCGTGTAATAGCTATTAATAGCATACTAGAACCGCTTGTTCAATCAACAAAATTAAAACTGAACGTACATGATTTTTAATAAATATGTATCTTCTGAATTAAATTGGATGGAATTCCATTTCATAAATTCTTCGAATTCCATGCAAATCGTGAAAAACACAGCACGGCAGCTCCACACCTGTTGAACAATGCACACCCAAACGTAGTCAGTGCCAGTTTGTGCTAAGATTTATTTAAATACGAAATGTGACAAAATTTATTCCCTAAATATTCAGGTTTCTGAGAAACGCAGTACAATAGCGTCATCTGTTGCGAAGATATACACCAAAATCTAATCAGTTCTAACTGGATACAGTAAAACCTCCTTAACGGACACTCCTGAATAGCGGACACCTCTATTTAACGTACAGTTTTCGAATCTCACTCCCAAAACCTTAATTTTTGTATGTTTAACCTCTGAATAACGGACATTCCAAATAGCGGACACTATTTACGGCGATAAAGAATGAAAAAGTATGTTTTAAGAAGAAAAAAAAAGAGAAAAGAAGTAAAAAGGTCTGTAAATTTATCAGAGCATTGTGTCGTCACAAAGTTTGTGATCACAGATAAATGTAGAGGGTGGACTGAGGAAATTTCTCCTTCACTTTCAGTGTTGGATTCAGGGGGCTGCCTGGAAGGGACATCTCCCGCAGCATTCAAATGTCTATGTCCCCCCCCCCCCTCCCGGAAAACTTTATGAATTTATGTTTCTTAATGATCAAAAAATGCAATCTCCATCCCCGCTTGGAACTCTATAATGATCAATAACGTCACATTGAAAAACAAATTACGTGTAATCGTGAGCAAAAGTAAACTTTTGTAATAGATTTTTTTTTATAAGAATGTAATCAACAGCAGTTAAAGATGTGCACAATTTCATTTAAGTTTTATTGATTAAAAAAATAATTTAACTTCTCATTAATCATATAATAAAGGTTTTAGGACGTATAAATGTCCATTAGTGAAATATTAACTTTTAATTTACAGTTCTTTCAGTACAATCTAGGCGGTATTAAAATCCTTTCAATACAGCCTAGGCAAACCACATTAGAGTCCTTTCTAGGACTATCATTTCTTTTTTTCTAAATAAATTAAAGGCGATCATAATGAAAGTTTCAATCTGAAAACATGAAAACGTCCTTAAGTGAAACTCATAATTTTACTTCTGAAACAGAAAATAATGGCTCATTTCTTTTTTGGATACTCTTGTCACTTGTACTGAAAATGGCTTCTTCATATCCGCCTTTCGCAAAAGTTCGTTGTTTCTGCACAACGTTCTCGTTCCTCAAGTTCATCTTAGTTTTTCTCTTTTTCCAATATTAGCATTATTTACCATATTTTACTAAATCCAGCTTCCCAAATCGCTAAATTTCTTATATGTTATGATTTTAAAAAAAATTAAACCTGCCAATAAACTGACTCTCTCCAAACTCAAAGCGCCTATCGAATTACTATTAGCATTAATTGTGAGTATACTGTCTTTCCTATATTGAACAAACAAAGCAGGATTTGAAATTTCGAACTAAAGAACACAAGCGATGTATTCAAAATCTAGAAACGATCAAATCTGTCCCTGTAAAACATCGAGATGAACCCCACCTTTGAATTTGACTCGGATAAACGTACCTATTAACTCAATTCTATACATGAACTTAACATTCTAAGCGTTCCATTTCTATAGAAATCACAAAACTATTGTTAATTGCGACTTTGTTATTCCTCCGTTATCAGATTGTGGAAAATATTATTTAAAAATATTTCCCTTATTAACTATTACCATTTTTTCACCCCATTTCCTGCACTGTTTTCCTATTGGCACGCTGAATTCTACCAAAGCTAGTCTGCTACAAGTTAATAATAAATTCTAATGCTAATAACGTTGTTTTTTCTACTTATATTGTATTGCTCTAAGTATCATCTTAACTGGTATTTATTTATTGATTTCGTAATAAATAAGCATTTCAAGTTGTGGTTAAAAATACTATCTCATATATTCTTTGGGTTCGGCAATATTAAGTTTGGCAACTCTGTGTCTTAACTTTGAAAAACAACAACAATATACATCCGACTTGTGTGCTCGACATGAAAGCCTGCTTATAAGGCATCGTCAATATACAAGGACAAGATAGCACAAGGAAATTTACATCACAAGAGAAATACAACCAGGAGCTCCACACAGAGTGTGTGTGCAATGGAGCCAGCGGGAATCGAACCCACAACCTTCAGATTAGCAGAGCGGCGTCTTAGCCATTCGGCCACGGAGGCCCACTTTGAGAAAATTTGAACTAAATTCTTAAGTGTAGGGAAGTGTTATTATTCCTCTTTGAATTTTGAAATTTAATTTATTAAATCTCTGATGAATTTTAAAAAATAATAACAATATTTCAATTTATTTTCCCCAACTGAATTAAAATTATTAAATAAACAGAGAAAGAAAAAAGATATGCCTAGTATTTGGCAATTGTTTTTAAACTGCAGCAAACCACCATTTCTGAGATCGATAGCCAAAATAAAAGACCACGGAAACTCTCGTTCTCACAAAGGCGATCATTTTCTAAACGTTCTTAAACTCGAATTTCTTTAAATGAAGAAAATAATTTTCTTACACTTAAAAAAATATATTTTTAAGAGAGTTTTGAAAATGAACCCATTTGACAACTGGTGTTTTCTCTGACATTTATTTATTTATTTATTGAACCCATACATCTGACTTGTTTACTTGACTTCAGATGTTCGGCTATAACTCATCGTCAATATTACAAGGACGAGATATTCATATGGAAATTTAAAATGTCTGAGAATCAGAACTGGGAGCTCCACAAAGAGTGTGCTCCGGAGCCAATGGGAGTCGAACCCCAATCCACCTACACTCTCAAAAATGAGAGGTATCGTGCCATTCAGCCCGGTAAGCTCTCTCCGACTTTTAACTTCGGGACAACCTATTTTAGAAACAGCTTTTTGGTACGGTTTCTAAAATCGACACGTCTGACTAGGGAACGTACCCAGGTGTAAATCGTGGGTTTGGACGAGTGTAGTATCAAAAGAAAAACCTCGTTATGTACGTTAAAAAGTGCAATGGAACTACTCGTCCGAATCCAACCGTTTTCGAGATATCAGCACTTGAAGTGTAAATAAATAAATAAATAAATCGACAGGCAGGTACATAAATTATACACAAGTCAATCCAGCCTAAGAAAAACATTCTATTTTACTGACTAAACATACAGTTTATCCAAAAAAATTGCATAAAACAAAGTGCTCGAAATAACAAAAACAGATGGAAAAATTCTCCGAGTGCAACCGTACACGAAAACTTCGTAGAATGCGAAGTGCCTGTATAAAAGAGAGGAAATAACTTTTAATGTGTGGGTGTAAAGGATTTTATTTGTAGCTCGGGAAGAGATATTGGCAGAAAGATTAAAAAAATGCAAAAGAAAAATTTTAACTTCCGAACAATTTAAATATCTGCCTATTTACTTAATTATTCATTCACACCTCAGTGCTGATATCTCGAAAACGGTTGAATTCGGCATTGCACTTTTTAACGAACATAACGAGATCTTTCTTTTGATACCACACTCGTCCAAATCCATATCTTACACCTGGGAAGGTTCCCTATTGAGCTGTAGTCCACAAGTTTCAACTTATGTTTCAAATTCTTTCTTATGTTTGGATTTCGTTTTTCCAGCATGCTTTTGCGGGTCCTATAGATGTGAGGTTCTTTGGAATTTGGAACCCATTTCTAACTTACCTTTAAGAAATGCTGAGGGTTGTTCATGTACCCTTTCATCCATTCTATGTATGGGACCGAAAAATGCAGGGGCAAAGTGAGAAAATTCCACCTTGGAGGATCTTCTGCAGGAGGCAGGGGCAGAGGAGTAAGAGGCGATTCTTTGATGACCCGACTGAGGAAAGTGCCCAGCGCCGTGGACGCAACGAAGGTAAGTTGGCGACGGCAATCTCGAAGAAAACGTAAAGGACCTGCAAAAGAAGAATTATGCAAGTGATATTGTTTAACATATTGTTTAACTTATTTTTCAAACTGAAAGAATAATCCAGTATTTATAATTATATAATAGAGTGAAGTGCAGTATTTTAAAGGAAAAAAAAAAAAACACTATGTTATAATTACACACATACTTATATCATACACATGGAGTCCTAGATCAAGATCTAAAATTTTCTGTACAAAAAGATTTAATTTCAGTACTATTTGCAGCGTATAGTTTATAATTACTGAGAAATTTCTATTTGGAAGTATGAAGAATAAGGCTTATGTCTGCTTCATTGTCAACGGGAAAACGTAAACCTGTTTTTTTTTCTTTGACAAATAGTCGGAATCGACGACAGTCTTCTTTATTTGCAGAAGCACATCTTGAGCTAAATCAACTGCTGAATGCTGTTTTCCGAACAGTGGCGCAGCCAGGGGAGGGGTTTTGGGGTTAAAACCCCTCCCAGAACTAAGAAAAATTACTATAATCGCCGCTTATATGAATCAAAACCAAAGTTAATATTGAAACATTTTAGTGTTTTTTGGAATCCCTTGCTTTGTTAAACAAATTTTATTCAACAAAGTGATTCAATTATGTATTTTTAAAAAAGAATCGGAAAGTTTCATGTTGTTAAGCGCGCTTTTTTTAAAAATTGCTATCTGATTCCATTAACAAGTGATTCAAATAACTGGCTAGAATTTTTATCTGAAACTCAAAACCCCCCTAAACCGAATTCTGGCTGTGCCACTGTTTCCGAAAAGTTATTTTTCCAAGTACAATGGTGCTTCATATTTATCGGGAAAACACTTTTTACCAAACATAAAATATGAAAAAGAAATAGCAGTCCTTGTCCTTACCCTCAGGATTTAAACGTTTGCAAGATTTATTACAATAATAAAAAAATCGACGCTTGTTTCTGATCGAGGATGGGAATTTCTAGCGAAACTCAATTTTTCCAACTTAGTATCTAAAGCTGGAATTTGTCGTAATTCAGTGATAATATGTTCACCTAATAAAGGAAAATACTTATGGAATACAGTTCCTGTTTTGGTTGCATTTCAATAATACAATCGGCCATTAATGCCAACTTTTAAATATCTTCATCAATAACTAAACAGAATATTGCGTACAAAATCAGACACTTTTCGTAGAAAAAGAATTTTAAGGACTTTATCCGAAACTCTATCAGTAGCGAAACGAATTATTACTCAGGATTTTTTTCTGATGATATCTGACTGTTTCTCATGATGAAGAACAGTTTTTTGCTCACAGGCTATCATAGCCTGAGAGCTTATGTGCCCGCCCGTTCTGTATGTACGTTCGTACGTTCGTACGTGCGTAACGCGATAACTCATGATAAAAATATCCGATCTACTTGAAATTTTGTATATAAGTATATCCTGACAAGGCGCTTCCCTGATTAGTTTTTGGAGTTCATTCGACATGTATAAGAGGGGGAACGGGGCTCATGTCCCTTCCCTTAACTGATATGAATAAGTTTTTCATACAGAATTAAGTTTTCGTTC
Organism: Maratus speculifer; assembly: GCA_964019185.1. NCBI lineage: Eukaryota > Metazoa > Arthropoda > Arachnida > Araneae > Salticidae > Maratus > Maratus speculifer. The sequence continues at coordinate 448,996,786 of OZ025292.1, read as the reverse complement.
AAAATTTAGATATAGGATCATTCTAATGAGGCGATTCCGTGACTGTTATTGGGTGTTCATTGAATAAGTATAAACAGGGGGAACGGGGGTTCTAATGCCCCTCCCCTTAATTGATATAAATAGGTATTTCAAGCAGAATTGTCAGATTTCATTCAAATCTCTGAATAGTTTTGGAAGTTTAATGGTTGAGTATAAAAGAAGGGGATAACTCCTATTAAATTATATAAATGCTAAATGGGTTTTTATTAAGAATTATCCGATTTGCTCTGAATTTTGGACATATATTTTTATATGATAAAGCATGTCCTTAATAGTTTAGGAGGTTCAATGTTTAAGTGTACAAAAGGGGAAAGGGGAGAGCTGTTTCCCTTTCTTAATTTTTTTTTTTCGAACGGAATTAACTCTTGAAAATATAAGGTTGTACTGTACAATTAGTATGCGTAGCCTGTGAGCTCAGTCCCATCAGTTTAACTGGGCAATATTATTTTTATTATTATCGCTGGAACTGCCCGCAAGATTAATTTCTAGCACATTGTGTGCAGTTTTCATACTTTTGCGATTAACAATGTAATATTATGAGGCTCGATGAGCGTCATCTTCTTGTTAAGAAGACTACTGCAAAAGGTTTGATATGGTTGACTGTTTTGAATTTTTCTTTTCCAGTTTTTAAAAAACAGGACATATCTTTGTCTTTTCTAACAGCACGCATTTATTCAAATGCTCTTCTGGCCTAGAAGGCTTCAAGTCATCATTTTAAAAAACTTTTTGGCAAATTAAGCACATAGGTGACGATTGGTTTGTAGGAGAGTGCGTAGATCCATATTTCAAATACTCGATATTATATTGCCGCCATTTCTTCTTCGATTAAGGGGACAGTGGACCTTTTATTTGAGTAAAATCGTCCATAACAAAATCTTCGCAAAAATGTCTATTTCTATGGTATAATAATGCCAAAACAGTTTTTTCTTATAAAAATACAATTTATGAAGTTTTTAAAATGAAAAAAATAAAGGTAAGTGTATTTATATACTTTAAGTCTATTTTTTTCAAAACTAATTTTTCGGCGTTTTTAGATTTTTGAAATGCTTTTTGCGTCGTAATTTTTGAGCAATATTTATGAAATTAATAAGGAAGTTTCCTGACACTGTTTAGAAAGAAATTGTGTAAGCTTTTTAAAATTCGTCTTTATTAAGATAGTCAAATTTTATTTTTTACTTACTAAAAGGTAAAATTTTGATGAAAATCAATATTTAGAAAAAAATCTGTAAAATATTAATTATTCAAGATATTTAAAAAATCATACACAAATTTGTTTATAATAGTTTTCAATAATAAAAACGCAAAAGCAAGAAAATTTCTCAAAAATTAAGACACGAGGAGCATTTTAAAATTTTGTTTTAAAATTTAAATTTTTTTTAAAAATTAAAAAATTCAATAAGATTGGAAATTTTTTTGAAGGTGTTACTTTTGGGGAAATGTATGCATGCACAAAATTTCATATTGTTATGATGAAAATTAAAAAAGAAAATTTTAACGTCCACCGTCCCCTTAATATATTTTGAAACATGAATGTTTTCTGTATTTAAGCTTAACAGTGTTGAATCTAGGGGGTGGCCCGGGGGGACATCTCCCCCCCCCCCGAAAAATTTGAGATTTTGGGTTTTCAGTGGTCAAAAAGTGCGATTTCCTCCCCGGTACTCCATAATGTCCCCCCCCCCTCCCCGGAGCCACAGAAGTTCCTCCCGGAGAAAAGTGTCTGAATTCAACACTGAGTTTAAATGCATTTACTTTTGAACAAATTTTTACGTATAAGGATTCTTATCACCTTCACTAAGGAAAAATAAATTTGTTGAATTGATTCAAATCACTAGTTTGTTTAAAAATCTCTATTTAGGCATATGCGGTTATGATTCAGAATTTTTCGATAAACAGGTTAATAAAAAAAAAAGAATTCTATTAAAAACTTTTAGCCAATCAATTAGCGCAAATTTTGTACTCTACAATTTTTAAATTCATAAAGATTTTTAATGTAAGTCATATTGGTTTTCCGTTGTGATATTTTGACATTCATGAAAGAATTGCAGCTACAATGCTTTTAGCCTGATATAATAAAATTTTGTTCTCCGCGATTTTAGCCTTTCTACTTGCTCCGCGGCGATTTTTTTTTATTTTTTATTTATTTTTTTATTTTTTTTATTTTTTTTTTTTTACACTATTAATAAAAATTCTCTCCCCCCCTCCCCATCTCAGATCTAGGTTCGTCTACATAGCTTTCCATTTAAAGGAGCAGTTAAGATTTTCGTCAAGGACCAGGTAACGCAAAGGAAATCAATTATTTTCATTATATTAATTTCTATATAGGTATGTAAGCGATGACCGCCCCCCTGGACTATCCTAACGCCCCATTTTTTTTTTCCTAGACTCACTACCACGCCCTGGAAGTCTCCAGTGCCCACTGCGGAGCGGTACCGCCCCCGTTGGGCACCTAGGACACAGCAGAACGCAATCGGTCTGCCAAGTCATTATCTTGGTGGAAAACATTTGAAAACCCGATTTCAGCAGTTGACTCCAAGGCTTACTATTGTGTTTTCCTGTTCCCAGTCCTCCACGTTTTCAGATCTTTGGGTGCAAGAAAACTTAATAACTACGAGTCAACCTCTGAATTCGTTTTCGCAGGCGTTTGCCACCAAGATGCTACTTGGCAGACCGATTGCGCTTTAATATACGAATAAATTTCTAACTGATTCTGAAATTTCAATCGTGAACTCGATGATGTGATTGTATGTGCTGCCGCCTCCCAATCTATTACATCTACACATACATTTTATAGTCATATCCATCCGTGCTTTTTGACTAAATATAGAGCATTAGGTTCTTTACAATCTTCCGTTATTATTGACATTTAATATATACCATAATAAATTCGATTATTTCATCTAAAATATTTAATTTTATTGACAAATACAGTATACCTTAACCTCTTCAGACCTGAGCATAAAATAGCTCTACAAATATACAGTTATTGCTTTTGCATAATCGAAATGACACCATAGATGACAGAAAGAGTCTTTTTATCAAATCTGTACTTTATAGGGGACTGGTAATTTAGGTTTGCAAATTTGGATATAAAAGTAACAATCCCCTTAAAACATCAGTTTAACTATCAGTTATATAAAATTACGCAATAACAATATTAAGGTCTTTAAACAAGTAAATGATCAGCAAATCCTCAAAATTTTTTATTGTAAAGCATTTGAGTTAAATAATCATGAATATTTCTTACTTTCTTGGCCACAATGTCTTCAAGGTATTTTCGGAACTCGGATGAAAATAATATTTATTTCATGAAGTAATATTCATGAGTGCTGACATTTATTGGTTTTGTTTTAAAGAAAAAACATTCAGCTGTATAGAAGTAAAGTAAAAATGAAAAAAATTCGAACACTTTAGTTTTTATGAGGAAAAGAATGGAGGTACACATTTGTGTACCTCAGGTCTGAAGAGGTTAAAAAATCGTTATTTAAGGTTTAATTTAATAATTCTTAATTTAAATACGTAAGTTATTCTTAATATTTTTTTGTCCTAAATCATTACATAAATCAAAATTTATATCTGGTATGTAGCTACGATATAACTTGTAAGAGAGTATCAACAGCGAAGTAATTCTATGGACGGTATTCCTGTGACGTAACATAAGGCTCTAGATTACCTCATAATAGCGATAACGTTACATAATAGCAATTTGTAGTACAGTCTCGAATCAAACGGAAGTATATGCGGTACATTGTTTTGTAATTTTTTTTAATTTAAATTAATTAATTTTCCTTACTTAAAATTTTAGAATGGCGAAATTCTTCTATTTTAAAAATTTGGCAAATAGTTTGGCAACTTGTACAGTTTGGCGAAATTTGTATCAGATTTTTATTAAGTAGTATCAGATTTTTATACGAAACTTGGGAAGAGCTCCATATCCTATTCTTTCTTTTTTAAATTCATTTGAAAAATGGTTGTTGTTTTTGACCCAGAATAGACCTTGTGATGCCCGCATTTTAATCTTTTACCATTTTTAACGTCCGTGATCCTTTAGTTTTTCTTTCTTCTCTCATTACGACTCTCTAGCAGAAGCCAGGTTCAAAGATCCCACCCACGTCCCGAATAGTGAGGTTGGGGGGACAAATTGAAAAGGAAAACTGATTAAGTCAAAGACATCGAAAAGAGTGAAGGGTGAGCTCGGGGCTCTGAAGCTATCCAACGATCGCCGCAGCGTGGAGCTTATTAAACCGTTAGCTGTACATTTGCATTGTATAAACTCTAATCTGAATCGTAAACTTTCGTTACCTGAATCTGAATCTAACATGCCAAATTGATTATAATTCCGGCACAGATGTCATATACGCACCATATTTGCACGTGCTTTTCTCTCCCGCCAATTTGGAGAGAATTTTGTTTTTGAATATAAGGTACAGATTACATGCAATAACAGGGAGCAATTTTTTATTGCAATATAAAAATAAAATAATGTGACAAAATGAAAGAGATTCTAGTATTTTAAGAAAGGAAATAATAAAAGTAAATAAATGATAGTTTGTTATAAATAGTTATTAATATAGTATATAATAAATATAATTTAAAGAATTAAAATAAAAAATAACAGTAAATAAACATGAATTTAATAATAAAGGGAACAATAAATAAATAATTATGGTACTTCTAGGTTATCCCGTCGACCATTATCGCCAAACTAATAGCCAAATTATATTTGTTGACATAATTTTTATTTTAAATAACGAAAGAACAAATAAATTAGTGACACATGAATAAAAACACAGTTAAAAAGGGAATTTAAAACCACTATGGCGTTTTAAACATGTGTATCGTGTTTAATGCGACATTCACAATCATCTATTATTGGCATTTAATCTTATAATTCGGCGTCAAATTTTTGGTCGATGGGATAACCTAGAAGTACCATAATTATAAATAATAAACTTAATTAGTAACAAAGCAGTAAATATAATTTTCACAATAAATCGTCAATAATAATACTTATAGCCATGTTGAATGCATGTAGTTGTATCATTTAATCAGCACATTTTACTGAAATATGTAACTTTTTCCATTTTATTTTCTAATAATTGTTATAAAGTTGTATTTTTAACAAATACATTCTTAGTTGTTATAAACTTATTATCGGATCTTCTCCTTGGCACAAATGTGCAATGCCAAATTTGCGGGAGAAAAAAGCACGTGCAAATGTGGTGCGTATATGACATCTGTGCCAGAATTTTATTTTCCAAATGGTTGTTATATTTTGTTAAGTTACTTTCTTTCAGTTATAACTGTTTATTTATTGCTTCAATTGTTACTTGTTTTTTAATAAATTGTTGAAACAAAATAATTGAATTACCATGTGAGGCATAAAATCGTTATTTTGTTGCAATCGCTCCAGTGTGGTGCGTACATAACATATGCGCCATATTGTGCATGTAATTATATATATAGTATGCAAATATACATATATAAATACTTATAATATACATATATAAACAAATACTATATACTTACATAAATTTTTATAAGATAATACGTAATTTTAAGATATGTAAAATGCACACAAATTTACATAATATCACATTTACAGAAAAATATCTTTTGAAAAATCTCGCAAAATTACAAATTAAAAAGAAAAAAAAATAATATAAAATCATTACATGTCCACCAGTAACGTTAAAGTAATAAAAAAAAAATAGCAATTCTTGGTGATAACCGCAACAGTCACATCAAAACATTTATCAGCAAAAAAAAAAAAAAAAACTCGCCAAAGAGGAAAAAAAAAACAAACGAGAACAATATATGGAACTTTTCCTTAGTACGGTATTCTAAATGAATACATGTAAAATTCTGCGACAAAAAAAAAAAAAAAAAAAAAAACAAGATGAATGTAGATTCTACCATTGCAGAATTCAGTTTCGCCTCCGATTAGAAAAAAAAAAAAAAATCGATAGAAGTTTTTTAGATGGGCGACTCCGTTTAGATTGCAATGAACTAACTTCATTTTTCTTGTGTTTATCAATATAATAGCAAACAGAACGGCGTGAAATACCCAATTGAATAGCAATTTCTCTCTGAGACATTGGAATTGCGGAATAATAAAGAGATACAATTTGACGTGCTACTTCTTCATTGACTAGATTCATCAAAAACGGATTTTTTCTTTAGTTTAAACGCTTTTTTATAGACTCTGAGTAAAAGGAAATGTAATTTAACAATAAAGCGAATGGAATTCCGTCGAATTCGACGAATGAAATGTTTAAAAGACCCAATCGATTTGGTTTAAAAAAAAGCAAAAGTAATTACATTATTGAATCAATATATAATAAATATATTTACAAAGTAAATGTCAAATTTGCCAGTTACAATTTTGCATTCAAATATTCGCACATCTACAGTTAAAATTGTAATATGAGTGCCGGCGAAATCCAGAAATTTTATTTTATATGCACTCACAGAAAAATAGCTTTATTTAAAAAAAAAGAAAAAAAATAACGTACTACTAGGTTATCCCATCGACCAAAAAATTATCGCCAAACTATAAGATTAAATGCCAATAATGGATGATCGTGAATGTCATATTCAATGACATTAAATACAATTCATGTGTTTAAAATGTCATTAAGTGATTTTTATTTCGACTTTTTATTAATATTTTTATTAATATTCTACTAATTATTTATTTTTTCGTTATTTAAAATACAAATTATGTCAATATGTATAATTTGGCTATTAATGTAGCGATTTGTATAATTTGGCGAAATTGGTCGACGGGATAACAGAGTAGTACCTAATATCGTTATGAGTAAAAATACGATGTTTTAAATAGTGACGTCATTTTCTCTTCAAATGTTCTTTAATATTAGTTACTGTTTATGAAAAAGGCATCCATAATAATATTGTAATTCCCTTTTATCTGGTTGCTGAATGACATAATTTTCCTCATTTGAAATTTCTCTTACTTTGATTTAGACATTAATTTTTATCATAAATTATTTTCTGTCATTTTATTTACGTTATTAATATTATTTCTCAGTAAATATATATTTTTTTAACTCAATTAGTGCATAATTATACGCAATCATTTTAGAAAATAAATTTTTATTATCGAGAGAAAAGCTAAACTGTGTTGCCACCCTTTTGAAGAAATGTCATGAAAAAGCTTTTAAAATTAAAAATAAAATATAAAAAAGGAAATAAATTAAAAAATAATTAAAATGGGCACAACTACAAATAAATAGCTTTCATTTAAAAAAATAATTATCAAAATCGGTTGACTAGAAAATTCAGGGCTGATGACACGACATTTTTAGCTTGTCTGAAAGAAATAGCATCGGATGCTAGAAAAAAAAAAAAAAAAAAAAAAAAAAACTTTCGTAATATTACCAATAAAGATAAAATTATGCGAAATTAAATTGTAATTTCAAAACCTTAAAATCAGTAAAATGATAAATAAATTAAGAGGCTACTTATATGTGTAAATAACAGCTTTTTAATTTAATCAGTCTTAACGATATCATAAACGATAAAGAAGAAAATTTAGATTCAACGAGCATAGCTAAAAGTTATACAAAATATTGTGTAGTAGTTAAAGTAATCGGTCTCATTTTGCTTGAATTTCGCTGCTGAAGTAAGCATCTGCGGCTTTTCTTGCGTATTCTGTAACAGCCATCCCCAAATCTCTTGGAAGACATAATTTCACAACGGTTTCCACATCTCTCACAGAAAGATTTTTGCCTTTTCCCTTCTTTTGTAGCATTTTTGAGCTCTTTGAGAAATTTCTCCAACAAGTGCGACATGCAGTCATCCATATCTTCTAACGCACCTTTTCCCAACTTCATGTTTGACATCTTCATTTTCTTCGTTCGTAAAATGGACATTTTGAAATTTCCGATTTCCAGAAATCCGGGATTATTTCTCTTCTTTCCTTTCAAGCGACTCTTCTCGTTTCGGGAGCAATCAGACAATAATTCTTTTCGGTATGCGTCATTTGCGTTTTCTTGATTCACATTCATTCTCAGCTATTTTGACGAACTACGGAATTATTTGATTGGAATGTCGATTCTTTATATTTGGAGAAGTTATTTTTTTAATAAAAATAATCAACTGCTTTTGAGAGATGCCGATGAAAATTATTATCTATCAATTCAATAAGTTTTAAATTCTTAAATGGAATAGCAGCACGAGTGATCAGGAGAAGAAAATGCACTCATTGTAACACGTTGATGTAGTGAGATTGTGACAGAATAAAATCTCGTGAAAAAAAAAAAAATGCGAATTTGGTAAAATTTTAATTTAGGAAGTTTGATAATATGATAGACCAATTTCAACTGACATCACAGCTCTTACAATGATGGGTAACTAATGCCAGCAACAGTTGTTTAGCGATAATTCTGGTGTACAAATTACTGGTTTTTAACTCTTTCCAACAAAGTTGAAAGTGTTTATGCATTCGGTTTGTCTGTCCGTCTGTCCGTCTGGCCGCGCTCTAACTCCTGTAAATATACTCGGATTGCTCTGAAGTTTTTATATGTTATTGATGTTTACCCTAGCACGAACCCTATTGAAAATGAAGTTTCTACTATGATTAGTTTATTTACAGGGAGAGTCAAAATTTTTCCGATATATTACGGCCAATGGGAAAAAATCGTTTCAAATGAATTTTTAAGGTGTTACACCCTGTTAAACTTATTCAAACTTACATGGATTCGCAAAGTGCATTAAAATACGCATTCTGTAAAATATGCTGTCAAAATAATAGTCATTATTCATTTACAGAGCCACTCAAAAGAATTCCATTACACAATAATAAAGGAGGGGATTGTTTGCGACATATTTTAATAATGTTAAACGGTTTCGAGTATCAAAAAATTGATATACGCCGCTAAGACTTAATATTTAACGCATAATATTAAGTGCATAGCTTTTACAGGGACATACAAAATATTTCAAACATAATATTTTTATCCGAAATACTGTGTATTATCGATGATAGCTAATGGATGTTTGAAATGCATTTTCAATCATGATATGCACTTTTAATTTTTACAAAATGTCTGCAAATTATATGGTGTATATAAATGTTATAGTTGATATACAAGGTTACACAAAATAGCTCATAAAGGTTATTGAATATAAGAGAAACTTAAAGGTGGTAGTTATGCATTTTTACATTGAACTGCTTTTAGTTTACTAAGAAATGTTTGTAGATTATAGATAAAATGATATACAGGGTCACGCAAAACGTTAGATGCTTGGCCACCCATATGTGATAATTTCTAGAAATGTGATTATGTAGCTTTAAGAATGTGTTTGTTTGAACTAAATTTTAACAAAATACTGGCGTGTAGTAAAGATATTGGATAAATTACAGGGCTGAACAAAGGTATTGAAGTATTTTCCATATATTAGAGTAAAGTGCTGCAAGAGAAAATTCAGCCAGTTAGGCATTTTCTTGCTAAACTAAATTTTCCCATTATATTGTATATACCGGGTGTCCCAAAAATGACTGATGGATTTTAAAATTCAATAACTTGCAAACAGCTATTTAAAAAATTTTTGCAGGAGAGTTATGTACAATGTCAGGAGTTTTTTGACCGTAATTTTTTATTTTAATTAGCATCTCAAACAATAGGTGGCGCTGACGGCGATTGAAGGCCAGGTCGACGCTTCACTCAGCACTGATCACCTGGCCTTCAATCGCCATCAGCGCCACCTATTGTTTGAGATGCGAACTAAAATAAAAAATTACGGTAAAAAAAGCTCCTGACATTATACATAATCCTGCTGCAAAAATTTTTTAAATAGCTGTCACCGTTTGCAAGTTATTGAATTTTTAAATCCATCAGTCATTTTTGGGACACCCGGTATATATATATATATATATCAACCGACGGATCAAATACGGGGTTGTTCAAAAGTATTTCAATATATATTTGACTATGGACAGTAGCATCTTATTTCCCTAAATAACAAAGTTTTGTTAAAGATTTCAGGAAGCGTTGGAAAGTGTTTCATAATCTATGCTTAACGCATGATTTTTCTTACTTGTTTACATTACTAAAGAGCTCTGTGTTAAAATTAATTTGTTCATACCAAATCGTGTGCAATTTTGTAGCATTATTTAATCATTTTATGCATTTTAACTGTTAAAGGTAGCTTTGTTTTCAACACTTACCAAAAAAGTTGAAAAGGATTTATGAAATCGGTTTGGTTGTCTAATCAGTTGGTCTTTTGATAATACTCTAGTTCTCTACATAAACTCGGGTTGTATTGTAAATTTTATATGATATCGAGGTTTGATATAAAATGTTTAGTTTAGTTGTGCAGCATTTACAGTTCATTTACAGGGTCAAAAAGGAAAAAATCTGTTGCATCATGGAATTTGAAGAAAAATAGTTTAGGATACATTAAATTGATGATAAAATATTTCAAACATAGTTAAATCAATATTCATAAGGAGATAGATTACAATATTTTTTAAACAAGAGCACAGAATGCGTGACATTTTAACATTCGTTTATAATTCGTTCACAGGGGCTCACAAAAGAATCTGTTACATTGTGTTGTAAGGAGAGAAATCGGTTACGGTGCATTATTATACATTGGGAGGACTACACCAGACCCGCGAAGTATGGTTTCAAGACCTCTAAATAAGCTTCTAAGGGTGTATTTCGATTTAAACTGCTTATTTTTTAATTCACTTTTGCTCTCAAACGCATAAAACTGGCAGATTCTCTTATTTAGAAAGTACACAATGTGCCGTGATTGTCGATTCTTTGATAAGTGCACAAATTATTTTTTTTAAAAAAAGCAATCAAAAACGGCAATTTGAACCGATTTTTCCTAAGTGGGAGATCTCGGAACGAAAAAAAAGGGTCTTCCTGAGAAGTTAATTGTTTATAAATCCAACTCTAATTAATTGAGCGTAAAAAGACTTCACATGGCACCTTGTACGTCTCTTCAAAAATCCCCTCAGCAAATTTCACGTTTCTACTTTTAAAACAGTGTCTGAAATTGTATCGGAAAATTTCGAGCTGCTGAAGGTAGAAAAGCGTTTTTTCGAATACACCCTTAAGTAAACTCCTTCTACTTCCAATTTTTCCAAAATTTTATTTTCAGTAGACTCTGAGATAGGGGGGGGGGGACATAAATTTTTAGACATTTTCAACGCCATCTCTGAAAGTATAACACCTAAAATTAAAAATACTATATTTTTGATTTTGATGTTACAAGATTTTTTGACCAATACCCCATATGTATAATTTTTTTTCCGAGCAATTTAATGAGATCCTTAATTTTTTCACACAAATATTTGTGATTAGCTAATAATCTATAAACAACAACGTTTTATAGACAAGAGCCGACAGCACAAAAACTTATGTTATGAAGCACAAGAAAAACCCTTTATTTTATGGTAGAGTAGTAATAGGGGAATCTAGTGAACCATGTCTGTCAGAAGTGAAGTGGTGCATAAGCCAAAAATTTATACCATCAGTGGTTGACTCGTAGGTATATATTATTGTGTTTGTCCTTCAATCAAAAGTATGAAAAGCTGGAGGACTGGGAGCGGGAAAGCATAATGATAAACCTACGAGTCAATACTGGTGGTATTAATTTTTGACTTATATACCTCTTCACTTCCGGCAGAAGTGGATCTTTAGATTACCCTATTACTACTCTTCCATAAAAAAAAAGGTTTTTTCTTCTGCTTAATGATATAGATTTTTGCGTTGTTGGCTTTTGAACTATTATAATCCTACCAAATCTGAACTTTCCACGCACCATAGATTTCGAGAAAAATGGTTGTGATAGAACAGATACCGGGTGTCCCAAAAATGACTGATGGATTTTAAAATTCAATAACTTGCAAACGGTGACAGCTTTTTAAAAATTTTTTACACTAGGGTTATGTATAATGTCAGGAGTTTTTTTTTCCGTAATTTTTTTTTATTTTAGTTCGAATTTCAAACAATAGATGACGCTGACGGCAATTGAAGCCCAGATCGACGCCAAAATTGACCTTACTCAGCACTGATCACCTGGCCTTCAATCGCCGTCAGCGCCACCTATTGTTTGAAATTCGAACTAAAATAAAAAATTACGGTAAAAAAACTCCTGACATTATACATAACCCTCCTGAAAAATTTTTTTAAATAGCTGTCACCGTTTGCAAGTTATTGAGTTTTAAAATCCATCAGTCATTTTTGGGACACCCGGTAGACACCCGAGTGTTCTTATAATAGTTTCGTTTTGAGTACATTTTGATTACGAAGTTTTAAAAATAAATTTAAGGACATATTTCTATGAAAAACTTAAAAACAATCAAAAGATTTAAATTTATCAAAGAGAACACCTAAATTTAGAATTAGAATTGGAATCTAAACTTTCAATTTAGCCAGAAGTAATGTTTTCATGAATTTTCGATGAATAATAATTTCTGAGATATTCAATATTTAAAATTGGGGTAGTTTGGAAGGTTCGTCCCAAAGATTAAAATAATTTCACTAAGCTTTAGGTTTGATTTAATGCATATTTTATATACAGGGTGTCCGAAAAGTCTGGAAACGGCCGAATAATTCGAGAAATACATATCAGATTGAAAAACGTAAATATACGTGTTAAATATTTTTAAATAAGCTACTCAGTGATACCAAATTTGACCTTCGCAACCGACCCCCTGGGGGTCAGAGGGGATCCAACTTTGAAATCTTAAACTATAACCACCATTTTTTATTGCGGATTCGGATTCTACGGACAAAAATACGTAACTTTTCTATTTGATGTTTATTTCGAATCCTCGTTTATCACGGTGTATTCGAGCATATTAAATCGATACATATTTCGGCTTTTCCAACGGGATTTTCCCTAATCGAAACTGATTGGGCAGAATTTTTGACGTCAAATTCCCCCTCTTTTGCAGAAATAGCGTTTCCTGAAAATCACCCGTGGCGATTATTTCAATAGTGCTACACTGTTAAAAATCTGACCCATTTGCTGCAGCGTCACTCCACAGCTATTATAGAATATCTCTTTTGTGACCAATGAGAGTGCTCCATAACACAGTAAAGTAATCGTTTTCTATAAAAGTGGTGGAGTGACGATGCAGCAAAAGTGTCAATTTTTTACAGTGTACTTTACTGTGTTATGGAATATTCTCATTGGTCATGAAACAGATATTCTATAAAAGCTGTGGAGTGACGCTACAGCAAATGGGTCAAATTTTTAACTGTGTGTAGTACTATCGAAATAATCGGCATGGGTGATTTTCAGGAAACGCTGTTCTTGCAAAAGACGAGGAATTTGATGTCATAAATTCTCCCCAATTAGTTTCGATTAGGGAAAATCCCGTTGGAAAAGCCGAAAAATGTATCGATTTAATATGCTCGAATACACCTTGATAAACGAGGATTCGAAATAAACATCAAATACAAAAGTTGCGTATTTTTGTCCGTAGAATCCGAATCTGCAATAAAAAATGGGGGTTATAATTTAAGATTTCAAAGTTGGACCCCCTCTGACCCCTAGGGGGTCGGTTACGAAGGTCAAATTTGGTATCACTGAGTAGCTTATTTAAAAATATTTAACACGTATATTTACGTTTTTCAATCTCATATGTATTTCTCGAGTTATTCGACCGTTTCCAGACTTTTCGGACACCCTGTATACTTTTTAATGAGAAATATTATTTGTGTTGAGAAAATGCTAACTAAATCGCTTAAATATTCTAATAGCCAATAACAATACAGTAATAAAATGTTTAGAATGTCTGCAAATCACACAGTTTTGTTTGGGATGCTTAATAACAACATCATAGAAAAAAAAATCAGTGTGAAAAAACAATTATTACAAGACGTATAAATGAAAAAAAAAATAATCGTTTAACATCAAAAGGTTTAAACCAGCATGGCCGGCTAGCAGCTCTTCAAAACTTTAAATAATTATAATTTTTAAACTTCTCTATCGAATGGATTTATGTTCAATAGCCAAAGTTAAAATTTATAAATTTGGTTTAAAAACCAACCTACACATAAAAAAATAACCGAAATCAGGTTATGACAAAGGAAAATCCAATGAAATCTGTGGGTGCAGGCTCGACTTTAAATTACACATAAAGAGAAAAATGTTTTTTCTTACTGTTTAGGATCACTTACACTTAATAGTCCAAGAGCCGAACGCACAAAACCCTATGCCATCTAACACAGGAAAAAAATTCTTTATTTTATGGATAGAGTAGTAGTTAGAGAAATCTAATCGAAGAAATCTAATTCCATAAGGAGGAATAAGGTTCCATTAGAGGAATCTAATGATCCATGTCTGCCGGAAGCGAATTGGTGCATAAGCCAAAAATTGATACCACTAGTCTTTGACTGGTAAGTTTAACATTGTGTTTGTCCTACAATCAAAATTATGAAAACATGGAAAACTGGATGCAGGAAAACACAATGCTAAGCCTATAAGTTAACCATACTAGTATTCATTTTTGACTTATGCACCACTTCGTTTCCAGCAGATATTAGATTCCATAAATCATCAGATCATTAGATTCCTCTATTACTACTCTTCCATAAAATAAAGAATTTTTTCCTGTGCTACAGCTCATATTCAAAATATTAGAATAATTACCTTTTTTTTAGAAATTGAAAATATCGTTTGGTAATTTAATGTCTTTTAATGAAAATATGCAAACGATATTTTTATTAAGAACTTATTGTTGATTAAACTTACTTGTTATCTTAAATTTAATATCATTTTTGAAAAGATTAATTGCAAAAAAAAAATTATTTTGAAAAGTCAAAATATTAGAATATTTATTCAAGTGGTTCAAAATATTAGAATATTTCACATTAATTCTCCTTTAATTATTACCAATTCTTAACTGGTGGCATCATTGATTAAATTCAGACTATTTTATTTAAAATCAGTATTCTTTTTTGCAGTTTGTTTCTTTTCCGTCTTAAAATGGGCCGTGTGAGTGATATTCCTGAATCTACTAAACTTCGTATGGTTGATTTGTATCGGCACGGTAAAAATCAATGTTTTATAGCGAATTATTTACATTGTCCGCAATCGAGCGTTAGTAAAATACTAACACAATATTCAAAAATTGGAAAATTTCAAAATAATCGCCGAAATGGTGGCCGAAAACCAAAAACATCTGCTAGAGATGACAGGAAACTGAAGCGTATAGTTAAGAAAAACCGTTTTAAAAGTGTGCGATTCTTGCACCGAAAATGGAAAGAAGAAGGAGTTGAAGTTTCTACATCGACAACATTAAGACGTCTCCATAAATTTAAATTTGAATCTCGTGTACCGAAAACAAAACCTCTCATGACTGCAAGACAAAAGCGTATAAGATTGAATTGGTGTAAATCAAGACGTTTATGGAGCAGTGAAGATTGGAAAAATATATTATTTAGTGATGAAAGTATGTTTTGTGTTTCATATGGTAATCAAGGTATTCGAGTTTGGAGAATGAAGCAAGAAGCATTTGATAAAGAATGCCTTAAACGTTCCGTAAAATTTGCTGCTAGTGTCATGGTTTGGGGTTGTATGAATGCAGAAGGACCTGGAAAGTTATGCATCGTCTACGAAAAGGTTAACTCTCTGATATATCAAGAAATTTTAGAATATTACATGATTCCATCATCAGAAGATTTATTTGAAGATGATTTCATCTTTCAACAAGATTTAGCGTCCCCGCATACCTCGGTGTCAACTAAGAATTGGTTCCGCCAACGCAACATTAAGGTACTTCCTTGGCCACCAAATTCACCAGATCTTAATCCCATCGAAAACTTATGGTGTATAATGAAGAAAAAACTTCAAGAAAATCCTCCTTCAAGTAAAAATGAGTTAGTGGCACGTATAAAGTCAATTTGGGCTAATATTGATAGAAATGTTTGTAAACACCTTGTATATAGTATGCAAGATCGATTGTACGCTGTTATGAAAGCTAAAGGGGATGCTACAAAATATTAACTACCATTTACTTCATATTCATAAGATAATATTGTTGCGTAAAATAAAATATTCTAATATTTTGAACCAATCTAAATTTTATTCTAATATTCTGGTGTGTTTAAGGAAGCTGTATACCTAATTTATTGTGCTGTATTTTATATTTTATAAATGTTAAAATCTTATCTAAACATTCCAGATTTAATTTATAAGAAATTTAATTGCATTTACTTAGTATAAAAAATAAATAAATGACAAATAATATTTTCTTATTACTTTTTCTCAATTATTCTAATATTTTGAATATGAGCTATAGATGACATAGGGTTTTGTGCCGTCGGCTCTTGGACTATTAAGTGTAGGTGATCCTAAAGAATAAGAAAAAATAATTTTCTCTTTATGTGTAATTTAAAGTCGAGCCTGCACCCACAGATTTCATTGGATTTTCCTTTGTCATAACCTGATTTCGGCTATTTTTTTTCTAAATATTTTTCTCCACCTCAAATATGATCCTATCAATTAATGGAAACCGCCGAAACTTATCATTTCAACGAAAAAAATTTCGGTTTTAAAAGGTTATTCTAGAATCGAAATATACATTTGGACAATAGCATTGAAAAATGAAATTTTCTTACTTATTTCAATATACAGATGAATTTTTTTAATAAAAAGACAAATGACAATTTAAAGAAGACATAATTTTTAATGGAATGGTTATTTTCGCTTTCTCTGAAACAATATACTTGTAATAAAGCTGCATGATCTGTTCCGTTCTTTCTTTCTTTCATTTATTTATTATTTACACATTCTACATTCACCTCAGCTTTCAACTTCACGTGTTTATTTGATTATATATATATATATATATATATATATATATATATATATATATATATATATATTAGAGAAATGGTTTTTGTTTCTATGTTGTTGTGGAAACTATGATATACGTATGCCACAGGATTATAAACATGTAATTTTCTATGATAGGGTCATATAATATAATAAATAACAAGAGGGAAACTGTACGTAAAATATGGAAAATGAGGTGCGTTCGTGCTACAACTAATTTTATACATATTCAGATCTTAGCGCAATAGTTGTTGCTGTCTTATGCGAAATTTATTACCATAATGTATATTAAATTCAGTTATGCGAAAATATTATGGCTCCATCATAAATATGACAAAATCGACATGGCAACCTACAATCTTTACTTATCATGGTATAGCATTGAATTAATGACGCATGATAGGATTTAGTAAAATGAATAAAACTTTTTGGAGACATACGAACAGACAGACTGACAGATCAGATGACAATTGTCGGTGCTACGTGTTTATATAATGAGGAACGCACCTAAAAAGGTTTAAGTTAGATCTGAAGTGAATTTCCAAGTTATCAGTTAAGCAAGAAAAAAAAAAATTCCGCGTCAAGCATAGATTATGAAACACTTTCCAAAACATTCAGAATAATGTATAAAAACTTCCCCGTTTAATAATTTTAAATATTATGTCTAATTAAACAATATAGAACCACATAACACATTTGAAAATCCAGTTTCAGCTGTTCCACTTTAAAATCGGAAAATTATCCGAATTCTTTGAGTAGTTCTGTATATGATATATAGATTAGTATATATTGACTACATGCATGCCAAAATTTAGTTTAGTTAAAAAATACATATACCTCAAGTGAAAAATTACCCTTCAGCTATTTCCGCAAGTAAAGAGAACACTGCGTGAATTTTTTATTGTGCAATAAATAGAATTTATATGCAACGAGTAAGTGTAAAAAATTAGTTAAATTTAAAAGCTTTTACGAAATTTTAAAACGCAGTTTCAGCAATTATTACTCATACACAGCACTGTAATCTATTTCTTTTATATGTCTCTGTAAATGTACGACAAATGTTATAAATTCTCTATTCTTTTGTAATCGTAACTGTTGCGAAATCTAGTGCTTGCTGAATTTCTCTACAAGACGATGAATTCACTTCAAGATGATGACTGCATTTCCCTACAAACTGAAAAAGATATTAATAAAAATTTTCTTCATTTTATATCGGCTTATCATTTTATATCAATACTAGGGGGGCCCCGCCCCCCTGCTCGCTATGCTCGCCAACCCCCCGCGTAATCGCTTCGCGATTCCAAATTATTGGCTACCCCTGCTTGCTGCGCTTGCCAATACCCCATGGTATGAATAAGCAGTTGCAGAACTTTCAAATGATGTGTCACACGACTGGTGTTGTAAAGAAATTAAAAATGTGCCCCCCTGGGGGGCAGAGTGGGAGGCGACACAAAAGACATCCATAATATGAATAAGCAGCTGCAGACCTCTCAAATGATATGACACACGACTGGTGTTGTAAAGAAATTAAAAATGTGCACCAATGGGGGGCGGAGTGGGGGTGACACACAAGACATCCATAATATGAATAAGCAGTTGCAGACCTTTCAAATGATGTGTCACACAACTGGTGTTGTAAAGAAATTAAAAACGTGACCCCCCTGAGGAGAGCAGAGTGTGGGGGTGACACACAAGACATCCATAATATGAATAAGCAATTGCAGACCTTTCAAATCTTGTGTAACACGACTGGTGTTGTAAAGAAATTACAAAATGCGCCCCTCTGAGGGCAGAGGGGGGGTTACACACAAGATATCCATAATATGAATAAGCAGTTGCAGACCCCTCAAATGATGTGTCACACAATTGGTGTTGTAAAGAAATAAAAAATGTGCCCCCCTGGGGGACAGAGTGGGGAATGACACACAAGACATCCATAATATGAATAAGCAGTTGCAGACCTTTCAAATGATGTGTCATACAACTGGTGTTGTAAAGAAATTAAAAATGTGACCCCCCCTGGGGAGAGCAGAGTGTGGGAGTGACACACAAGACATCTATAATATGAATAAGCAGTTGCAGATCTTTCAAATCTTGTGCAACACGACTGGTGTTGTAAAGAAATTAAAAATGTGTACCCACCCCCTGGGGAGCAGAATGGGGGATAACACACAAGACATCCATTATATGAATAAGCAGTTGCAAACCTCTCAAATGATGTATCAAACGACTGGTGTTGTAAAGAAATTAAAAATTCGGCGAAATATTACAGTTATCGCCAAGTTGGCGTCACTTTTGACAACTAATTTTGGTCGCCAAATTTGGCGATATATCGCCAAGTTGGCGACAAACTTGGCGATGGTAACCTTTCCTCTCTTTATGGTAACCCATACGGCGATGCATAGACGGGGCCCTTTCCTGATTGGTCTATTCGACTCATGGAAGGAGTGGACAACCCGGATTCGTTAGTTCCGGAAATCTTCCACATCAGCATCATTCCAGGAGTCATTCCTTTTAAGGCTAGTTTTTTTTTACTATAGAAGGATATCATTTCATATCAGTTTCAATGCATTTGAAAATAACATAAATCAATTAAAATACTCTTCAAAAGATTTTTCCCTATGTACTATAATGTAACTTTTGAGTACCCCCGTAAATGAACTATTAATTCCACATACTTCAAATACAATACCAAATATGCTTTCGTAGTTCTACATAACGTTTACCAATTGCACGGAAAACCGAATATATTTATGGGAGTCAGAGCGTGGACAGACGGATAATTAGGCAATACAAATGCATAGACACTTTTCAACTTTGTTGGTAAGTGCTAACTAAAAGGTTAAAAGAGGAAGAGCTCTGAAAAATGCTCTTGTTATTTCTAATCACATTCACGGCACAATAACTTACTGCACAAAATTAGTAAGATTGTATCTGAATGATTTCTTACCTGTCTAACATGTCTAATCCGCTTTGAAATGAGCTGATTGCAGTTTTTGGTTGACTTAAGAGCTAAATGTTTATGCAAAAATTATTTTTAGAAGAATCGTCATTGTATCGAAATCGAACTGGATTCTGAAGCTTACAAGATATTTTCTGGGTCGGTTGGACATAAATATAGCAAGTCTGAAAATAACAGCATATGACTAAAACCAAGTTCAGGTTAATAACGAAAAAAGAAAAGAGATTTACGAAATATTTTTGGATGGATAGAATTATTTTTTACAACGCGGCGTCGTTCGCTTTCAGTACGCATAGATTCCAAAAATAAAATTATAAAGAAAATAAAATACCATACAGCATCATACTTACCATACTTTCAATTCAATATCTTTTCGCGATTTTTCCATTTGAAAATATAAATTCTGTCAAAATGGACTTAAAGATATAAAGCCATACTAATGTGAGTTCCATTTAAGGCTCATTTTGAAAAATCGATAACACATTTGAGAACTGAATAATATCACGGACCCGGGCAACGTTGGGCAGGTCAGCTAGTCCTTTAATAAGTTTAAAGATGCCTTAGTAAACAGTTTGAAAATTGCATAACACATTGAAAACCCAATTTCAGCAATTATCCTCTACAGTCGTAAAAATATTCGCATTCGTTTGCATAGTCCTGTATATAATC
Source organism: Maratus speculifer (assembly GCA_964019185.1). Taxonomy (NCBI): domain Eukaryota; kingdom Metazoa; phylum Arthropoda; class Arachnida; order Araneae; family Salticidae; genus Maratus; species Maratus speculifer. The sequence goes on along the minus strand of OZ025292.1, from coordinate 448,976,292 downwards.
TATAAATTTGTATCGATACTAAATAGTTAGCAAGAAATTTCTTTCAGTTAATAAATATAAGGATTCTGTGATTAAATAAAGCGAGAATTAGTATTCGAAATCTCAAGTATGAGTTCGAAATTTCAAATATTTGTTCAATGATTCACATTAGTAGGGCAGACGTTAAGAGTGATCATTTAAATATTTACTTCACCTGACAAATAAGCACTCAAAGCAGTGATTAAAACAATATTTTTTATATGAAACAAGCTATACCAACTTCCATGATATCCAAAGTTCCGTAGTTGAAAGCAATCTTTTTCGTCACCAATAGAAAAAAAAAAGATAGGCAAAAAGAGCGCATTAAAATATACATGAATATTATACAGGGTGTTTCAAAAATGACCGGTATATTTGAAAAATCAATAAAAACTAAATGAGCAGCGATAGAAATGCACCGTTTGTTGCAATATGCTTGGGGCAACAGTAAATTTTCAGGCAGTTGCAATTTTCAACAACAGATGGCGCTGCAGGCGATTTGAAAGATATAGAAGAAAATAAGTCTGTGAGTTCGCCATTCTGTAAGTCGTATTTCTGCTGTAAGCGTGTGCTGTTCACAGATTGCAAATTTGTTGTGAAAAAATGGTTTATTTCCGTATGTAAAGGTCGTACTTTAGATTTTTCCAGACTGCAGCGCCATCTGTTGTTGAAAATTGTAACTAATTTCGAAAGTTTGTCTGCCTGAAAATTTACTTTGTCCCAAGCATATTGCAACAAGCAGTGTACTTCTATCGCTGCCGATTCAGTTTATATTGATTTTTCAAATATACCGGTCATTTTTGAAACACCCTGTATGTCAGAAATTATCATGAATTAAAAAAAAAACTAAGAGGATACGGGACACATTTTAAAATATTTTTTTTAATTGAAATAAAATTTTGAAATTTTTTATGATGGTTAACTATATCATTTGTAAACAAAATCACTTGATAAAATTTCTCATAATTTTATCAATTTAACATTTATTAAAAAAGTGGAGGTAATTTAAAATCGTTATAACTCGAAATATTATTTGTAGAATTTTATTTTTATTTTTTTTTAAATAAACAAAAGTATGAAAGCTTTAATTTTCATTCAGCATTTTTGAAAATATTAATTTATATAAAAATTAAATATATTTAAAGTAAAAATTTGAAGGAAAAAATTCATATTTTTAAGCATATATGTATTCTTTTCAAATTTGCTGAAACAAAATTAAGGTAAAAGAATTGAAAAAGACATGTTCCAACTTTGGGACCATTTTTCTTTAACGGTTCTCGACTTATAGCAATTTAAATTGGAGAAACAGTGAAAAAACTGATCATTAAGAAAAACGAATTTTCACAAGAAGTAGTTTCCTTAACAACCATTGCTTAAAAACTAGATTTTTAAAACAAACCAAAACGTAAAATTGAATATTTCCTGTTCCAGTTACGATAGAAACATGATTTAAACATCATTTCAAGCAGCAAAAAAAAAAAAAAAAAAAAAAAAAAAAAAAAAAAATTAATGAAATGGAATATTTTTAGAAAATTCAAGGTTTTTGCGTCTCGGATCCCCTGGGTTAATACATTTAATTTTCAAATAATTAAATTCATATGGGAAAACTTAAAACTGCAATTGATTTTTAAAAAGTAATATTCTGTGTGACTCCTTAATTCAATTTCTTCTTAAATGACTAATGAATTAGCTACAATGATGAACATGGTGTCTAGGTATAGCAGTATGAGTATACGCTGCACAATGAGGTACCTTGCTACGCCCCCTAGCCACAAACTGTGAAATTAAAGTTATTATCACGAAAACCGAACAAGATACGAGGGCGGGGAGATAGTCATAAAGTTCTAGAGAGTCTTTGATTTAGTATGAAATGATGGCTCACATCTAAGACTATCTTTCGTAAAATTATCCATCTGCTTAATTACATGCAGAACTGTGGCAATAATTGGTGATGCACATTTATTAATAAAATTAACACGTTTGGGTTACACATGGTTTTAATTAGGTACTAAAATTAATTAGAAAATGCAGGTATATCATAGCTATAAGAGTTAATACCTAATAGAATTTAGTAAGCGCTTAAAAAAAAAGAAAAAAAAAGAAAGAAAGAAAAGAAAAGATAAAAATGAGAAGATAAAAATGCAGACTATATAAATTTTTTGTTTCACACTAGATGAAATGGGGAATGGAAAACAAAACACTTCAACAACAGTTTGCGAAGAGAAAACTGCGTCCAGGGCAAAGTTTAATCCCCCCCCCCCCACACACACACACACAGACACACCTTTCCCAATTTTCATTTGAACTCAACAAAATTGAAAAGTGCAAAAACAGAAACAAATTCTGTTAAATATATATTGTATTTCGCTTTTACCGTGCAACTTTAAGTTTAATTTTAACTCAAAATTTCAAAAAACTAAACAGCATAAAAGAAAATTGCACTGATATTTCGGCAAAGGGTACCTGGGAAGTGGATGCAGAAAAAGTGTATCTAAAAGATATAGCTATTTGGAACTTTTTCATATTACAAGAATGAAACTTCATGCTTCTTTTGAGAGTATATGTTTTTGCCAGAAATACAGACTCAGAAAAAAAAAATCCCAATATGTAAATATGCAATTTTGTTTTTTACAAAGAAAAAAAAAAAAAAAAAAAAAAAAAGGAAAAGGAGAAAAAAGAAAAGAAAAGAAAAAGAAAAAAAGAGTTTTGAAATATAAAATTGGCAGTCCTTAATTTCCGCGCCCATGGCGACTGTCCTCTTCGCCCTGTAATATACATGCGACGATATGCCTTTATTGAATTTACAGAATACTGTCAAAAATATATTTGAGACGGGCATTTCATCGACTTCATTTTTTATAAATAAGTGCAGTAAATGTTGTTGCCCCGCTTGTCATCGTCAGTGCTGTTTTAGATTCCATCTATGCTGATAAATGTTCACTTTTAAGCCTTTCAGGGGAAAATAAATTGTTTATGAAATTTTGGAATGATTGACTGCCACTAAAACTTACCAACAAATTAATTTTAAATTCAATAAATGCTTTTTTTTTTTCATTTACATTTTAAAAACAAAATTTTATTCCTACAAATCTGATGCAATTGTCAGAATCTGAAATTAAAATTAAATGGAATGAATATCATACCATCACCCGTCAGGGAGTTAAATAATGATAATTCTATGTTGCACGGATAGAGTGCATCATAATTTTAGAGATATTTAAGTGGGCGTGGTCAAAAATGTTAATGTTTGTAACTAACGCGAATCACAAGTTAGTTGAGGGGAAACGGAATTTAGGAATATGTATATGTAATACAGGATAAAAGTTTAACTTTTTGGGATAAAATAGTTTTTGTATAAATATAAAATGCATATACAAACTTCAATAATGCAACAAAAATAGAAACCCACCTTTAGAATACCAATTACACCGATTGTCGTAGGCGACTATTACATTTTTTTTTTATTGCTATATTTTTATATATTCTTTGTGGTATACTAGTGGAAATTTACATCACTTAGAAATAATAGTAGAAATAATAACAAAAATAATAATAATGCCATCTTTCGCTATTATAAGTTGTACAGATGCTATTATAAGTTGTACAGTTGTTGTCTCATGTATGGCCCATGGAATTAAACTCATTTAAAAAAACAAATGAACTTACATCGCAATGCTTTATAATTTTAACGTAATTTGAGAAACTTTTAAGTGTGAGATAGCCTTTTGAGTACTTTTTTCACTCAAAAGATGATAAGCAAATGTATGACTAATTTATATTTAATGTGTTTACTCCACTTTCATGAAATTCATCAGTAATGTTATAGATCAGATTTTTTTCTATTGACAATATAAAATAATAATAATAATAAGCAATAAAAGTACCACTATGGCAGATATGAATATTGTTTAGTGTAAATATCGCGTTAATGTAGAATTTAAGGAATAAAAATCGATTTTCTTTATTTTTTATATTGGGTAAAACCTGTGAAATTGAATCCGACTGCAATGCAATCCAGCCTTAAATGAAAATATTTTATGGCTTCCGACAATAAAATGGGACTGTAGCACAATCCGAAAATATTTTATGGTTCCCGAGAATGAAAACTAATTCAATCATTCCTGTTAAAACATTTTACTACAGTAAAATTCATTTAAGAAAACCTAATCAAAAGTCCTTACACTCCTTACAGTTGTTTTCTTACGCTCAAAAACTCTAAAACTATAAAGTAAAATTTAAATGAATTAATTAAAGTATGTTAAAAAAGTAAATATATATATATATATATATATATATATAGTACGTAATAAAGGCCAAACTTTCACAGAAAGTTATTTAAGAAAATATAAATTATAGACTAACAATAAGTATAATAAAAAGTATAATTAAAAAGTAATGTTGTAGAATTGCACAAATTTGAGTATTTGAGAGTCAAGTAAAAAGTCTCTTTATGGAAAAGACACTGACTTACCTCTCAAAACCTTCAAATTATGAAGTAACCTATGAGGCTTTAAATGTGAAATGGCCGCTTGAGTATCTACTCCAGCCGGCAGATATCCGCTCAAAACAGTGATTAACAAAATAATTTTCATGTGACGAACTATACCGACTTCCATGACATTCGTCCGAGTGTCATAGTTGAAAGAGATCCTTTTTCACTGCCAATAGAAAAAAAAAATAAAGACGAAGAAATTAGAGTAAAAAGGAGGGCACTAAGACACACATGGATATTGTGTGGCGGAAACATTGTGTTTTTTTTTTTTTTTTTTTTTTTTTTTTTTTTGGAAAAAAGATCATGGGCCGTTCAATGGGCAGATGGGTCACACTTCATGGTTCCACGATTTTATCAGAAGATGAGACCGAGACATTCTGGAAAAAAGTGTGAGGTAAGAGAAAGGGATGATTGTGGGATATCAAGAGTAATGAATGTGAGAAAAATAACATGTAATGTCTTTGAAATTACACAGGTTTTAGATTGCATCGGAATAATTTTTAACGGTTGGGATATTTCTGTTTTGTTTTCTCAGCTTCTTGAGTAAAGGAGTAATAGAGTAGAAAATTTTAATACAATATATTGAAGACATGATAATAGTAATTTGAAATTCAATTTACGGATGAAGTATATGTGTTTTGGAGTTATTATGTAAATTAGAAAGATTTCAAGTTTTCTTTTAGTGTAATTTCATATGCATTTGATTAATAAACAGATGGCACAAATATATTTGTGTACTAGTTTAGAAATATAACCACAATCCTAAGCCATAGGCGTGGCCAGCCTTTTGAACGGGGGGGGGGGGGGTGCCCAAATTTTTTAACCTGAACATGTTGGGTACAAACAATATCTTATGTAATAAAGCCTAATAAAACAGAACCCCTTAAAAGCTATCAAGTTTACATTTTAGACAGGTTTTTATTAGCTGAAGGTATAATTGTATGGTACTTTTTTTTTTAAACGGACCCAAATGCAATTTTTCATTGCGCGAAGAAGGATGAGAAGTTGCTCAAAAATAAATCTAATGGATAAGAAAAAGATATATAAACACAGATAAAAGATGGTAGATATAAAACAAAAATATTCGTAAACAGAAATCTGTAAGTATCACAAATTTTCATTTCAAACAGCAATGAAATACTAAAATAAATAAACACGACTTTATTTCTCTCGTCATTTTGATCAAAGTAGCAATAGAGTAACTTGTAAAGGGAATACGTACACAATTTAAAGTGGAAAAGAGTTCTTCCAATCTTTCTACACATGAATAAATACATTTTTCCAATTAAAAAAAAAAAGAGCCCGTCTCTTCTCTATAACATGTTCTTTTTAAAAATGTCAAAATATGGCCGCAAAAAACGAAACTTAACCAATCCACAGACCATTCCCCATTAGAGATATTTTCGGGCTCGTTTTCTGGGGCCCGGGTCCTCCCGAGATCGACGGTTTTAAATCCGAACCCGAAAGATTTTTTGTTACCAGACCTGGAGCCCGATACAAAAAATATACAAAACAAAATTGTATGGTATTTATGGTATTAAAATTTTTTATTATGTTAATTATTTATTTTTGTTTATTATTATTGTGTTATAAATTTATTATTATAGTATTAAAAATTTCTTACACAGATAAAATTGTTAAATGAAAATTTAAATACAATCTTATCAAAATCCGTATCAAATAAAAATACAGTTCACTCTTAAAATTAATCTCAAATTTTTCCCTAATTTAAAAAGTAAATTTCATGTACATGTTTGTGACTTAATGAATAAATGCATGAAATTTGCAGAAATAACTATTTGTAATCTGGCGAATCGAACAACACTTTTCAATTTTCTGTAAAAAATGTACAACTTTAATTATAACATATTCCTTTCTCATAATAATCTTCTGTGATTGATAGGTGCCTGAAAATCAACGTGAAATTAAAAAAATGATTTTATTATCTTAAAGGTCCGATGCTTTTATAGGAAAAGAGGAAACACTGAACAATTGTTTTATATCAGAATAACATAATAATTATTTTTACTTACGCAGGAAAGTTGACTTCGAAAATATATATCGTCTTCAGTATGAACATACTTCTTGTTGACAAATAGAACCACTAATTTTCATATGAAAAACGACTATGACTCGTGCACAATAGAAGATTAAACAATTTGCAAACCTCCAGCTAATTTTCGTCTATTAATAACAGAAGAAAGTACTATCTTCAGGTTATGTAACCAAATAATAAATAAATAAATAAACGATTTTATTAAAAAATATATGCTAACGGAAAGCCAACAAAAAGCAAATTCATATTTATGTTTATTTTGATTGGCACCATTCAGTAGGTCGTCGTCGGAAATTATGTAGACATAAATCTGTAATTATCACAAATTTTCATTTGAAATAGCAAGGAAATGTTAAAATAAATAAACATTAATTCAATTCCCCGTCATTTTGATCTAAATGACTTATTTGAAAAGGAATAAGTACGCAATTTTAAATGGAAAATTTTTTTTTCAAAATTTTTTGTGCATGAATAAATATAATTTTTCGGTTTCAGAAAAAATGAGCCCGCGCCCGAAGATTAGAATAAAAATTGAGCCCGAGACCGTACCAGGCCCAGGCTGAGCCCATTTTATCTCTATTCCCCATTTTAATTTGAATCTTGCGTATCATTATTTCTGATTTTCAAAGGAAGCAGATTTGTGAGACCCCTCCGTTCCCCATACTAATCACTCGGTGGGGGGATTATCATTTCACATCTGTATTTCCTTTCCTTTTCTTTCTTTTTTTTTTCCTATCTAGACTTTAGATTACAAAAGCAAAGATATAAATAGTTTCTATCCTTATCGAGAATTTGCGCGATAATTTCTTAAAGAATTGCAAAAACATGCATGAGAAAGAACGGCGTTAAAATAACTTCCATAAACAAAAGACATTAAATTGGGATTATAAAAAACAACTTTTTGACTTACTGTGACTAATACAGATTCTAGTAAATGTTCTAATTTTAAAAAAGATAAACAAAATAATTTAAAAAAAAGAATGTAGGTCTTTTCTTTTATTACATTTCAAAACAAAGACTGTTAGTTTTGAGTAACTAATTGAACTAACTTGGCTTTCAGATTTCTTCTTTTTTCTTTTATAAATTTCGATTTTGTAAAATAATCAAGCTTGGGTCTGCGCGAGCGGGGGGGGGGGGGGCACCCTCCCCCCTGGCTACGCGCATGAAAGCTATTGCCAAAGAATGGAGGGTTATAGTAAAAATTCATTTTCAGCAACCACTGTCCATAGACGGTAATGTAAACAAATTCTTTCGCGCAACCCTGTATATGATTTGATGATGCACTAAATTCGTTTTTAAATCCATATTACAATTGAAAGTATACATTCAGCAGTTATGGTTATTAGTTGATCATATAACTGAAATCGTTCTACTGTCTAAGTGAATAAACAATAAATTCTACGTACTCGGTAATTTATAAAATAAATGTTCTTGTGCATCTCAGTAATATATAACAATTTCATTGAAATAGTACAGCATCATTAAATTACAAAGAAAACTATTTTCTCCATAAATAATAATGCAATGGAATACTTTTGTGCTTCTCTATAAACATACTATAACTGCTACTTATTCTATACTCAATATGCCTCAATATACTCTTTCTTGCCTTTCACTTCAGTAATACATATCGATTTCATCATGTTTGAAAATAGTGCAACACCGTTAAAATGTACCGAAGACGATTTTTCTCTATTGACCATAGTGTTTCAGAATACTTTTGAGTGTCTCTGTAAAAGAATTGTAATTTTTACTGTAAACTCGGGTTACTTTGTCACGTTTCAAAAATATTTTTGTACATAACTTTTTAATTCTGCAAATTCGAGTCTCAAAAAAAAAAAAAAAAAAAAAAAAAATACAGGCGTATTGATACAGCGATTCCCTTCAACATCAAAGCAGATTCAAATTTGTACGAGAAGTATTGTAAACAAAGAAAATCATAAAAAGAATAACAAAGTTACTCCGGCTTTGGGGTAACTTTGTCACCTAACTACGAATATGCTTTAAATGCTTGTAACAGACGATTTATTTCAAAGTTATCTCAGACATCGATGTAAAAATATAAAAGCATACCCCTTAGGTCACCTAGGAGTATTTGTACGATAAAATTAGACAATTTATTGGGAAAAATATGATTTTCCATTTTTTTTCTTTTTGGTCTAGGTGAAAACGTTGATCATATCATCACCTGAGGGGGGGGGGTGTTGTTAATTAATATAGTGATACTAATATTCTTCCAATTAAAGTATTTTTTAATTGCCATCTTAACACCGTGATTGGGGCCCCTGTCCTCGCTCGAGGAAACGCTCGCGAGCTAATGCTGTTCCTATGGGGAAGCATTTTTCTAATAACTCTTTCGCATTTTGACATTTTTGAATAATTTTTTTTGCATTGGATAGCTGAGGTGAATTGCCGACAGCGCACCTTTTTTACTTTTTCGATTTTGGTTGCAGACATTTTTTTAAAAAAGCATTTTCAGTTTCGAAACCGGTTTTGAAAGTGAAACTAACTTTGTAAAAAATATCTGCAACCAAAATCGAAAAAGTAAAAAAGGTGCGCTGTCGGCATGCACCTCAGTTAACCAACGCAAAAAAAAAAAAATTCAAAATTGTCAAAATGCGAAAGAGTTATTAGAAAAATGCTTCCCCATAGGAATAGCATTAGCTCGCGAGCGTTTTCTCGAGCGAGGACAGGGGCCTTAAGGGAAAATCCCAGTCAGCCACGACCCCCTAGGTCTTGCAAATCAACTGCTCTTCTTCATGAATAAGAGTTATTGGACGACCCTCAGACTTAATGTGTATTCCATGGCACTTATTGATAAAAGTACTGCGTAGTATTTGTTATTTTGCAGAAACTAGGGGTTTTTTTTTACTTATGCTAGTATTAATAGCTACCACTGCGTTTGCCACCCTCTCTTCAGTAATTGCGACAATTCCGGTCCTATAGTGTTTTTTCGTAGCCCTTCATTTTTCACTTACTGGCTATAAGATCTGCATGTAAACAAAGAGTTAATCATATGCATAAAGCACACTAATATATACATATAAAAACAGAATAAACCTAACAAGGTGTCAATGTTATCCCGGAGTATCAAAGTAGCCCCGATTTGCGGTACTTATTTTATACTCTATATAAAAACATAGACGCTACAGAAACACATAAGGTGCTGTCGTTCACCTCTGTTACACATTTCTATTCTACTACGCATTAAATAGTTTTACAGTATTAAAATGCATTGAAAATATTTTTTTCATATTGACAGTAATGTTACTTTTGAATATTTCTGTAAAGAAACCATAAACGGCATACAGTCATTTTCATGCCATGATAAATTTCAATAACATACATTAATTACACGGCAATTCGAGTTTATTTATGCGACTTAGAGCGCGGACAGGCATACGGATAGACGAACCGTAAATACATATTCATAAACACATTTCAACTATCTTGAAAAATGTTAAAAACTAAAACACGTGATTGAGTGAGATCGAAGATAGCACAAAGGGGTTTCGTTTAGTATTACTTTCAAAGCATTTTTTCTTTAATTAATAAATCCAAGTCGTTAATTTATAATTATTAAATCCAGATCATTTTTAATAACAACATAAATGGCAGTATCATTGAATTAAATTATAAAATTATTACAATTGGAAGATATTTTTTATGAATTTAAAAATATTCAAGAACTGTTTTTCATTCAATTGTAATATCATACGTTTGTATATCTGAAAAACATATTTAATTGCGTGATTTAATTTTAGCTAAAAAAACGAAACCTTTAAAATGGAGAAAAAAATACAAAAGCTTTTTTTAATTAAATCTACCTAACAATGAAATGTAGCTAATATAAATTTCGCAATTTAACAAAACAAAAAAAAAATCTGTAAAATTGATTTATGAGATAAGGGAACCCTGGTGAATTAAACTAGTTTTTTTAAACTGCAACAACGAGTATCGAACAGGAAATTTTTAGATTAGCAATCAACATAGAGATCTGCACCCCCCTTAATTTCCAGGCCCACACTGGCCCATTCAGAAACCAGTGAAAACAGATTCGGCCCAACTCAATTTCTTCAAAATATTCCGATCTTTCGCGGCATAATATTAAGATTCTTTTAATGATTTCTGCATAAGTAGTTATGGAGAAATTTTACAGTATATTTTAAATTACTATGTGTTCTCAAAATAGAAAATACGCAATATAACAACATTAATGATCATTTAGACGCATAGACTTTTCAACATTCAAATAAAGATTCATTTAAACAAACGGTCAAGTGTGAGGCATTATTCGCGTTCCAAGGTTTCCGTACAATACATATATGGATTATTAAATGTATTATTAAAAAAACGTTGCTAAGACAATAATAATATTTTGAAAAAAACCTATAATGTAGGATGGTGTTATATATTACTAGAAAAGGATACTACTTGTTTAACCCGTTGACCAGATAACTATCGCCACACTATAAGATTAAGTGTCAGCAATGCACGATCGTATACGTCACATTCACTTCACATTAAATACGAAACACATGCTTGTTATGTCATCAATAGAGATGTAAATTTTCCGGAAAAATATAAGTGGGGAAAAAAACGGAAAAATTGGAAAAATTGATTTTTCATGACTGTTTCTCCCAAATGAATTATATTTTCTTAGAGAATATTAAATAATAAACATTTTTTCCCATTTATATATATTAAATGAAAATTATTTTCACTTTATATTACAAAATAAAAAGAAAGTAGCAAAGCTTGCTTTTAAAAGTTTAGTTTTTTTTTCAACAGCCTAAGAATTTTTATTAAATGCTATTGTTTGTTATATCATATCTCTGTTGAAATGATTTTTCAGTTACATGTTTAACTACCAATTGACCTAATGTAAAAACCTGAGCCAATATGTCTGCAGTTTGGAATGAAATAAATTATGCATTCCATTTACATAAGTATAGTTTTTAAGTAAATGATACTAGTTTAAAGAAATTATTGCAGTTTTGTCATTATTATGAATATCAGTATTCAAAAATTCCATTGTTTGTTTAAGAAATTTATATTTTTACACTATTACTTTTTTTTCGTAGAATTATAATTTTATTTTCTTTATAAAATATGTTTAGTTTTGGTATAGCTTTCCAATCTCAACTCTAAGTTTTGATTTAGTTTTATAATCTAAATTCAAACAAAACTAAGTTTTACTTTGGCTTACCCAGGTCTGCAACTAAAAAATAGCGTAGGATTTATTTATTGACTGTTAGATTTTTACTCACTAAAACCAGATTTTTTTTTTTTTTTTTTTTTTTTTTTTTGTTTTTTTGTTTTTTTGTTTAAGTTTAATTAAATGCATTTTTTTTTCTTTTTACCCTGAAATCTGGTATTCTATTCTTGAGTAAGAAACCATATTCAATAATGTTTCCACATGGTAATTTTATATTTCTAAGAGTGGAGCTCAAAAGTTATGAAAACAGAACACTACAAATAGAAAATGCTCACTATTTGAGGAATTAACAAAAGCAGTTACATACAGAGATAAACTTCTACTGTGCTTTAGAAAACTACAAAAATTTAAAGTTTAATCAAGAGGGAAAGTATAATTTGAAACATAGTTATTTGTAATATTTTTTTTTTTTTTTTTTTTTTTTAATCGCAGTTGTACTTTTTTAATGTAAACTGCCCATGTTTTTGCAACATTACTGTACATTATGGAGCCAAAATGGAGGTCAATTTTAGATTCAACACCTTGAAAAAACATTCAATTAATCAGCTATAACAAAATCTTGAAAAATGCAGCATAGTAGTACCACCTATAGGGCAATTTACACCAAAAACTAAACAACATTAATGTATATCAGAAACTGTCTAAAGCTGTAGTTTGATTTTTTTAAAAAAATCGTCCTTGAGGTAAAGCTATTGCGATAATCATGAATAATGCAGCATAGCAGCGTCATCTGTTGAGCAATTTACACCAAAAAGTAATGAGCACGAAGTTATGTCAAAGATTAACTTAATCTGAAATTTTATAAAAATACATACATTAGTTTGAAATAGAACTATTGTGGAAATTATGAATAATGCAGCATAGCAGCGCCATCGGTTTGGCAATATACACTAACAACTAAACATCTCCGGGTTTATATCAAGGTGTAACTGAATCTAAAGTTTTGTGAAATTATGTGCTTCAGTTCTTGAGATAGTGCCCATAAAATTTGTCATATACAGACTCACAGAGTGACAGATATTTTCCAAAAATCATCAAAACGTGTTCATAACTTTCTAAAACTTTTAAATACACCAACAACTGGAAGTCAAAATTTTCTCGAATTCAATACTTACTTCTTGAAAAGATAGATTAAAGTAATAAATGTATACTTCAAAATTTTATGTTAATTTTTTTATTTTATCATTTCCATTAATAGGCATATTATTGCAATAATTTTACACATGAATTAATTTTTAAAAAGAGAAGCTGCATTTAATTACATATCTAGATTTTTTTTTTTTTTTCATGTAATCAAGTTTTTGTGAAATTGTGAACTTTTTGTATATACTTGTACAAAATATATTCAGAATTTTTTAATAAAAAATTATTACTATATTTAGGCTCCTATTTAGACATTTTAAATAAGGTTATTTACATACATATATGCAACTTAATAAGATTCAGCTGCTGTATGGCGTAAGATTTTTTTTTTCTTCAATCACTGCATTTGCAAAAGATTCAATTTGTTGATTAAACTTTTTCTGAAATGTCTATTTTCAAGAGAAATTTTGCAAAGAGTCTTGTGTTTCAAACAAGAAAAAAACATGAAGGATCCTTTCAAGTCTTCTCAAACAGATTTCTGCTCAGAGATCAGATTACCCACATTAAAATTTTCATGTGAGACACTCAACATAAAAATAAATAAAATAAAAAGTATGAGAATGTAGCTATTACAAAATTTTCACTACATTATTTCATAAATAAAATTTCAATTTTTCCAGTTCGGAAAAATTGAAAAATAAGCCTTCGGAAAAAAACCGAAAAAAACCGTTTTTTTCCCCAATTTTTCCGGATTTTTTCCGAGGATTCCCATCTCTAGTCATCAAGTAATTTTTAATTCGACATTTTGGTTATATTTTTATTAATATTTTACTAATTTATTTCTCCTTTCGTTATTTAAATAAAAATTATATGAATTTGCATAATTTGGTAAAATTGGTCGACGGGCTAATCAAGTTGCACCTAGAAAAGTGTGAATTGGTATACCATAAAAATTCAAAGAGCCTAAGTAATATCAAATATTGCTATTCTGTACAACACATTTTTTTTTTCATTCTTATCCTAATCTTTATTAACTACAGTCGAGTCTCCCAATAACGAAACTCCATACATCGAATTTCTCTATCTAACGAATTTTTAGTTGGAACTGTTCCCTTTTCGCGTGATTACATTAAAAACAGTCTCTATATAGCGAAATATCTATCTCCATATAACGAATTTTTTCATAAATTGGTCTTAATTTATTCAGTTTTATAAACGCTTCGAAATCATATGGAATCAATTTTCCATCACTTATTTTTGGTTTGTGGTTCGGTGCTGAGTTTTTTTTTTTTAATTACTTCTCTTCTTGTTCTTTAAATCCAACGAATTCATCCCATCTCCCACACATCTTTCCACATCCTTCTCAAAACAGAGTCATTTGGATTATTACACATTTAAGAGAGAAATCAATGAGAGGTACATAAGAGAGGCCTTCAAATGGATGAAAATGTTAACTACAATTTTTCATTCCTTGCTAAAATTTAAGCTTTTTTGAGAGCGTAACAGATTTAAAATCAAAACAACAAAAAATTATAGATTTCTTCGTTTGAAATTAATGCAAGTCTTCCTTATTTGATTTTCATTAATGCTTTCAAATAAATGTCTGTTCTCTTTTTTGAAACAGCTTAAATAATTAAGAAATAAAATGTTAGGTTAAAATTTACTTTTAAACATTTCAAATGCTTAATTAAAAAGATCAAAAATAATATTTTTTCAAAATTTACATATTAAATATGATTTTTAACATCATTCTCTATACATCGAATTTCTCTATATAACGAATTTTTTACTGGAACGATGGACTCGACTGTATTTGGAAAAAATAGTTGTTGTTCTCGGTAGAGAATTGGGAAATCTAAAGTATATCCCAGTCTTTTAACTGGTTGAATTCCGCAACTTACTTAATTTTATTAACTATTTCGAAAAAATAGTTGTTATTCTCGGTAAAGAATTGGGAAATCTAAAGTAATATCTAAATCTTTTAATAATGGTTGAATTCCGCATATTATTTTATTTTATTGGTTTTCTGATCGGTCGATGTTTAATGTTCAAAATTGGAATACTTCTGCTTTTTATTTTTCTGATTGGCCCAAGTTTAATGTCTAAAAATGGAATACTTTTGTTTTTTATTTTATTTGTTTTCTGATTGGTCCAAGTTTAATGTCCAAAAACTGAATACTTCTGTTGCCACGATAACAAAAAGAGTAATTCGCGTTTGAAATGAAATAGACGCCCTCTCACGTACAAAGTCTGAAACGAAATAGAACTGATACCGTGAGCATCTTCCGCTGAAATCAGTGTTTAAAAGGCCGATAAATAAATAAACAGTTCTATAATAAATAAATAAATAAACAGTTCTATAACGCACGCAACGTTGGGTTCTTTGTATTAAAATTATCTAAAATCAAAATTTTATACACAAAGTTTAGATCTATAATATAAAAAAGTACATTTGACTTATTCATGGCAAAATAACATGACAGCAACACAATGCTTGCATGATTCGCTTGCTCCAGCTTTGCAAGAGCAAGAAATTTTTTTTATTTTCAAATTTTCCAGCATCTAGAAATTCTAAAATTGTCGATATTTGTAATTTATCTCCCATAATTAAATAAAAAAGATAAAAAAAACTGCACTTTAAATAGCTCTTTAAACGGGTTTCGCTATGCTACAGCATGGAACAAACAGCACTACGTAAACAAACGATTATCAGGTCTATACAACGCCACATTTCGGTCATTGCAAACGCGAATAAAAACTTTAAAAAAATTAATAATTTAAAAACAAATTGTGATAGAGATTTCAAGCAAATTTCATTAAAAAAGTGCATTTTCTTTCTCTACGCAACGGTGTAAAAATTTAAAATGTGCAGTGTTAAGAAGTTGACAAATTTGCAGTTCCAAAAAATTGTAAAGCTGAAATTTCAATTAAAATTTGTTCGTGATGGGTCCAGGAATATTAATGTTTAATCCATGTCGTACGTAATAGGAGGCGTTCAGAAGTCAGTCTAATTAAAAGTGCTATTACACGTGTCGTGCTGCAGGCATCTCCATGTTATCCCATGAGACCAGGAGAGTCGCTTGGTAGCGCGCGATTCTCTTTTGTCGGAGCGTCTTTGACGCGTGGAACGAAGCGAGTTGCTAGTAAGAGCCAATCAAATGCTTGGAAATCCAAATGATGGTAAAGACTCTTCTCGAACAGCCGATGAAATGCTTAGAAAACGAAACAACTCAGGCGATTTTTGTCGCTTGAAATTTTTACGTGTAATAGCACTTTAACTCCATCAAATAAAAATGCACATTTTAAACAGTTAAAGTTGTCTATCTTTAACCTACTGTTTTTTTTTTTTTGTTTTTTTTTTGTGTGTGTAGGAATATTAATGTTTAATGCACGGCGTACGTAATATGTGACTTGTTATAATCATCTTAAAAATGATGTTTAAAAATTATTATTATTAATTTAAATATAGAATTTATTTATAAGTCTCTAAAATTTGAGGCTTTGAAAATATGCTTGTCCAAATAGGCGTTGTAATTTGTTAAATTACAATTTTATTTATTTATTTATTTTTTTATGATTTTAATTCGGTATTGACAATAAAGCGAATGCTTATTTAAATTTTATTTGACATTTCATAAAAATAAATTTAGCATGGTAATAATCTTTTCTTTTTAGAGTACAGTTAAAACAAAATCCTTGTTAGTTTAAACTTGGCGTTGTGCTAAAAAGAGATGGGAAGATGACATCGTTCCACACTTGCACAGGTAACAGGTTTCAACTACCTGTTATTCTTGTAATGTATAACTAATCGATAGGTATATTGTCAACAGCCATTTTAATTAGAAGACTTTTAACTAAGACACCTTGAATAATTTTGGGACATAAGAATAAATGCTGTTTTATGTTCAGATAAATCTACACCATTAAAATCAGCTTGGAGTTAAAAATTTAATTTTTGCAAGACGAAAACTTACTTAATTATACTACTTTGCATTTCACGCATTATTAGCGTTTTCTTGCTCTAAAAACGCGTTTTTCATTGTTGAAAATTCCATAAGTATCATAACTCAGTAAGTTTTGCCAGTAGATTTTTTTTTTTTCTGTTTTACTTGTTAAAACACATATATTTTTTTCTAAATAAAAGTTATAAGAAATCGTATAACCTATAGAACATTGTATAAAATATGTAATTTCTTAACTATTTAAAAAATAATTATTTTAATGTAAATTGATTTTTATATGATTGCAGAAGAAATTTTAAAACATTTTGCAACTGATACTATGCTTCTAAAACTAACGGTTTAGAAATTAACTTTTTCTAAATGATAATAAGAAATATCCTCCATAAAAATTGACAGTTTTAATAACACGATTTTTTAAAAACAGAAAGTTGATCTTCATTTCGTTGATATCTTGACTTGAAGTCTGAAATTGGACTTCCTCGAAGCCATATCTATCAAAGCATATTCAAAGTTTATCTTACAAGAACACGAAACATTATTTATACATTTTTAATCAAATGTCATTCCTCTAATAAATTTCGTATGTACAAGTATTTTATTCAAATTAATTACAGCTGCATTAAAATTAAGTGCCCTTACGAGGCCTTTTTTTTCATTTTTTAGTAAAATACAATTACAGAAATAATGTTTTCCAGTTCTCATTTTCTAAGAATGAAATAATGACAAAAAAATAATAAACATTTAATAATAATAATAATAATTATAGAGTAAGAATACCCTTCCCTCCCTCTCCCAAATATCATGAGTACATAGTAATATCCCTTTTAAATATTCAAATTTAAAGAATTGCCACTTTTTCACCCATCTAACTACACCATCCAAAGATTATGTCCCATTCGATAAAACAGCTTTTTATCAACAATTAAATCTGTGAATCTCTTTCATTCCATTTTTAAAGTACAGATTCCTTCCCATTAAAATTGTGAGCAAAGATGGCTGACATTATCTCCTTGCCTTTTAATAACCTACAACCATCACTCACTCACCGTAATTTCGGGTGTATAAGCCGCAGATCAAAGAATTCTTTTTCGACCCAGAATTTTTTAAGAAACAAATATAACTAGTTAGATCGCCGTAAATATTTGTCATCAATAACTAAATCAGATTTCTGGGTCTAAAAAGAATTGTTTGATCCGCGGCTTATACACCCGAAATTAAGGTACTTCTATTCTTCACATACTTTAAGACCGCTGTCCTCACTCGAGGAAACGCTCGCGAGCTAATGCTATTCCTATGGGGAAGTATTTTTCTAGTAACTCTTTCGCATTTTGACATTTTTAAATACTTTTTTTTGCATTGGACAGCTGAGGGGCATGCCGACAGCGCACCTTTTTTACTTTTTCGATTTTGATTGCAGATATTTTTTACATAGTTAGTTTCACTTTCAAAACCGGTTTCGAAACTGAAAGTGCTTTTTAAAAAAATATCTGCAACCAAAATCGAAAAAGTGAAAAAGGTGCGCAATCGGCATGCCCCTCAGCTATCCAATGCAAAAAAAAAAAAAAAAAAAAAAAAATTATTCAAAAATGTCAAAATGCGAAAGAGTTACTAGAAAAAAGCTTCCCCACAGGAATAGCATTAGCTCGCGAGCTTTCCTCGAGCGAGGACAGGAGCCTTAAGATCAAAAATACATTTTCCCCCATTTCATTTCCAATATTCCAACCATATGTTTGAATAAATGTGGTTTTCATTAATTCAACCATTGTTTGAATAAATGCGGTTTTCATTGTTCTAAAAACTGACTCTGTTGTTTTAATCCTTGTAACTGTGGGCATTATGAAACATTCAAAAGATAAAATAACTTTTGACAAGAATCAAAGCCAGATGTTTTTAAACAGTGTTGAATTCAGACACTTTTCTCCGGGAGGGATTTCTGCAAGGGGGGACTTTGTAGAATTCTGTGGGGGAAATTTCACTTTTTGACCATTGAAAACACAGAATCTCAAATTTTCTGGGGGGGGGGAGGAATGTCCCCCCGGGCCAACACTGTTTTTAAATATCTATACAATACCAAATCTACCAATATACATTAGTGAACAACTAATAGCTTTTGAGATTTTATCAGGTGATCTTTTAAGATAACAAATAGACAATGAGATTACCACAAACTAAAATTTCCAAATTTTGTATTCCACAGTTTTGGATTACAAGAACATCATTGGATTAAGTCACGTGTTAGAGAAAATTCGTTTAGTGGATCATTTTTGGGCCATTGTGGGTCACGCTAATTGTATCTAGAAAAAGACTTGCTCGATTTTGACTAAATTTTGTATTCTATAGTTTTCGGAGATGAGAAAATCATTGGACTAGGTCACATGTTCAAGAAAATTCGATTAATGGGTCATTTTGGGTAAAGGTCAAGACTACGAGTCAATCAAATTTTATCTGGAAAACGGCTCTAACGAATTTGATAAATTTTTGTGTGCTGTTATTGATGAACTCTAAAAGGTATTGGGTTTGATCGCATGTTCAAGAAAATTCGATTAGTGGGTCTATTTGAGTCACTATGGTGCGGGTTAAGTTAATTGTATAAAAAAACGGCTGAAATAATAGTGACAAAATTTTGATGATGACAAAGCTAATTATATCTAAAATATGGCTTTAACGAACTTTAACATAATTTTATATTTTACCTGTTTCAACCTTCATAAAACCACTGGGCTGGGTCCCATGTTTGAGAAAATTATATTAGTGGATCATTTTTAGATTCACTGCAGGTCGAGCTAATTTTATTTAAGAAATGGTTTGAACGATTTTGACTAACTTTTATATCCCTGTTTTTGTTTACAGGAAGACCATTGAGCTAAGTCACATGTTGGAACAAATTTGATTAGTGGGTCATTTTGGGTAATAAGGATTAGGGTCATGAGAATATGCCAACAACCAATCAGTTGGCAATATTTGAAAAAATATTGGCGACATTCGTCCAGAAAATCAACAATTAAGATTATGAAAGCCAAAACACGTACTTGGTGCCAAATGAAAGAATACTGCCAAATTTGGCAAAAGAATATTTTCTTTCAAAACATGAAGAAATTTCATAAGACATTCTTAATAAAAAACCGTGATTAAGCAAATTAGTGTCGAGTTGAAAATGCGATTTGTATTGATGTTCTTTCGTTTCAAATTTTTAAATGTAAAATTTATGAATATGTACCTACATTATAGTTTTCTTATTGATTGCTTTTCTAAGTAATACTATTATAAATAACATTTTTTATACAGAGAAAATGATACAGTGAGAATATTATATCGAGATGTACACAAAGTTAAGTTTGACCGAGCTAAGCTCGGTCTTGCCTGCTAGTATATATTTATATTTTTTAAATGAATTGGCAAGTTTAAAATTGTATTTTCATGCACCCAAAGGTACAAAAAAACATGGAGGATTAACTAGGGGCAGTCCTCAATGGCCAAATCGGGATTTTGTTGAGAGTAGTGTCGTTGGAAAGCAATTAACATCCCAATGCTACTAGTGAACAGTTATAGGCCAATGTATTTTTGTCATTTATTGATTTCTTATTGATTGAAGAAAGTAACAAATAAATAAATAAGAGTCTCTTACACATTTTTTAAATTGATAAATAAAAATTATAGCATCACAACAAATCAAAAAATATTTATTTACATGAAAAAATAG
Source organism: Maratus speculifer (assembly GCA_964019185.1). Taxonomy (NCBI): domain Eukaryota; kingdom Metazoa; phylum Arthropoda; class Arachnida; order Araneae; family Salticidae; genus Maratus; species Maratus speculifer. Next base: position 448,955,763 of record OZ025292.1, on the reverse strand, counting down.
ATAAAATTATTCATCAAATTAGTATACATTTCGAACATATGCTTTCATAATTTTCACATCTTCTAATGGCTTGTCATTGTTATCTGTCGGTACTTTGGAAATTCTTTGAACAACATGCATCCCACTATTGACTCGTCCAAATATGGCATGTTTACCGTCCAACCACTGACACGGAGCAAGTGTGATGAAGAACTGACTACCATTTGTGTTAGGCCCAGAATTTGCCATGGAGAGAATCCCTGCACCTTTAGAAAAAGAAAAAAAAAATCATAAATATATATCTGTTTTTATCAAGTTTTAAAAATTCTATAGATAACAAGTATTTAAAATGGTAAATATTTTAATTTTTTATTCTGAAAGCACACAATATCATAACTTTTCCGCTTTTTTTTAATTCTCCGACTTTAAAGATCACAAAGAATATTTTAAATAAATGCTATTTTTACTGTAGCTCTCAAATGTAAACAATGATGCAGTTGTAAAAAAAGAAAATAAACAGAGCGTATACCCTATACCTTTCTCAAGAAACAGAGGGTATAAGGTGTTCCTTAAAAAAAATCCAGAAGATAAATGCTCTATACCCCTGTATACCCTCCAATACATTCCTAAATGTAAAGAATCACTTTAGTCAAATTCTCTATAAGATAAATTCTCACATTTTTTAAATTTCATTTAGGAGGAACTGGGGTACATTGATACTTGGGGCACATTGATACACCCCCTGTACAGCACACAGGGTCATTACAGGAAGTTTCACAACAGCTCCAAAAGGTGATACTAGAACACTCAACTATATACAGAAAGTTTTGGAATGATTCAATAGTTTGATGAAATGGGATGGGTGATTAATTGTTTTTGTAGGTCAAAAGTAAATTTGAGTTGTACAATTGAAATGGTATTATACAACTGTTCCAGTATTTTCAACCAAAAAGAATACCCTCCCTGGCAAGTAACGCTAATCTTTATCAGTTCCTCATTCTTTATTGTTAGATAAATTATGATGTGTTGGATTTTGACTCATTTTATTTAAAATGGCTGCATGGGGCACAATGATACAGTCTTTGTCGGGGCACATTGATACAACCTAAATCTTTTTCTAGTTCATTTTTTCATTACCTTTTATTTTTATTTTTACCATACACTCCTTAATTCAACCATTTTTAGTCAAAAAGTTCTACTATTAGTTTTTATTAAAGTGAAATAGCTCTAATTTCTTTATATTAGAACATTTTATAGTATTTTTGCAAACAGAAGACGTACAAACTTACACAATATCTAGTGCTAGTAGAATTAACAAAAGAAATGGATGGCAGCCTGGCAAATCTCAAATTTATATCGATTCTCCAGAGAAAAAAGTATTATCGACATGAGAAATGTTAAGTAAGAGAAACAAGCTGCAGAACAGTACATGATAATTATATTATAAACATAATTTTTAATATAATTATCCTTTATTTTCTGTTTGTAAACCGATTTATAAACCGAAAACCTGGTAATTCTTTCACCTTTCCTAAGAAAGAAGATAATTCTGGGGTTAAAGTGCCAGATATGACAAAGTTACCACAGCCAACAAACAGACAAGGAACAACCAGAACATCAGGTCATTATACATTTCATTTTGATTGCTTTAATATCGCTTACAAATAAATTGTGTGCGATTTTAATATCTATAAATATATATAAAATGGTTTGCTAACTATTTTTCTGTGAAAAATATGCATTGATGTTATTTTGTCTCCATTTTTCCCAGACTCCATTCTTTCTCCATTTTTCCCTGGAAAAGATTCCAAGGTCACTCAATGAATTTCTGTCCCATAAATTCAAATGAAATTCTGTTCAAAAATCTAATTTAGTTTTGAGATTCTTTTACAGTTTTGCAGAATTACTAAATTGCATCTAAAATAAGCAAATCAACCACTCCCTCATCCTATGAAGCTAACATGATGTTTAATTTTGCACCAGTTATACACTCAAAAAATTTTCATCATCCTATACTTTTCTTTGCATAAAATGAAGTTATTAAAACAGTTTAATAAGAAACATAGTACGTACAATGTAAATAGGCACTAATTTATCTTTCTGTGTCAGAGAAAGAGAAAAAAAATTATGAGCCCCCCTAGAATCTCTTGAGCCCCCCCCCCTAAAGATCACTTCTAGCTACGGGCCTGTAGTAAAGTAAACTCTTTTGATGTCATTTTTGGGTGTATATTTAACAACAACAATTCTGATTTTGGTCAGTGGTGCGCTCACTTTGTCTTTGAGGTATAGTTCTTGATGTCAAATATGTATTACAACACTGATATTGTCAAACTGGCCCAAGGATAAGGATGTAGACTTTGGATTTTCAGAGAGTGCAAAAATTTTAAAGAATTCACATCAATTTTACTTACTTACTTACTATTTGACTTGACAAGGTTTAATACATTCACATAGCACCCAAGTATGAAAATAGTTTTATCTCTGAGTCCAGATAAAAGGCTTTGCTATATTCACTGAGTTTGCTCAGAGTTCCATCAAATCTACACAATGCAATTTTTTATAATAAATTATGTAACACCTAAAAATTTCAGCCAATTAATCATTGTTATCTTGTAGCAGGTGACTGATAATGATATCAAGATTAAGGCTCCTTCATTTCATTTTTTTTAATCAATCGATACCTCATAAGAATTATGGCAAATAAACTTATCACTCTGTGCCAATTCTTCTACAAATGACTAAACAAAAAAAAAAAAAAAACCATAGATACCAACTGGTATCTATGGGAAAAACACCCATGATGAAAAACTCCAAATATTGAAATAATCTCTAGGTTCATTAGTCTTTACATAGAAAAACTGTTTCTATATATCAAAAAAATATCAAAATTTTGTTTTCATAACAAATCGAGAGATTTTATTTCACTTTAGACTCTTTGTTTGTTCCTTTACAAAAAAATGAAAGTCATGTGATAAAGGAAATTTAGTGAAGGTTATGAACCTTGCATGTCTGCTGGAAATGAAGACTAGATAAACAGGTTGCTATTTCCACCAACTTGTTTTTGAATTCCAGTTGCAATTGGTCTTGTAGTAAAACCAGTTTCTAGTTATTCCTTTTGTCTGATAGTTGTTCCTCACACCAAAATCTGCTTAGTTTCAATAAAAATTTAAATAATGTTTATGAATTCGTTTTGAATTTTTACTTTTTCTCTTGATCACATTGCCAAAAAGAAAAGTCTCAATGTTGTGGATAAAGTTGAACTGATGAAGAATGTAGATAGCAGAATGCACAAAAAAAGACATTTCTGCTAAATTTAGTATTTTTGTGAGCACAGTGTCGTCTATAATAATACAATCAGAATTCTGTAATGAAATCCTATGAAAGTATTGAATTTAACAGAAAAAGTTCAAAATCATGCAATTATGATGCAGTGGACGTAGCCATTTTAAAATGGATAAAGAGCACTTGACACCAAATTTTTCTGTTGTTTTCACCATTATTCTGTTGAGCTGATCCATAGCATCACACCAGATTATATGATCGTTGAGGTTATTTGGGTGAAATAGTCAAGTCCTCCAGTGTTCGTGTCTGGGATGGCTCAGTTGGTAGAGCATAGCCAGCTTCAGCCAATACATCCCGAATCCTGGCCCGGACTTTTTTCACCCACATGGAAAATTCATGTCTCTTATAAATATTATATATATATTATCAAAATTGGCCCAATAGAAAGCTCAGGGTTGATGACGAAAAAATCAGCCTGCTTTTAAATATATAGATTGTGAACATTATTTTGCTTCCTTCAGAAGCTTGCCTGCACCCCCCCCCCCCAATTTTGTTCCCTTGTGCAGTTGCACTTGTCCAAACATTTACATATATACATTAATTAAACATAGAATGCATAAAATATTTTAAAAAGATTCAAAATAATTGACATCAGAATACCTGAATGTTTCAAATCTGGATGTATTTCATCTTCAAAATTTTTCCCATAAATACTGCTACCACCTCTTCCTGCCAAAACCCATATGAATTATAAAATTATAGAAAAATATCACACAGCATATTATCATTATTGACATTTTTGAATACATAACATATTACAATACTACATAATGTCTAGGATCAGATGGGGTAAAATGGGTAGTTGGGTAAAATGAGTAGTCAAAATATATTGTTTATTTTTTTATAATTTTTTTAACATATTTATGGTTTAAAAAATTACATATGATTGCTTGATGTTTAAGCTTTTATCTCCTACTTTGTTTTTGTTTTTATCATTTGTTCTATTTGAGTAGCAACATTAAAACCTTTTGAGGACAATTTCATGCCACCTATGGTCTAATTAAACTTTTTCTTGCAGCTTATGATGTTTGATATAAACTCATTTTTTTTTTACCTCATTTTGTCCATGAAACACTTTTAATACTTTCCTAAATTAAAAATAAGAAATTGGCTTCAGTTTTTGCAGCTTTATTTTAAATTTTGAAAATGGGGTAAAATGGATATAGTGTTAGGCTTAATGTTTGTCAATATTTTTAAGGTGTTATATAAGATCTCTTCTGAATAAAATTGTTTATTTTACTAGAATTAGGATAGAATAAGTTTTAAAAATACTTTAAAATGTTTATATAATATGCAGTACAGTTTTTCTGGAGATCTGAAAGAGACATAAAATTCATTATACAAAATTTAGTCAAATCATTGCTCATTTCTAGATGGCATATCGGGTAGTGATTGGATTTGAAATTTTAAGAAGTTGTTGTTAAAAGATTTCGTAAATAGTAAACTAGAATCATTGACAAAAGCAAGAGCAACAGGGCTTTAATACATATCCTATAATCCTATGGACGATTCTCTCCAAATAGGCCAAAATAAGAGTTATGAGGGAGTGATGAATTTTAACAAAACGCCCATTTATTTTTTTGTCATTATCTGAATTGAGATTAGGCTTAGTGGGTCTTAACTATATCCAAATACTTACAAATCAGTAATAATTATTTTTTTAACTATTTGCCTGCATTCAGTAGAGTCTAATAAGGGTGTGAAAAGGAAGGCTTAGCACTTCATAATTTCCTCATCAGCCTCTACTGAATGCAGGTAAATATTAAATAATTTTAATTATTACTGATTTATAAGTATTTGGATATAGTTAAGGTACAATAAGCCTAATCTCAATTCAGATAATGGCAAAAAAGTAAATGGGCATTTTGTTAAAATTCATCACTCCTTCATAACTCTTATTTTGGCCTATTTGGAGAGAATCACCCCTATTAGTGAATCGCTTTCTCAATGCGCATCAATCTGCCATATATCTACTTAATCTTAATAAAAACTTCAAAGCTAAAACAAAAGCATACCCAAACAAATAATAATAATAATAATAATAATAATAATAAAATAAAGTTCTATCAAATGAAAACATTGTGAAACGGTTAAAAAAAAAAAAAAAAAAAAAAAAAAAAAAAACTTGGATAACCAGAATACCAAAAAATTATAATGGACAGGAAGGAAAAATCTTAAATGGGGACAGAAATCAAATTAGATTCAAATTAAACTATAATGTGAGTAAGTGTGTGGAATGTTAAATGAAGTAAAAATGGATGTATCTGTAGGTGCATGATTGAAAATCCTGCATTTGGAAAAAAACAACAAACAAAGAATTTATGGGCAAAATTATGTCTATAGAAGATTAAATGTACATATAAAAAGTAAAATTTTTGTAAAAGTCCAAGATTGGTGCATTTTATGTTTTCCCTGATATTGAAGACACAGGGGTAAGCCTGCTTATTGCTTTGCAACCATTAGAGTAAATTTTCAGAAATAGTTCCAATTATTTTATTATCAAGATAAAACTTTATGACTAGTTAAATACTATGGTGTTCCACTCACATGAAATGCAGGTAATTGTAACATAAAGCATTTTATTTGTTTATATAATAAATCAAAATTTTGTTAAAAGTTAGATATATATTACTTAAGTTTAACACAATGGTATTTAATTGGTTAATCAATTTATCTTTTTGTATTTTATAATAAAATAATTGGATGTTTTCCTGAAAAATTGTTCTAACGGTCACAAGAGTAGCAATGGATATTCCCACAGATTATATTGGTAAAAAAGCAGATTTTAGAAACATTAAATGGACCATCAATTAATAATCTGTGCTATTATGCTTTTGAAAAATAAACTTTTAACATTTATAATGTAAAAGGGTGAGAATGAGAGTTGTAACAAAAAATGGAACCAAGAAATATCTTCATTTACACCTAAGCTTGATTCACTGTTAAAACTCTTATTTATTTAGTAACTTAAATTTTATATAACAAAAGATGACATTTTTAAAGACTTATATAATATTGTTTTCCACATTATTACTTTAGATAATCTCTGGTAAATTTATTTATACATTATTCATTGTTAAACTCTTATATACCCATTTTACCCCACACTATACCCATTTTCACCTGCATGGGGTAAAATGGGTATAGTAAACATATATATATATTAAATGTTTTGTTAAAGACATATTTTTGTAGCCTGATAGATAAAAATTGTGTATTTTCATTCTAAAAATATGCAATGTAAAGAAAATAATAAAAATTTTTTAAATATCTTTTATTTGACAGAAATTTTTTTACTAAACATCTAAAAATAGTGAATTTTATATCCATTTTACCCCACCTGACCCTATCATATTTTAGTACATTTTTTAAACATATTAAAAAAAATTTGTAATACAGTGCTAAAATGAGCTACTATTAAAATAGTATCTGAGAACAAATCTTTGTATTATCTAAAAATACAAAAAATGATAGAAAAGTATTTATCATAGTTAGAGATGGGAATGCTCGGAAAAAACCCGGAAAAATTGGGAAAAAAACCGGTTTTTTTCGGTTTTTTTCCGAAGGCTTATTTTTCAATTTTTCCGAACAGGAAAAACTGAAATTTCATTTATGAAAAATTATAGTGAAAATTTTGTAATAATTCATTCTCATACTTTTTATTTTATTTATTTTTATGTTGAGTGTCCCACATGAAAACTTTAATGTGGATAATCCGATCTCTGAGCAGAAATCTGTTTGAGAAGACTTGAAAGGATCCTTCAGATTTTTTTCTTGTTTGAAACACAAGACCCTTCGCAAAATTTCTCTTGAAAATAGACATTTCAGAAAAAAGTTTAACCTACAAATTGAATCTTTCCCAAATGCAGTGATTGAAGAAAAAAAAAAAATCTCATACCATATAGCAGCTGAATCTTATCAAGTTGTATATATGCATAAATAACTTTATTCAAAATGTCTAAATAGGACTCTAAAATTAGTAATAATTTCTTATTCACAGATTCTGAATATATTTTGTATAAGTATATATACAAGAAATTCACAATTTCACAAAAACAGGATTACATGAAAAAAATCTAGATGTATAATTAAATGCAACTGCTCTTTTTAAAAATTAATTCATGTGCAAAATTATTATAATAATAATTCCAATTAATAGAAATGGTAAAATTAAAAATTTAACATAAAAATTGAATCATACATTTATTACTTTTTTCTATCTTTTCAAGAAGTGGTATTGAATTCGTGAAAATTTTGACTTCCAGTTTTTGGTGTATTTAAACATTTTAGAAGGTTCTGAACACGATTTGATAGTTTTTGGAAAATACCTGTCACTCTTTGAGTCTGTATGGGACAAAAATTTTATGCACTTGATCTCAAGAACTGATGTACATAATTTCACAAAATTTTAGATTCAGTTACACCCTGATATAAACTCAAGATGTTTAGTTATTAGTGTATATCGCCCAACTGATGGCGCTGCTATGCTGCATTATTCATAATTTCCACAATAGTTCTACCTCAAGAATTAATGTATGTATTTCCATAAAACTTCAGATTAAGTTAATCTTTGATATAACTTTAAGCACATTACTTTTTGGTGTAAATCGCTCAACAGATGACGCTGCTATGCTGCATTATTCATGATTATCGCAACAGCTCTATCTCAAGGACTAAAGGACGATTTTTTATCAAACTACAGATTCCGACAGTTCCTGATATTTATTAATGTTGTTTAGTTTTTGGTGTAAATTGCCCTATAGGTGACACTACTATGCTGTATTTTTCAAGATTTCGTTATAGCTGATTAATTGAATGTTTTTTCAAGGTACTGAATCTAAAATTGACCTCCGTAATGTACAGTAATGTTGCAAAAATATGGGCAGTTTGCATTAGAAAAATACAACTGCGATGAAAAAAAACCCCATATTTTATTACAAGTAAATACATTCCAAATTATACTTTCCTTCTTGATTAAACTTTGAATTTAAGTAGTTTTTTAAAGCATAGTAGAAGTTTATCTCACTGTGTATCTTTCCTCTCAAACAGCAAGCATTTTCTATTTGTAGTGTTCTGTTTTCGTAACTTTTGACTTCCATTCTTAGAAAGATGAAATTACTATATGGAAACATTATTGAATATGGTTTCTTACTCAAGAATAGAATACCAGATTTCAGGATAAAAAGAAAAAAATTACATTTAATTAAGCTTTAAAAAAAATTTTTTTTTTTGGTTTCAGTGAGTAAAAATCTAACAGTCAATAAATCCTATGCTATTTTTTAGTTGCAGACCTGAGTAAGCTAAACTAAAACTTAGTTTTGTTTGAATTTAGATAATAAAACTAAATCAAAACTTTGAGTTGAGATTGGAAAGCTATACCAAAACTAAACATATCTTTTAAAGGAAATAAAATTATATTTGTAAAAAAAAAGTGTAATAATGTAAAAATATACATTTTTTTTTTTTAACAAACAATGGAATTTTTTTTAATATTGATATTGATAATAATGACAAAACTGTAACAATTTTTTTAAACTAGTATCATTTACTTAAAAACTATACTTAGATAAATGGAATGCATTATTTATTTCATTCCAAACTGCAGACATATTGGCTCTGGTTCTTACATTAGGTCAATTGGTAGTTAAACATGTAACTGAAAAATCATTTCAACAGAGATATGATATAACAAATAATAGTGTTTTAAAAATTCTTAGGCTGTGGGAAAAAAAAAAAAAAAAAAACTAAACTTTTAAAAGCAGGCTTTGCTACTTTATTTTTATTTTGTAATATAAAGTGAAAATAATTTTCATTTAATACAAATAAATGGGAAAAAATGTTTATTATTTAATATTCTCTAAGAAAATATAATTTATTTTTGAGAAACAGTCATGAAAAATCAATTTTTCCGTTTTTTTCCGAAAAAAACCAGTTTTTTTCCGCCACTTATATTTTTCCGGAAAATTTACATCTCTAATCATAGTTACCTGTGCCTGTAGGATCACCTCCTTGTATCATAAAATCTGATATGATGCGATGAAATATAACATTATTATAGTATCCTACTTTTGCTAATTCTGCAAAGTTCTTGCATGTTTTAGGTGCATGTTTCCAATACAATTCAAATTCAATAGATCCCATTCTGCAGAGAAAAACAATTGACAAATATCAGTTTTGCAAAAATCAAATGGATAAATATTGGTTTTACCAACAGTTAATTATTATTCAGTAAACCTTTTGCTTTACTTATCAGAACCAACAATAAATTAAGGCTCCTGTCCCGTGCAGATGAAGTGTTTGCGAACTAATGCTATTCCTATGGGAAGGTTATTTTCTAATATCTGGTCTGCATTTTATTTATTTATTTATTTTTTTGTATTAAATAGCTGGGGTGCATCTCTACATCGCTGCTTTTTTACTTTTTCGATTTTGGTTGCAGATATTTTTTAGAATGACATTTTGATTTTCAGAACCAGTTTCGAAAGTGAAACTAACTTTATAAAAAATGTCTGCGATCAATATTGAAAGAGTAAAAGGAAGTAATGTAGAGATGCACCCCAGCTATACAATGTAAAAGAAAAACAAAATTATTTAAAAATGTAACCGAGATATAAGAAAATAACCTTTCATAGGATTAACATTAGCTTGCCTCTTCGCCAGCAGGGACCAGAGCCAAAATTCTACCTTGATAATAGTCAGTTGGTATAGTCATAAAAATAACAAAGTATATATGGTCTAAGCAGATGGTATACCCTAGAGTGGGTATACTACAGCTTTCGTGAAAAAGAGAGTATATGCAGAGTTCCTTTAAAAAATCCAGAAGGTATACGGTGTACAGCCCTGTATACCCTCCAATACATCATAATATTATAAAAGTATGTGTGAATATTTGGTTAAAGTCAGCATCAAAACGGAATGGATTTAATGCTTCTATGTTTTCGATTATAACAAAGAAAAGCTTTAAAAAGTAATTTTTTGTTCACTTCATTTCAATTTTCACAGAGAATCAATAAATGTTTTTCTTATAAAATTTAACCATTTTTCTTTATACTTATCAAAAGTTCAAAACACAGAACAATAGTTTTTTCCATCATAAAGGCAATTAGTTTTCAAAAGCAGACCCATGCAAGGCTTTCACACCAATCTGAGTTTACTTCCTGATATAGTTTTAATTAATTTATAATTAGAGATCAACTGGAAATTCAGAACAAAATCTGAGTTTCAGCAAAAATGCAGCCAGACTGAAACTATCGATATTTTAAAAATCTCAGTTTGTTCCTTTGGAAATTTTCAATGTTCTTTACCAATATGAGCTATACTGACTCAAATGAGACTATTGCTATCAACTTCATCACTTATAATTATCAGTCATGATTGACTCAAGATGTGAATGTAAATTATAAAGCAAGCAACGCATATCATATGACTATACTTTTTCATGTACTCATTAAAAGCTGCAGACTTAATAGAAATGTTTTTGTTTGAAACTGCTTATTTGAAGCATTTCAAATGCCCTTTGAGAAAGTTCTAGCATAACAAATGATATATTTAAGAAAAAACACTTTTAGAGCCCAACCAAACTGAACTTCAGAAAAATGAAAGCCTCAATTATCTTTCCCTTTCCCAATCATCTTGAATCATTTGTGTTATTTCTTACCAAAGTGCTTATACATATGACATAATATGCACATGCAAGTACATACATCCCTATAGTGCTCACAAGTATAGAATCTATTTTTTTTTTTTTTTCCCCAATGGTTTCCAAAAGGCAACAAAGAATGCCAGAATTAACTGCAACAATGTTTGCCTTTTTCATTCAAGGTAGAGTTATGTTTACATGCTTTTTTTATATCGAATATTTTTACTGGTCAACTTTTGAATTCCAACTGGTGCTTAGTTTGCACCTTAGCTCACAGGTGCATACTTCCAGTACTATTTTTTTTTTTTTTATTAATATTATATATATATATATATATTTAAGATTATTTAAATATCAGTTAGTATCCATTGCAGCTTATTAAATACTTTGGGCCAAAGCCTACAGCAGCATGTGTTGTGTTTTGCTACTTGAAATAAAGAAATCTAAGTAAGAATTGCTAATAAGGACTCAGAAAATTTCATACTTTTGATATAAATTTTTTTCTCTATTCATTTATTAGACCTTATTATATTACAAATGCACATTAGGGATGCACCGAATATTCGGTATCTATTCGGTATTCAGCCTATTCGGCCATGTTACCGAATATTCGGTTAGGCCGAATATTAAACTATTCGGTTGAGCCGAATATTCAGCTTGGCCGAATATGAAACTATTCGGCCTGCCGAATATTCGGTATGGCCGAATAACAAAGTATTCGGTCAAATCTAATACTTAATAAAACCTTTAAAAAACTTTTCACCATTTCTACTTTTAACTGTCAATTTTTTTAATTTATATTTAAAATAATTAGAAACAAAATCATTTTTAAATAAAATAGAATGTTTTTACATTATTTTTTTGCTGTTTGTAAAGTATAACTTAACAAAATTAACCATGAGAAGGATTAAAATGGTGATTTATTAGGATTCTCCTTAGGAATAGATTATGTGCTGATACAAGTTTCTAAATTTTGTTTAAAAAATAATCTGTTTCTTGCTTTTCCCCAAATAAAAGTCCTTTAAAAGAAAAAAAAACTTTTGAGATTAGTAATAGCTATCAAGGCAGACAATTTTTGTTCATGAAACCATAATCATAGTCAACTTATTGAGTCATAAGTACATTTTATTTAATCTCACTCTAGGTCAAAACTTGTGTGTTCGTTTATTACATTAACAATAAATAAGATAACATATTTTCAACTCGCTTGCTTTGATTTCTGTAAAATATGATATGATGGGAAGGGTGGAAAATACCACCATTTATAAGAAAAGAACTATGAGCCAAACATACCTTTATTCAGAATTAAGTTGAAAGTATTTGTACTTTATATTGAAAAAAATCTGCCTTGAGTTATTTAAAAAGGAGAATTATCAGACTGTAAAATTTTTCTTCGGCCATTTTTTCATTATTTGATTTTAAAATGTCTGTTTTGATTCGTAGAAAATTTTATTAATTAAAGTTTCATAATTGCCAGGGGTGGGGGAATAAATTATTTTGCTCGCCAGTGGCGAGTGGATTCTCTGGCAAGGCGAGTGCATTTTTAGTTTTTGAAAAACTGTAGGCATTAGAGACATTATCAGAGACACTTTTACAATCTAGATATTTTAACTTTCCAAATTATTACAGTGTAAATATGGTACGAAGTTCTATCTTATATTAAGCTTACCTCTGTAGTATATATTTCTTAATTTTATAGGAAAAAAAAGAATTACGAAAATGTATTGCAGTAATAGTAATTTTGTGTGTGATTTTGTCATAACTATTTTCAACTGTGTGGGTGTTGCATCTTGCAGGCTGGTGAAATAAACCCTTGGATGGTAAGATTTTTAAAAAATTCCCCACTCCTGATATTTGCGCTTCTTAAATAACTCAAGGCAGATTTTTTTTCAATACTAAATGCTCTTATAAAAAGCTCTTGTTTATCAAAATGTAAGTTTCTTTTATTAAATAATATTTAAAAGTGTTTTAAAAAGTAACATTTTAATACCTTTAAATTTTGAAATATAAAAAGTATTTGGACAGCCGAATATTCGGTATTCGGCCGAATAGTTAACTATTCGGCCCAACAGTTACTATTCGGTTAGCCGAATATTCAGTATTCGGCCCAACAATTACTATTTGGCTAGCCGAATATTCGGTATTCGGCCCAACAATTACTATTCGGCTAGCCGAATATTCGGTATTCGGTTCACCTGTCGGCCGAATATTCGGCATTCGGCCAAAATCACTATTTGATACATCCCTAATGCATATAGCACACAGATAAGAATCACGGTACTACATTATTATTATTATTTTGCTGAATACAAAATTGCTTTACTTTTTGCAAACATTGCATGAAAAATAAATACATTAGTGGTTGGGAGGTGGAATGAGATGCACTGCTTTTGTCATTATTCTGGAGTTCTGGTTACTTTTTATAAATTATAAAATATGCCATAGTTGTATGCTAAATAGTTAGTTGAGAAAAAGGAATGTTGACAACAGGAATTTAAAATAATCATTAATAAAAATAAATACAGTCAAAGTTCTATAATCCTCAAATTTTCTATAATTTGCATTACTTTACAAATGTAAACAATGAAATAAGCAGTTAAAAAAATTACAAATTAGTGAATCAAAAATGATTTTTTTTAAACAAATAATCAAAAAATGAAAAAAAATCATAATAAAACATTTAAAAAATATATATAACTATTTTATTTTATTCACAGTAAAAAATAAACTGTATTGCAGAACCTATGTAATTATTTTTATTTAAATGCACATAAATATTTTAATAAAATAACTTAAAAAGGGCATTTTTTGAGATAGCCTATTAAATTAACTTTTAGATTTCATATTTATTTTTTCATATTGTACTGATTATAGAATTAAAACACCATCTAGGAAAAATAAAATGATGCATAATTCATAATGTTCGATAATCTGCAATATTCTATAATCCACACAACCTTTGGCCCTAGCTTGTGCGGAATTATAGAACTTTGACTGTAAATAAATATTTAATTGTGTTTATGTCTGTTTTAATATATATGTACCTTTGATAATTAATTAAATTCAGATGTTAATTTCTGTGTTCTTAAATAAATAAATAAACACATGTCAGCTTATTTGAAGTGAAAAAATATAAATATATATATATTACTATACATGAAGCAGCTATATCAAATGTTGATTGAGATGAGGCTTTCTGTCAAAAATGGCATTATAATTAGCATGAAAAGAAAATTAACAAGGAATTATATTAATAAAGATCTTTCTTGAAAATAATAATAATAATGTCAGATTTTGTATTAAAACCGGCAATTTCAAATAGTTGTAATAATACAAGGGACATTAACATCAGTATGACAGAAACTAGGTGAACATCATGAAACTGGGCTGGACTGGGGTAATTCAGATCGTGTTTCTGGGATAATTAATATTTTATTGAATAAACACATGGTGAAGTTTTAAACATGCTATGGTTACATTAATTGTAATAATTTTAAAGATATTTACTTGTTAGTGTTTTTGGTACTTATTTATTAACACCACTGCAGCAGAAGTTGTGCCAATGTGCCAATAAAGAGCAATCTTGTTGTTCCTATGCGCACACAGTTATCTGTTTGATTCCTTGTTTTTGACGCCATTTTTTTAATTCATCGAAAATGTGTATTTGGGATTTGCCAAAAACAGAAGAAGATGCAATTTTATTTTGAATCTATGTTAAACTTAATATCGGCCCATTTTCCACAGAAATCCGATTGAGTACTTTTGTTTTTAAATAAAGTGTTTTATTTTATAATTTGTCTCAAAAGTTTTAGATGTAAATTGGCGGTACTTAAAAACTGCCAAATCTGTAGCTGCAGTGGTGTTAACACATAAGTACCGTGTTTTTTGATGGGGAATTAACCCGGTCAACCTCAGTAGAATTTACAGAATAGATTAAAAAAATCTTTTTTTAACAATTAGTACTGAAAATTACTTGATGTAAAATTAATATTTTCACAATAGTTTTTTTTTTTTTTAATTTAAATAATCTTTTAACACTGTAAAATGACATTCCAAATTTAGCACTATACAAGAAACATATTTATACAAACAATGATCACAATCAATTGTAGTGAATTTTTAATCCAGTTTCACATTTAAAATTTTTTGTTGCCAAGTTAGCTTTTAAAAAATTGCGTCAAACAATGAGAAATTATGGAAATCAGGCAATTCCATTTCAAAATTTCGTTGCACATAAAATTTAGGCAAATATGGAATAGATAATGCATAAGGGCTTAATTTATAGATTTAAACATTATAAACACAAATAAATAAATTATGCTAGATATAACTGATCCCATGCTGCCTATATTTCAGGGCTGGCAAGTTTCTGCCGGATTGGTTAAAACCAGCAGTTATAACCAGTTAAAACCGGCATGGCAGAAACTAATTTCTGCCTGTAAGTGGCAAAAACTGACAGAAACTAAGAAATAGTACTAATAAGAACTTTAACTTGCAATGATTCATAATTCACACATGTATTTAATATATAAAGAATTCAGTTAAAACTTTAAAACAATGGTTATTAATGTTATTCAAAGCAGCAAAAAAGTTTTAAAAGGATCATATAAATATACTTTGTTTATATAATAATTTTCTTTATATAATATAGTTTATATAATAACTTTCTGCCACTGGCAAGGCAGAAACCATTTTCTGCAGGCAAAAACTCAGCCCTGCTATGTTTGCAAAAATACCAGCAATGGTTTTGAATGTTACAAAACGATATGAAGCAATAAATGGAAATTGAAATGGAGTTACAAACACCATTCTATAATTACTAACGTTGTATCGAATACAACATAAGGTGGTTCTTCAGCCATTTTCGGAGATTATAATTTGTAGTTCTTAACAAGTTTGTATAAATATTCAATTACAAGTTGCAACTAGCTATATACAACTTCAAAATAAACAGCCGGTAGCAAAATTGTAAACAAATTGAGTTTATCGAGTAACAGTTGCAGTTAAATCGGTAGATGTTAAACACATTTCAAATGTCTAATGTGTCACATTCAAAAGATAAAAATAAATTATGATAAGAGTTAAAATATTATAAAATGCGACTATTTATGAGATTTTGCTTTGACATGACAATCGATCAAAGTCAATGGTCTCACACATCGATCAAAGTCAATGGTTCTACAAGTGATGGAAGGAAGAAAACAGGGAAACGAAATATCTCACTCGATCTCACTACTCTGTACGAGGTGGCGAGAAAATGCTTGGCGGGACTCACGATAGCGCCAATCAACTCCGCGCAACTTCTCATGCGCAGGTCTGCTTGAGTATTCGATGAGGTTTGTTTACACTTTCTTCGTATGAAAAACGAAGAATCTCCATGATATGAAAGCAGTTTCATAATGATCAATTCATGGATTGCTGAAGTTACGCATTGAATTGTTCCAAATTTTCACTTGTAAAAGAGATTCCACTGTAATAAGTGCTAATTATGAGAAAGATACGTTTTTTTTTTAGCTTGTTCTTTATTTGCAGGGCCGTAGCTAGAAGTGAATAGTAGGGGGGGGGAAGGGGGGGGGAGGCTCATAATTTTTTTTTTTTTTTTTTTTTTTTTTTTTACTCTCTCTGACGCAGAAAGATAAATTAGTGTATATTTACACTGTAGATACTATGTTTTTTATTAAACTGTAGTAATAATTTCATTTTATGCTAAGAAAAGTACAGGATGGTGAAAATTTTGAGTGCATAACTTGGAGCAAAATTAAACATCATGTTGTTTTCATGTGTACAAATAAGATGAGGGAGTGTTTAAACACTTATTTTAGGTACAATTTAGTATTTCTGCAAAACTGTGAAAGGGTCTCAAAAATAAATTAAATTTTGAACAAAATTTCATTTGAATTTTCGGAACAGAAATTTATTTAGTGACCTTGGAATCGTTTCCAGGGGGGGGGGGCTCAAAATATTTTAGGGGGGGCTGAGCCGCCCATAGCGCCCCCTTAGCTACGGGTCTGTTTATTTGCAGTATTTAATTACTGTGTTAGTTTTCATAATAACGAATTCCAGTCTTACTTTTGCATTACTAGTTTAGTGTTTTGAAAGCCGGTTTTTTTCCCTCCTAATTTAAATACAAATTTATATTTTTCTAACTATCTTGCTTATTGACCAGACCAAGAAA
Organism: Maratus speculifer; assembly: GCA_964019185.1. Classification (NCBI taxonomy): domain Eukaryota; kingdom Metazoa; phylum Arthropoda; class Arachnida; order Araneae; family Salticidae; genus Maratus; species Maratus speculifer. The sequence goes on along the minus strand of OZ025292.1, from coordinate 448,938,628 downwards.
TTACCCTATTTAAACTAAAGCGATATTTTATTCTATAATAAGCAATATTTATTAGATCTGAGCGATATATCCTCCTCCTAATATAATTTTCTTGAAACAATCATTAAAACAAGTTGAATGTAGATTCTGTCATTGCAGAATTCATTTTCGCCTCCGATTAGAAAAAAAAAAAAAAAAAAAAAAAATCGATAGAGGTTTTTTAGACGGGCGACCCCGTTTAGATTGCAATGAATTAACTTCATTTTTATTGTGTTTATCAATATAATAGCAAACAGAACGGCGTGAAATACCCAATTGAATAGCAATTTCTCTCTGAGTCATTGGAATTGCGGAATAATAAAGAGATACAATCTGACGTGCTATTTCTTCATTGACTAGATTCATCAAAAACGGATTTTTTCTTTAGTTTAAACACTTTTTTTATAGACTCTGAGTAAAAGGAAATGCAATTTAACAATAAAACGAGTGGAATCCCGTCGAATTCGACGAATGAAATATTTAAAAGACCCGATCGATTTGGTTTTAAAAAAAGCAAAAGTAATTACATTATTGAATCAATATATAATAAATATATTTACAAACTAAAAGTCAAGTTTGCCAGTTAAAATTTTGCATACAAATATTCGCACATCTTCAGTTAAAATTGTAATCTGAATGCTGGCGAAATCCAGAAATTTTATTTTATATACACTCACAGAAAAATAGTGTTATTAAAAAAAAACTAATTTCATTTTTACTATGACATTATTTTCACTAATTGGAGTCATTTGAAAGTAAAATCTCAATCTCAGTGTGAAAAGAAATATTGTAATGTAATATCGTTATGAGTAAAAATGAGATGTTTTAAATAGTGACGTCATTTTCTCTTCAAATGTTTTTAAAAGTTACTGTTATTAGTAATATGAAAAAGGCATCCGTAATAATATTGTAATTCCCATTTATCTGGTTGCTGAGTGACATTATTTTCCTCATTTGAAATTTTTCTTATTTTGCTTTAGACATTAATTTTTATCATAAATGATTTTCTGTTATTTTATTTACATTATTAATATTATTTCTCAGTAAATATATATATTTTTTTTTTTACCTCAATTAGTGTTACATTATACGCAATCATTTGGAAAATAAATTTTTATTATCGAGAGAAAAGTTAAACTGTGTTGCCACCATTTTGAAGAAATATCGTAAAAAGCATTTAAAATTAAAAATAAAATATAAAAACGGAAATCAATTAAAAAATAACTAAGATGGGCACGACTACAAATAAATAGCTTTCATTTAAAAAAATAATTATCAAAATCGGTTGAGTAGAAACTTCAGGGCTGATGACACGACATTTTTTAGCTTGTCTGAAAGAAATAGCATCGGAGGCTAATATCTATTTCTCTTTGACCCCACAGAAATTTTCGCCTCTCACCCTTCCCTCCAAGTGCACACAACTTTTAAAATTTTAAAAGTTAAGATACAGTTAGTCATACATAAGTTTCTGCCATACTGAATTTTGAAATTTTTTTATACTATTATTATAGATATAAAGCATTGAAAATGAATAAATATGCGTCACACACTTGTTACGAAAATAGAATTATGGTGATTTAGTGATTTGTAACAAAATTTGCAAACAGCCAATATAAATTTTGAAATTGGTTGTGCCATAATAATAATAGAAACCTTTTCCTAGCAAAAGGAAATATGAGTTTTTTGCTACTGTTTCTCACTATCTTATTTACAGTTATGATAATTAAAATTTTCAGGCTAAATTTATCCTTTTTTTATATGCTTTTTTTTAACATTATTTTGTATATACCGTTATAGTCAGGGGTGTAGTCGTAAAAATCACGGAAGATATGCGTTCTAAGTAGAGGATATACCCTAGAGTATGCATATTATAGTTTTCTTGAGAAACAGAGGGTATACGGTGCTTCTTTAAAAAATCCAGAAGGTATACAGCGTATACCCTCCACTACATCCCTGCAACATTTTATGGAATTGTAATACATTTCTTCTTTTTATTATATTAGCTTTGGGAGGTGTTTTTTATAGTATTTATATTCTTTTTATGACGGAGCCTTCATAATGGTTATTGTTCCATATAATCAGTAAAGCCAAAATGAGTGATCATTACGTACTGAGTAGTTTAATCAAATTATGACTATGTACTCATCCGATACCAAGTAATTATGAAAATTTAATTATTTTTAAGAATTGTTGAAGTCAAAGAATTTATATCTGATCTGTAAAAGTTATTCGGATATAAATGTATATTATATGTACTAATAATTCATAGCTATTTATATTTACTGAGTGTACTAAAGTATGCCTACAAAATATTATAGACAGATGAGGTAGTCACTTCAGAGTGCACCATGACAGGGCGCCATTTGTCTGACATATTAGTACAGATAAAATAGACCAAAAATTAAAGTAAATACAGAAACTGATGGCTATTTATAAATATTTGGGGAAAACTTTGTTTTGATGCTAGAAATGAATATCCGAACCCCCCCCCCCATACCCCCCAAAAAAATAAATAAATAAAAAACTTTTACCATGTTTCGGAAGGGAGGGGGGGGGGGTTAAACTTGCATAATTCTTGGGTCTAATACACTATCCGCAAGTCGATACAGTTATTTCTTTGAAAATTAAGTTGGTTTACAAAAGTTAAGTTGGAATACAAAATTATGAATAGAAAGATTTTGGCTGCTTTAACGATCTTGAGGAAGACACTGATGATCCTGATTAATTTTATTTTGAAGACATTTCATAAGTTAGATATTATTTGGTATAATAGAAAGAACATGTTTTAAATGTAAAATAAATGTGACAAAACGATTCTCAAAAACCGATCCTAACTTTGAAATGAATGATCGTATTGACTTGCAGATGATGTTATTTGATCGAGAAATTATAAACGCATAACAAACAATATCACTCCATCTAATTTTTTAAAAAAAAAAGTTAAACTCTGCAATTCCTCGAGTTAAAATAACCCCCCTCTCCCCCACCCCCCCCAAAAAAAACTCCACAGTAAAACATTTTTTTTTGGGGGGGGGAAGGGGGGCACATTGTATCTCCCTTTCTATTGCCAGAACAATGTTCTTCCCAAATTTTCTTGATTTTCCATTAGTTGTTACTCTGTAAAAACCTATTTTATCTGAAAAAATATATATAATTTTCGCCATTGCATTAATGAAATATCATAAAATGACAACTTTGTAAAAATTGATCTGTTAACTTGCAGATGGTGTTATTTCATTCAGAATTCAAAATTCTATGAGAAACAATGCACATTACAAATTCAACACTTTTTTTTGCTGTTGTTGTTAGAATATGGCACACTATTTCCTATAAAATAAAATATATATATATATATATATTTCATATCATTTCTTCAGAAAAGTTATTAAAATAAACAATTAGTGTTTTCTTCAATAAATAGGTTGGGTAATTTTTTTGATAATTATTGAACTAGAAATGTAACTGAGGGCAGATCCAGGGACAATTTTTTTCCAAGTCATAAATCTTAAATTGGGGATTATCCCTGTAAACGGGGACGAATGGTTATTTTGGGTTTGAAATATAAGAATATTCATTTCAGAAATCAGAAAGTTTCACCAGATGATGCGGTGGAAAGCAACAGAAAAATTGAAATTTTACATAAAAATAATTTTCTTACCTATAGTTAAAAAAAAAAAAAAAAAAAAGTCTACCATCAATTTGGTAAACTTTGAATAAAAATCAAAACTGTATAAAATTTTTAGTATTATTATTATTCTGTACAGTATTAAATCCAAGATTTAAGAACTTATCTTTTGCATTTGTATTTCAGAAGAAATGTTGTGTATGGAAAAGCAAAAGTTGAAATTAGTAAACCCTAAAATCAAATGTTGATAGTTAATATGGTGAAATGAAGAATTACATTCAGTCTATTTTACAGTTTACCATATGCACACTGTTATTTTCAATTAGAGTGTGTGTGTGTATTTTTGTCGGCCGATTATCTACGCTATGGGATATAGGCCCTATGGGGTGGGTTGCCCTCCGTGGGGGTCTTTCTGAGGGAACCTAACCCGTATTTACGCAAGGCTCGAAGAAAACCACGGAAAACTTCGAACGGTTAGGCCGACGGTCGCGATTGGGTTCGAACCCAGCACCTACCGTCTACCAGTTTGGAGGTCAGAACCTCGCGGCCACTGGTGGGGCCTTATTTTCAATTAGAAAATATTTCATTGATTTAAAAATAACAAATACATTATCATTTAAATTTTTATTATTATTATTTTCACTTGCAATGTTTTAAAATGATTTCATTGTTTATCAAATCTAGCATTCTGCAAATCTAGAAATGCTATCTATTTAAAAATTAGCAGTAGAGATCACTTTTTTTTTTTTTCCAAATACTTAAAAAAAAAGAATACAGTAAAAGAATACATCATTTTAGAAAAATAACAAGCGTAATTCAACCTGAATTTAGATTTTGTTTGTCCTAGAAATCTGTTGAACAAATCTTTATTTGCGAAATGTCCTAGAACTAATGCTAAAATTACCAATTTTTTAATATTTGCATGGGTACTATTTGGTTATCCTGTCGATTAATTTTGCAAAATTATACAAATCGACTAGCTATCTGAAAAATTATACAAACTGACATAATTTTTATTTTAAATAACAAAAGAACAATTAAGTTAGTAAAATATTAATAAAAATATAAATAAAGAGTCGAATTAAAAATCACTTCATGATGTGAAACATGTTTACAATGTTTAATATCAAGTGAATGTGGCATTTAGGATAATCGATTATTGGCATTTACTCATATAATTTGATGATAGTTCTTTGGTTGACGGGATAATCAAGTAGTAGTACCCTTGCATGCAGTGGCGCAGCCAAGGGGGTGGTTTTAGGGTTAAAACCCTTCCCAGAGCTAAGAAAGATCGCTATAACTGCCGCTTATATGAATCAAAACAAACTTAATATTTAAATGTTTTGGCGCTTTTCGGAATCCCCCGCTTTATTGAATCAGATTTCATTTAATAAAATGATTCAATTAAATGGCGAAAATTCTACTTAAAACAGTTAAAGTGTATATTACATGGATTAATTAAATAAAAAATCGGTTATTTGAACTAAATCCCTTTTCTGAGACGCATTATAAAAAAAAATGTTGATTTTCTGCTACATAGATTCTCTTTGAGTTTAAGTATCATACAGTGAATATTCTAATTAGTACTGATTCAATTAACCGGCGATTCAAATAACCGGAAATCACTTTTATCCGAAACTCAACCCCCCCCCCCCCCCCCTAGAACCGAATTCTGGCTGCGCCACTGCTTGCATGTATCACTTATCAAACCTGTAACAAAAATTATTCACTAAAAAATAATTAGAAGTATGCACTATTCTAATCATTGAAATGAATAAAGTAGTGCATGATACTTTTGATATTATTTCTTTTAACGGTGAGCTAAAAATACTTAACAAAAAACGTGTAGTCAAATAAATATGTGACAAGCATCTTGGCATTTATTTATTGGGGGGGGGGGGGGTGATATACTTATCCCTACTGTGAAATCCATCAAAGCAACAATCTAATATAATTATTCATGTCTTTATTATTGCATATTAAGTTTTATAAGTATAGAATGAGGAGAACATGATTAAATTATTTTAATAAAGGCAGAACATTTAAAATGACATTTAATATTCCAAAACAAAATAATATAAATATCTGTATTTTAATTATTAAACATTAAAATCTCACAAGATTTTAACAAAAAAGAATATATAGCTTAAAAATACATTTTTGAGGGATGGAAAAATGACAATCTTTATGTCTATATTTCTAATAATATACTGTTATTTTTATTTACTGTATATTAATAATGTATTCATATTTTAATTATAATATCTTTATACTACAGTTAGTCCTTGAACCTAATAATTGATTTAATGCTTGTTAATTATAAGTTTATTTTTAATCTTTTGAAATCCACCGCCCCCCCCCCCCCCAAAAAAAAAAGACAATGAAATTAGTAAAATTTTAGACTTTTTAATCTTATTCAAATGTGCCTCTTAATAATTAAGATAGTAAAAATTCACAAAGAATTGGAGAGTCAAAATTTTAGTGATCTCTGAATTTAACATTAATTAATTAAAAAAAATCATAATGTGATTTTTTATTGACCAACACATATGAATATTGAGTTATATATAGCATACAAAATCCTTAGCTCAATATATTATGAAAAAACATTGTAACTTATTTTTTTTAACTTCATTATTTTTCAATAAAATAAATACTTTTATATGGAGTTGGAGTTGTTTTTCATTTTTATTATTTATATTTGTTATTATTTTACATTTTCAATGCAAAATTTGTAATCAGCTTGGTGAAATCTTTCTGTGCACGCACTTTTTCTTTGCAATTTTTCAAAGTTCAAAAATAACAAGTCGGGGCAAATTACAGTTTTGTGAACTGTAAAATATATTTATAGCATTATTTGTGCTGAAAAGTACAGTTTTGTGAACTATAAAATATAGTAGCAGGGGATACCGAGCTTAGCTCGGTCAAAATTAACTTTGTGTTCAACTCGATATAGTATTTTCACTGTGTCATTCACTCGGTATTATTACTGTAAAACATGTTGTTTATTTAGAAAAACAATCAATAAGAAAACTATATTTTTATACGCATGTTTATAAATTTTACTTGATTTTAAAATTTACAACGAAAGGACATCGATATAAATCACTTTTTTTAGCTCGACTTTGATTGGTTTAACCATGCATCTAAAATCCTCTTAAGAATGTATAAAAAAAATTCTTTACATTCTGAAAGACTATATTTTCTGCTAGATATAGCCAAATTTGGAGGCATTCTTTCATTTGGCTCCAAATACGTGTTTTGGTTTTCGTAATTTTTATAGTCGATTTTTTAGCCATATGTCGCCGATATTTTTTCAAATATCACCAAATTATTGGCTTTTGCCATATTCTCGTGACCCTGACCCGTATTACCCAAAATGAGCCACTAATCAAATTTGATCAAGCATGTGACATAGCTCAATCGTCTTCAGGTAATCAAAAACAGTAGAATATAAAATTGAATCAAAATCTTTTAAGCCATTTTTTAGGTAAAATTAGCTTGGCAGCATTCAGCAATGAAGCAAAATGACCCACTAATATCATTTTGTTTAACACTCGACTCAGCCCAATAGTCTTCTCGTGACAAAAACGTTTGGTTTCAAAATTTAGGTAAAATTGATTGAGTCGTTGTTATATATAATTAGAATGACCCTAGCTCATTAAGACCCAAAATGACCCACTAATCGAATTTTCGCGAGCATGTGTCCATCCAAATGGTTTTCTCTTGCTCAAAAACGATATAATACAAAGTATAGTCAAAATGGTGAGTACCATTTTCTATATAAAATTAGGATGACCCATCATGACCATCAAACGACCCTTATAATCGAAATCTCTCGAACGTGTGGCCTAGCTCATTAGTTTTAGCATGCCGAAAAACATTAGATACAAAATTTAGATAAAATCGATTGAGCCGTTTTTTAGATATAGTTAGTTTGACCCTGACCCTTTATGATCCAAAATGACCCATTGATCGAATTTTCTCAAAAATCTGTCATAACCCAATGATTTTCTTGTGCCCGAAAACGATAAAATACAAAATTTAGTCAAAGTTGCGCGAAACGTTGTCTAGATAAAATTAGAATGACCCAAAAGTGGCCCACTAATCGAAATTTCTCGAACATGTGACCTATCCCAATGATTTTCTCATGCCAAAAATATGTTGTATACAAGATTTCGTTAAAATCGACCCACCCATTCTTTATATATAGCTTGACCTTGAGCCATTATGACCCACAAATGACCCTTATAATCGAAAGCTCTCGAATATGTGACTTAGTCCATTAGTTTTCTTGTTTCTAAAAATTGTTACATACAGAATTTCGTTAAAATTAATCCTGCCGTTCTTTAATTATATATAGCTTGACCCAGAACCCTTTATTATCCAAAATTACCCATTAATCGAAATTTTTCGAACATGTAACCTAGTCCAGTGATTTTATCATGCCAAAAAAATGTTGCATACAAAATTTCATTAAAATCGATCCACCTGTTCTTTAGCTATAGCTTGACAATGACCCATTATGACCCATCATGACCCACAAATGACCCTCATAGTTGAAATCTCTCAAACATGTGATTTAGCCCATTAGTTTTCTCATGTCAAAAAACTGTTACATACAAAATTTCGTTATAATCCATCACGCCGTTCTTTAAATATGAATAGCTTGACCCAGACCCTTAATGACCCAATATGACCCATTAAAATTTTTTCTCGAACATGTAACCTAGCCCAATGTTTTTCTCGTGCCCGAAAACCATAGAATGCAATTTTTAGTCAAAATTGCGTGAGAAAATCCCTAGATAAAAGTAGCATGACCCACAATGACCCCAAAAATGACCCACTAACTGAATTTTCTCGAACATATATAAATTTACCTAACCCAATTGTCTTCTTGTAATCTAAAACGATACAATATAAAATTTGGTCAAAATCGTTAGAGCCGTTTTTTAGATAAAAATGGCTTGACCCATAATGACCCAAAAATGACCCACTAATCGAAATTTTTCGAACATGTGACCCAGCCCAATAGTTTTCTCGTGCCAAAAAACGATTGGATAGTAAATTTCCTTAAAATCGATCCAGCCGTTCTCTAGATATATATAGCTTGATCTTGACCCATTATGACCCAAAATGACCCAATAAGCGAATTTTCTCGAACATGTGACCTAGCCCAATGGTCTTCTCGTGCCCGAAAATGGTAAAATCCAAATTTTTGCGAAAATCGTTAGAGCCGTTTTTGAGATAAAATTTACCCACACACACACACACAATTTTTGCTCGCATTATAGTATAAGATTTACAGCATTATCTGCGGTGTAAATACAGTTGGCAAAAAAAGTATTTGTACACTCTAAAATTTTTAATTTTTAACTAAATAAAAACAGATATTTTGTCAAAAATAGTTTTAATACAGTCTGTTTACCGTGCGTTTTAAATTACACGACAGAAAATTTCGATAAAGATGTAAAATAATTTTCTAATAGGAAAAGTTTAAAAATTTCTTGCAAAAAAAGTATTTGTACATTTCTCCATCCTGATATGTACTGTGTTTTATAGTGTTTATGGTTCAAAGGACTACTTTTACAGAAGCTGTTAATAATTTTTAAATTCATATTATATTTCTCTGACATTTAATCTAATTTGTTCTTGATGTAATTGATTATAGAACCTAATACTAGAGAGGCACCTCTAGATATATGAAATCCTATGATTGAGCATAATAAAAATTTAAATTCGCTACAAGAATTTGTAAAAGCTATTAAATTACCATTTACAGCTATTGGATGTATAGTAAGAAACTATGAATAAATTAAAAGCATCGAAATTCAATGAAAACCAGGACTTCTTAGCAAACTAACAATGAGGGAAAAAGGGAGTGTTGTTAAAAAAGCTTTAAAAAATCCTATGCGTTCGGTTCAAAAATTTGCTGGAGACCTTGCAACATCTTCTCGCATCAGAGTAATACCTCAAACAATAAAAAATATTCTTCTCAATGCAGATTTAAAAGGAAGAACCTCAAGGAAAAATCCATTCATCAGCGAAACAAATAGGCGAAAACACATAGTATTTGCTTTCGCATACAGAAGTAAATCATTGGATTTTTGGAAAACAGTAATTTTTTCTGATGAGGGAAAATTTGGAATTTTCTTACCATCAAGCATTCGAAAAAATTGGCGTAAAAATAAAACTGTTCTAGATCCAAAACGTATACTTCAAACTATCAAGCATGTTGGGGGGAATATTATACTTTTGGGGTGTATAGCTTCTAATGGAGCAGGACATTTAAAATTTATTGACAATGGAAGGACAGGTATAACATACATTGATGTGTCGCGCCATATTTTATTAAACTGTGCCAAGAAATTATGCATAGAGGAAGCTTTTCACTTTCTGCAGGATAACGACCAAAGCATTCTGCTGTGATCACCAGCACATGCTTACGACAATACTCGAAGACGACTGGTAACTCCTCTAAAATCTCAAGACTAGAATCCAATAGAAAATTTGTGGATGCTATTGGATGCAAAAATCCGAAAAAAAAAAATATGTATCAGTAAAAAACAGTTTTAAAGAAGCTCTTATTGTGTCATGGAATAACATTAACCAGACCGCTACAAAAAAGTTGGTGGAATCTATGGCACACCATCTAGAAGTAGTCATACACGCTAAATGAATTCGCACAAAATATAAATTTGTATCATTTTACTAAATTTTCATTAATTATATTACATTAATATAGTGTACAAATACTTTTTTTGCATTATATTTTTGTATATTTGTTTATTATAATGTAAAAAATCGATTCGTTTAATTTTGTTTTTGCTTCTATAATATTATAATGCATTAAATTAATGTATTACAGTATTTTTAGCTTAAATCTTTTGTTTAATTTCATTATAATTTAAGAAAATGAAGTGTACAAATACTTTTTTTGCCAACTGTATGTAGAATGAATGTCTCTTATATGCTGCTCGTTCTTCACGGGAATACGCGAACGCGATCAAAATAAACAGGACTGCTACACACTTCGTAAGCTTGGAAACCTTCTTAAAGTATTCATCTCAGAAATCCAGAAGTCCCGCCAAGCATTTTCTCGCCACATTGTACAGAGGGGTGAGGTTTTTCGCTACCAAGAAAACATGTTAGAAAAATTGCATAGTGTCGCCATCTACTATACAAAATTATAACGTTAAACTTCAATTTTAAGAAATTAAAAATAATGAGAATTTTAATTGAAACAGTATATTAGTTAGTTAATTTCTATTAATTATTCCGTTAGAAAATAAAATTCTTCCCTGTCTTTAATTTTAAATTAAAGAAAGAGCTGCAAACAACTCGAGTTTAGTTTCGTGGCTTCGGAAAAATTGAGAGTATCGACCGAAGCGGCATAAGTTTTTGTCGTTTCAACTACTATCCTATGCCAAGCAATGTTGAATTCAGGGAGTGGCCCGGGGGGAAAATCCCCCCCTCCCCGGAGCAATGAAATGTCCCCCCTCCCCGTAAAATATCAGATTTTGTGTTTTTAATGGTCAAAATTTGCAATTTTCCCCCTCGGAACTCTATAATGTCCCCCCCCCCCCGGAGCTACGAAAGTCCCTCCTGGAGAAAAGTGTCTGAATCCAACACTGATGCCAACTTTTAATAGTATTTGGTTTTAAACCCTAATTTCTGGATGCCATTGCTTTCAACATGTTGAATGTGGATTTCTTATTTTTGCCACTTGTGTTTGAAAAGAGGTTGCCATTTAAGGGTTTGTGCATTCAGAGTTGCCACCGACGTCTATTTTTAATTCTATTTCGCACCCTTTTTCAAATGATAAATGTTTCACTTATGCTTTGACAACATTTACAAGAGAAATACACTACTGTGTGTTTTTAAAATGGTTGTGCAAAGAGGATATAAAAATAGTCGCTTGTATCAGCTCTGTGCATTATAACTCCTGAATGTTTTATTTGCTCTTTTCCTTACAGTACTTTATCGTTAAATTTTGTGCTTTTTTTATATACGTGTTCTCTTTTGGAAGGTTTGCTGTGTTTAGATACAGCATATTGCAGAATTGCTGATTATTGCTGATTAGATTTTGATATTAATCGACCAAAGCTGTGTTATTTTGCAAAATTTGCTCGATTTTAAGACAATCATATCTCAAGAACTAATACACGGAATTTCATATCTTTAGAATCCTGATAATGGGAATAAATTGTACATCATTCTGTGCCAACATCATTTAATTTTTGGCACTGAGATAGCTAATTTTGAAGTATTTACATTTATGAGATAGAAAAAAGTTTTGGGATTGCAACATCCGACTAGTTTCGTTTTAATTTGTTTTCAAAATGTAATTTTTAAACAATGGCTGTCATGGAAATTTTTGTGGAAATGAGTTTTTCTCTATGATGAATTTTTTTACTATTTCTCCTATTTAAATTGTTATAAGTTAAGATCCGTTAAAGATAAATGGTTCAAACTTAAAGCATGTCCTTTCCAATTGTTTTAACTTTTATTCAGGAAATTAAACACATATACAGTCGACTCTCATTAATTCGAACTCGTCGGGACCACAAGAAATGTTCGAATTATCCGAAGTTCTAATTATTGAAAGTATGAAATAAAAACATGCTTAATATGGTACTATTACAAAGGAATTAATGTTATAGTGTTTTTTAAATACATTTCGTCTGTTATCATTAGAATATGACTTAATAATAAATTAAAATGTATAACTACACAAACTAATTAAATGATTAGAAACAAATACAATGGAAGAAAGATTTGAGGTGTCACTGAAGGACAGACGGGGCACTAAGAAAGTGGATATCAAATGCATTGGATTACATGTATACTCGTTCGGAACAATTTTCGCAAAAATCAAAGAAAGAAAGTTATTCAAATGATCTGAAATCCGTGAGAAAGAAAAGAAAAAAGAAAAATCGTAATTCTTGTTAGTTCGAATTAAACGAAGTCCAGAGAAAATGAGTTCGAATTAGTGAAAAATTTTAACGTTATTGAAAGCCATTGAAAATTTTGACACTTCATATTTAGTTCGAATTAAGCGGAGATTCGAATTATCCGATTTCGAATTAACGAGAGCCGACTGTATATATTTATATATTTACTTTTGAAAATATGATTTTTTTTAAATAAGTTTCATCATTTCTGTTTTAATTTTTTTCTTTAAATATTTTAAAATTTGTTTTGAATTAATAGTTTTTAAAAATGCTGAATCAAAATTAAAACTTATACATTCCTGTTTATTTAAATGAAAAATATTGAAGCTCTACAAATAGTTTTTCGAGTTAACGATTTTAAATCACCCCGTGTTTTTAATAAACACAAAATTAAATATGCATATATACGAGGGTCACTCTGAAATTTTTGAGATACAACTATGTTTTTAAAGTTACTAGCTGCACCCGTCGAAATTCGACGGAAAAAAAAAATATATATTAGATAAGTGTCTTACATTTAAAGCTTATGAATAATAAAAATGAATGACATAAAAGAAAAGTGTACTTAGAAGAAAATATAAATTTTATTCAGTTAAATCTATAATAAATAGAAAATCAGTTTTCATATTGGTTCAATGATAGGTTTTTTATTTTCTTTTTGAGTTAATATTTAACTTTTCTTTTCGAGTTAAAGTATTTCTTTACATACGACATTAGTTGTTGTGTTGCTTTTTGGAACTGTTTGCACTTTCAAATTTTTAAATGAACGTACTCGAGACATCGCAACAAATGCCGTGGTTAAATACTGGCTCAGGTAAATAAATATCAACAGAATCCATTGTTTGCCCTTGTGCTTTATTAATTGTCATGCAAAACGCAACACGAATAATGAAAACATTCTAAATGAAAATGGAAGAATTGTATCTAATGGCATTAAATCCATTCTAGGAATCAAAACTTTTTTTGCAACTCCCTCGCCAGTAGTAACTGCTAGATCCAAAAAATTATCGTACATGTTTCGTACAATTTACCTGGTCCCTTTTAAAAGACTTTCGTGTGGACTTAAATTTCTTAGTAATATTATAATTGCTTCGATTTTTAATGTGAGAATGTGTGGAGACAATCCATTTAATTCTAAAGCTATTTAAAAATTCCGTTGGAAATTGGAGGATTTCTTTTTTCACTTTAAGTTATTAAATTATTTCTACTCATGTATGTTCTGGATGTGCGAGGTATAAGGTTAATAACTTTATGTTTAATTTCACTGCAATGATCGTTTTTCGGAGCTGGAATTGAAACTTTAGCCAATTTGGTGATACTATCTGAAAATGAAAATCCTTTTCGAAAAATTTGGAATACGATGTCATTTTCTGCTATAATACACGGTGGTAAACATACTTTATTTGAGTCTCCAGAGAATTCTTCATTCATGCAAGAATTTCTCCATTACCTATTTTAAGCAAAAATTCCGAAAATTCAGATTCTTCTGGTCTTATTCGCATATTTTTTAACAATTTAAATATTTTAAATTATGACCAAAGAGTCGAAAACTTAATGCAGTTTTGAACTATGCTTTGTTTTGTTCCTTGTTTAGTACCAATTTTGTAATTGTGGCAACAGAATCACTGCATTTTCCCTTAAAATTGAAAAAAAAAAATGGAAATTAAAATGCGTATACTATTTTAAAAAGTCTGTTAAAAAATCCAGTGAATTTAGGTTATATTTCGTTTAATAATTTGGATAATTGTGTTTTATAATATTTTATTAATATTAGCTGAAAATAATATTGTTTGAGAGTTAGACTGACCATTATAAAATGTATTTTTTACTGTAACTAATTTTCTATATTTATTATAAGTCAATGAAACTGTTCTTTTTTAAATATTTTCTTTCGCAGAATTTCGACGGGTTCCACCTCGTATTTGTAATATCAACAAAACATTTTAATTATTGCAGAAATGTTTTAATTATTGCAGAATACACATTTACAGCACTTGCAATAAATTTAATTTATTAGTTTGTAGTCTCCATGTACTTGTCATAATTAGTTTTATTGCCATGACAGCGAAAAGAAAAACGATATCTTTGTTATTAAAAAGAATAAAAATTTTGTGTTTGTTATTGAAATGTAGAAGACGTTTTATTTATTTTTATTTTAAATAATAACTTAATACAACGAAATGATTGTAATTAATTTTTGATATTATATAATATAGAAATATCGTAATACCGGCAAATCACAGGTTTTATTCTTTTTCTTTCTTTTTTTCTTTTTTTTTCTTTCTAATATGACATCAGTTACATTCTCCTGATTGGTGGAAAGTAATAAAGAAAAATAAATTTCTATTATAGTGAGAAAAGCTTAACCTGTTGCTACTGTTTTGAGGAAATGTCGCGAAAAAGCTTTTAAAATTAAAATTAAAATATAAAAATGGGAATAAATTAAAAATTAGCCAGAATGGGCACATCTACACATGAACAGCTTTCATTTAAAAAAATAATTATCAAAATCGGGCCAGTAGAAAACGCAGGGCTGATGACTAAAAAAACAGCCAGGTGTTTTAAATATATAGATTCTTGCAAAATTTTAGGTATGTTCAAAGTAGTCCCCTCCAGCATCAATGTACTTTTGTATTTGAATTTAAAAAATATATCGAAATACATTACCGAAATTCTTATAATTTTGCCGATTACATAAGTTATAAAAAATCAATAACGGAAATTTATTTTATAACCCATTGTAATTATCTTTGAGTTTACCTTAGATCGTCATAAAATAATTTGTTAAAATGCACGGTTTTTTTTTCTTTCTTTTAGTATGTTAGTATGTTTTAAAATAAATAAATAAATATCAACAATATTACAACAGAATTTTAAAACTTTTCCCCCCCCCCCCCCAAAAAAAAAAAAAAAGGAAACAAAACTCTTAACAAATTCTTTCATGCATGTAATATTTTAAAGACTAATTTTTATACATATAAAGCTGAAATTAATAAATATTCGAAATTATGGAAAGAAAATCGAAACTATGGAAAGAAATTATGGAAATTAAGAAAGGTAATTTTGGGGATTACATATGTTATAAAAAATCAATAACTGTTTTTTTTTTTTTTTTTAATATAATTATTGTAATTATCTTTATTGAGTTTACCTTCGATCGTCATAAAATAATTTGTTAAAATGCACGTTTTTTTTTTCTTTCTTTTAGCATGTTAGTATTTTTTTAAAATAAATAAATAAATATCAATAATATTACAATAGAATTTTAAAACTTTTTCAAAAAAGAAGGAAACAAAACTCTTAATAAATTCTTTCATGCATGTAATATTTTAAAGACTAATTTTTACATATATAAAGCCAATATTAATAAGCTAAATATTCGAAATTATGCAAAGAAAATCTGTAAAACGTTTATAATTATCCATTCAGTAGAAAAATATTATCTCTACAAAAATGAACCAAAATCTTAAAATCTTATCTATACTTTACGAAATATATCCGAAATAACTAAAGATATTTGAAAGGGCCGTTTGAATAATCTTGGTGTAATGGTATTACACTGTAAGCTACGACACAAGAGGCCCCGGGTTCGAATCTCATGGAAGGTATGTAACATTTCCTCATTGTTGTTTAAATTAATTGTGTATAAATGTGTCCCTGATATTAACGTGTCTTTGAAAAGTAAAGAAGAAAAGTCACAAAGATGTTAGTTAGTCCTTGAAAAATTCTTTTAACTTTTCAAACGAAAATTTTTACATAAGGAAAAAATTAAAAAAAAACGGAAATATTTTCTGAAAAAACGGAACTATTTCTGGAATTTACGGAAACTTTTTCCGTTAAAAAACGGAAGTAGTACTGACGTCTAGATTACCAGTACTATTTCCGTTTTTTAACGGAAATTTTTTTTACAGTGAATTCTATTAGCTGAAACAGTTATTAAACTGTTGATTTTTCTTTTACGTGTAAATCAAATTTTGTAAGTGAAATCAAAATTCAACGGGTTTTATAACAGAAGATATTTAATTTTAATTTTTTTCCCTTTTAATGAGAAAATGACAACATAAAGATTACAGTAATCAATTTCTTCCCTTTCTTTTTCCTTTGTTTTTAATAGAAATGGAGTACGCCTGTTGCCACAATGAGAAAAGCGGTATTAAAAACTACAAAAAAAATTTAATAATTCAAAAACAAATTAAGATACAGCTTTGAAAAATATTGCATTTAATAGTACATTTTTTCCCCTACACGATGGTGTAAAAATTGAAAATGTGCGATATTTATAAGTTTAAAAGTTTGTAGTAGCAAAAATTGCAATACCGAAATTTCATTTAAAATTTGAAAGTGTTGCCATTTGCAAAATGACGTATGCGTTATGCACAGAAACATTTGGCCTTTATAATATAGATAGACGGTTTTTTAATTGCACTTCTGTCTTTGTTGCATGTTCGAGACAATAATAGACCATCTAATTATACATAAAAACATGCTTTTTGTAGATCTCTGTCAATCTGAAACGCCCTGTTTTACGTTTTTTGCTCTGAACCATATCAACCTTTTAAAGAACTTTAACAATAATAAAGATATTTTTACTGAAATTTTCAAAAAATATACACTACTTTATGCCAAATTCGATGTCAGGTAAAATGTCACGAGGTGGAAAACACCTGAAATCCCAATTTTAGTGATTGACACGTAGATTTATTGTTGTCTTTCCCTTGCTTTAATGTTTTCTAACTCTAATATTGTACATGCAATTTAGATTAATCATGACCAATCTAACTGAGGAAAAGATGTATTTTGATTTGATTAATTAAAAATATTGATTCTACTAACCCGTGATTCAAATAACCGGTAAAAACCTTTATTAGAAACTCAACCCCTCCCCCTCTTAGAAACAAATTCTGACTGCGCCACTGGTGGAACATTTTCCTAGTCTCTTGGGGCTCCTTTTTTCAGATTTTACGACAGGGGCACCATCAAAATTCTTTTTGATGTGCAGAATTGCACAATGTGCACAATGCAAAAATTATACAGAAAAGGAGAAAACCCCACAGAATAAAAAAAGCTATACGGGATTTTTTTCTTCTTAACGACTTTCACAGGCATGTGATTATTCCGAATTTTTTTTTAATTTTCGTGAAAGTCCAAAATTTATTTTTTTTTTTCGAATTCCGCAAATTCAATTCTTGAATGGATCACAGAAAAAAAATCTCAGATTTCGCAAAATTGAAAAAAGTCTCCAAATAGTCGCAGAAAAATTCAATAATTTCGTCAAACGACTGTGGAAAATATTACTAGTTTTATTAGAGATCGCGAAAAGAAATGCAGATTTTGTCAAATAATTGTACAAATTAAAATCTCGAATTTTGTAAAAGGATTGCGAAAAAAATCGCGAATTTCGTCAAAAATTTCTGGAAAAAATCCCAAAAATTTAGTCAAACAATCGTGCAGGAAAATCGAGAAGAATTTCGTCGAATGATCGCTAAACAAGATCTAAAATTTCGCATAACTATCGCGCAAAAAATTACAAACATTATTAGTCGTAGTAGAAAAAGAATTGACACAAATTTTAACAAATGGGCATGAAAATTAATCACGGATTTTGTCAATAGATAGCTGAAACAAATTTCACCAGTTATTCGCGGAAAAGTATTGTGAATTCCGACAAATAGTCACCAGAAAACAACCATTTAGTGTATAACGGTTGCAGAAAAAAAATCGTGAATTCCGTGAAATGATCGCAGAAAAAAATTGCAAATTTTGTCAGATGATAGTGAGAAAAAAATCATGAGATTCAATCAGTCATGAGATAATTAACCTATGAATCTGATGAATAAATTACGAAATTTGCAAATTTTGTAATCTCTATAGCTATAAGAAAATTTTCATTAGTGATTTTCTGCAAGTAAAAGTACTCTCTTAAAAAAAATCCAGCGTTTTTAACTCCGACGGAGCTATTTTTCGCTCCTTTCCGGTTTTGAAGATGCGCTTATCCTATAGGAGTGAATTTCATTCATCTTGCGGAGTGTTTAATTTCATTCTTTTTTGATAAGCGATTTCACTCCTTTTTGATAAGCTATTTTCAGTCTTTTTTCGACTAAATTAATCGACAGAAGGAGTAATTGTACTCCTTTTTGAGAAGCTATTTATTCACTCCTTTTTGACTAAATCACAATTACCAAAGGAGTGTTTTACTAAAATTTTTAGAAATTAGTACTTTTTTATTTTATTTTTTAATATATTCAATACAAAAAAGAATTTTTTTTCTTTAATGACCCTTTTCTAATAAATAATTTTTCTATTAGTTTTAAATAGTTTTTTATTGGAATTAGTTTTAGATATTTCATTGATTTTTTTAAATTTCAAGTTAATTTTTAGTTTTTCTATTTATATACGTATAAATGTAACAATTGGAGAGAAATTTTAGAAACGATTTCATCCATTGAGATACAATATACATATGATACTACTAAAATTCACATTTAATGGTAAATATTTTTAAATTTTCTGTTTTACATATTAGTTTATAAAAGCTAAATCTCGAATTATTAAAATATATAATTAAACTTACTTATATCATGTCAGATACTATGTTTTAGCAGATCACTGTTTCTATTAAACTTCACCCAAATCCACATTTTTGCCCCCCCCCCCCCCTGCGCGCGTGCACAACTGTTTTTCAAAACCCTTCATTTTTTTAAATCTAATCATGATGCTTTTTTTTTTTTTTAATGATAAACTGGAAAACAAAATCTTCAAATCAAGACAAGATTTGATGCAATGTTTTTCCGTTATCTTTTTTATAATGAGATATTTTGTTGTATTTATACATTATATATATAATTTTAGCGTTACTTGGCGTTATTACTTTTAATATAAAAATAATAATTTCTTGTATGTTTCTTATATTATTATATGTTACTTTATTTCACTTTATGATACTGAAAAATATTTGTGGAATGTAGAATATATAAAAATAAAAACTTTTTATTGTTGTTATTTATTTAGGATATATGTTTTACGTTTATTAAAATATTCAAACTTATGTTCATTTAGATATATACAAAGATGCATATCTATAATTTATTTTTAAATAAAGTTTACCACTGTCAGGAGAATGTGATTATTTTCTATTTAAACGAACATTTGCAAATGCTTAAATGTAGAATTCAGCTTTTACGGCACATCTAGGTGAATATAATTTAATAAATACTAGTATACTATTTAATGAAATATTTTTACAAAAATAGAGCGCATATCCGATTAAAATAAATAAATAAATAAATAATAAAAATTATTATGGATCTATGTTCCACAAATATTTCTCTGTATGATTAGCAAAATACCTTAATAAATAATAATGTAAATGCTTAACTTTATGTAAAAATTTGTTTACATAAAGTAAATTTCAACATAATTATGCAGCTTGAATATAAGAAATTAATATTTTCAAGAGTATTTTATAGATCACCGTAAATTGTTCCGAATTTTCCAAAAGTAATTGTACTAAAACAAAATGTGAAATTTAGAAAACATTTTAGAATGCATTTATATAAAAAAAGGAAAAAAAAATCATAGTGATTAACATTTTCTGTATAAAAGTAATAAAATTAACGCCAAAATAATATATACAATGTAAAAGTCTAATACAACAAAATTACCTCGGAATCGTATGCTCGGGAATCTCTAAAAATTCCGCAGAAGAAAAATCCTCATTTTCTAAAACCGGTCATCTTCCATCTTGTTTTCTGCCATTAGGTTTGTATTATAATGTGAAAGGATAAACTCTCCTTATTATTGTTATTATTATTATTTGCGAATAAAGTATGATCATTTCTATTCTTTATGGATGCAAGATTTGGATCCTTTTGGCCATTAATATATGCAGCTAGAATTAACGTCAAAGCGTCTAACATCTCATTCACTTTTTAAAACATGGCGATAACGAAGGCCAAGCCAAACAATGTATCACGTGACCCGGTTACAACCAATGACATTCATCTCAGGTGGCGTTGCTTGGAATTCTCTCAAAAAGGAGTTTTTCTGCGTATGCTCCCATAATGATGGTTTATCAGGCGAGTTTTTTCTGCAAAACACCCCTTTTCGATAGCGTTTCTCTCAAGAAGGAGTGAAAGTCTTGATAAAATATTTCGCTCCTTCATTGAGTGCGAAATTCGTTCTTTTGAATTAAGAGTGAAGGTAAAGCGTTAACTACTTCGGAGTGTGTTTTCCCTTTTTTGAGGTGTGTTCATGCTTATCCGATTTTTCAAATAAATCTTGAATATTTTTTCAGATGAAAAATTTACATATTTGAACATTAATGAACACTATATGGCCATTAATGACCGGACGCTTTCAATTTTATACATTTTAGCGAATATTTAAAAACATAGTCGTCGGATTCTTCTGGAACTTCAGGATTATAAAGATTATATTTCACATCATATTTATCAATACCTATAAAGAAGTATAATCTATATCTATATTATAATGAGGTAAAGTTTGTTTGCTTGTTTGTAGGGGCTAATGTCAGGAACTACCGAACCGATTTCAAAAGTAATGCTACCAAAATGATATGGTGTCCGCCCTGAATCAAACAGAGGTTTATATCTTATGTCGATGCCACAAATTCAAAGGGGGTGCAGGAGCAAAAAACGTTCTAAAAATGCTATTTTTGTGTTACTGAAAGGACTAGAAGCATGAAATTTAGCTTGGTATTATTTGCCTATTATAAAAAAGTAAAGTTTGTTTGTTTGTTTTTAGGGGCTAATCTCCTGAACTACCGAACCGATTTCATTAGTAATGCTACCAAAATGATGGTGTTTGCCCGGAATCAAACATAGTATATTATAAAGAGGTTTATTATATATTAATTTAAATATATTATTATATATCAAATTATTTATTTAATTTTAGAGGATAATCTACGGAACTACCGAACCGATTTCAAAAGTAATGGTACCAAAATGATGGTGTTCGCCCTGAATCAAACACAGGCTACATCTTATTTCAATGCTACAAACCCAAAAGGGGTGCAGGAGCAAAAAAGTTCCAAGAATGCGATTTTGTGTTACTCAAGGGACTAGAAGCAAGAAATTTAGCATGGTAATTATAAGATATAAATTATCTCCAGCATTTCCTTAAAAATTCGAAATTTAAAAAAGGGGGGGGGATACGTGAAAAAGCGTCCTACACTGTTAAAAATCTGCAGGATTTGCTTCATTATCACTCCACCGCTTTGATAAAAATCTGTTACTTGACTATACAGTAAAGCATTCTCATTGGTCAGAATAAAGATAGTCTACAAAAGAAGTAGAGTTTCGATGCAGCAAATGCTGCAAATTTTTAATCAAGCAAAAACTTTCAAATGGCAATCTAAGCAAACTCAGCACGTATCAAAAATAAATTGATGGTGATAGAAGCTGTTAAAACATAACAAACGTAAACTACATTTTATGTCGGTGACATTATCAACAGAGGTTGCAGGAGTCAAAATATTCAAAATGGGGATTTTTATTGTACTAAGGAGTCTAGAAACGTTAAATTTGGCATGACAGTTACTTACAAAATATAAATGTCTTCAAAGAACTGTCGAGACTAAATTTGAAATTAAAAGTTGTGAAGCGAAGGGGCGGTGCGAAAAGCGTTCTAAAAAATTCGTAAATTACGATTTCTGTGCAAGATCAGAATAATGAAATTTAGTCAAAGTGTGGCTTAAATGGAAGTTTTTGAATTATTCCTTAATACATTATTACTTCTAATGAAAATAA
The DNA here is from genome assembly GCA_964019185.1 of Maratus speculifer. Taxonomy (NCBI): domain Eukaryota; kingdom Metazoa; phylum Arthropoda; class Arachnida; order Araneae; family Salticidae; genus Maratus; species Maratus speculifer. The sequence continues at coordinate 448,916,261 of OZ025292.1, read as the reverse complement.
GACATACAAGTATCATTTGGCATATTTCAACTATTACGCGAACAAAGCCGTGGGTTTTGGTAGTGTTTGATAAAGCGGCCAATGAGGAGGCCGACAAAAAATCAAAGAAAAATAATAATACTTGGGATCACCCTGCAAATTAAAATGTACGAAATGATCTATCGCTGTAGAATACATATAAATATATGGATACTATACAACATCTCCACTGATTTTTTTAAAAATAGCACGTATATTCCTGAAGATATATTAATTTTTTTTTTAAGTTAAAAAAAATCTGGCATATTTTTACTAAAAACATTCCTTGAATTATATAAATGCAAGGTTTTCAATCAAATTTAAAGCCAGTTTCAGAAAAATTGGTAAAATATAGTAAAAACAATGTTGTGCAATTGGAATATAAATATATTAAATATTTTATTAACTATGAGTAGCTCTTTAAAATATTTTTTATCTGAGCTTGCGTGAACGATAACAACGATCTTTTTACATGGTTTAATAGTAAACTCTCTGGAGCTACTCATAAAAAAATCCAGTCAAATATCGTTAAAATTCAGAAAAATATCGGCGATAGAAGTGAGCTGAGTTTTAGGAGACTATTGCCTCCCAGCCCCCTCAAATGGAAGTGAGACCCTGTGCCACTGCACCTGTCGCACACTCTTAAAGATGGTTTTATGATATATTAAAGCAAAAGTAGGATGAAGAATATTTTGGCGCATTTACTTCGGTAAAAATATAAGATAATTGATGTAATCTAATGTTAGACTGAACGAAAGTAGCTTTTGGAGCGCCTAAAACACAAAGTTAGGCTTTATATATATATAAAAAATGTGATGATTTAAAAAAATGTCCCAGCATTCCACTAGATATAGAAATAATTTGTCATACCAATAAATTAAAAAACTCATTTTCGATTTTTGTTCGATTGTTTACTTTTGCTCCAAGGCAACGAAATGAAGGATAACGTTTAATTTTAAAATATGAAAACTAGTAAATTAATTCTGTTAATTTGATATTTATCTGATACTAAAGTTTCAACATAAAAGTGTTTTTAATCTAAGTTATAGCATTTTAATAAGTGTTCATTTAATTATTTAAAAAATAACTTATATGAATTTAAAAAATATATATTGAAATTTCTTTAAAATTAAATTTATTTTATGTAATAGAAATTTTGTTTAATTTAATTGTAATTGTAATTTAATTCCATTATCTAATGGATAACTAAAAATTACAAAGCAACTGGGAAGTAAATTTCATATCAGTTGATAATATCAGTACTGTTCATTAACTTAATTAATTCATTAAGGATCTAAAACAAAATTCTATAAAACAACACATTAACAAGGACACTACTTAGAACCTTAAGATTGCTTTTTTTTTTTTTATAATTCTAATAAATTAATTTTTCTTAATTTAATATTTATCTCTTACTAAAGTTCCAAAGTTTCCTAAAGTTACATTAAAAATACGTTTAATGTAACTTTCGGAGTTATAGTTCTTTTATTTAATGATTAAAATTAAATTAATAATGCATTAATAAATTTATTTAAAATTATTATTAAAAATAACTTATATGAATAAACAATTTTGTTTAAAATTAATTTTTATTTTCTGTAATAAAAATGTATTTAAATTTTATTTAACTTAATTGTAATTATTATTTAATTATCTAATTGAAGATTAAAAATTACAAAACAACTGATAAAAAGTAATCTTTATTATCAGTTAATAAATACTAATCATTAATTCAACTAATTGAATAAACATCTTAACAAATCTCAAACCGAAAAATTACCGTTTATGAAACAGAAATTTCACATGAATCCAGCAACATACATATAGAATTCATATTTTACGTGTACCTTAATTTCAGGCATTATTTTTCTCAATACAAAAAAACAAAACAGAATTTTTTAAAGAATTTTCCAACTTATCCAACTCTGAGGAATTGCCATCATTTGAAACTGAAGACGCCTCCGTGAGGTGAGTGTGAAAACGTTATTAATGGACAATGTGAAAACTACATGGTAAAGAAGATACAGGGTGCGAGAGTGAAAATAAATTTTGAGATCGAATATGTATTATTCTGGAACTATTGTGTGATAGTTGATAAAACTGGTTTTAAGGTGATTTTTTTTATTAATGTTTTTTAGTGTTGAACTTTGAGGACAGTAAAGACACTATATTAAATGAAACTAAAAGTGTATAGCTTTTATATAAAAGGAAATGTGTTTTTAAGACGAATATCTAAATGTAAAGTTTTTTAACGAAATACAGTCGACTCTCGTTAATTCGAACTCATCGGGACCACAAGAAATGTTCGATTTATCCGAAGTACGAATTAAAGAAAACATGCTTAATATGGATTAATATTACAAAGGAATTAGAGTTATAGTTATTTTTTAACTTATTTCGTCTGTTATCATTAGAATATAACTTAATATTAAATTATAATCAATAAATACATAAACTATTTAGAAAGATTAGAAACAAGCACGATGGAAGAAAAAATTAAAGCGTCACTGATGGACAGACGAGGCACTAAGAAAGTGGATATCAAATGCATTGAATTATATGTATACTCGTTCGAAACAATTTTCAGAAAAACCAAAGAAAGAAAGTTATTCAAATGATCTGAAATCCGTGAAAAGAAAAGAAAAATGAAAAATCGGAAATCTCGTTAGTTCGAATTAAACGAAGTCAAGAGAAAATGAATTCGAATTAATGAAATTTTTTAACGTTATTCTGCCATTGAAAATTTCAGGACTTTATGTTTAGTTCGAATTAAGCGAAGATTCGAATTAACGGGAGTCGACTGTAGTTGAATTGTATAATAAAAGCAAATGAAATTATAGTTTATAATATAGAGAGCAAAAAAGTAGAAAATTCTTTATGTTGTGTTTTTTTTTGTATTGAGAAAAATAATGCCTGAAAGTAAGGTACTCAAAATATGAGTGATATGCGGGCATTACTAAAACAAGGTAGAACCCGTCAAATTTTGACGAAAGAAAATGCTTAAAAAGGAACTGTTTCATTGACTTATAATAAACCTACAAAATTAGTTATAGTAAAAAATGCATTTTACATTGGTACGTCTAATTCTTAAACAAACGATATTTATCGTCAAATGAAATCTAAACCCGGCATCATTTTCACTATTTCAAAATTTACAAATCCACATTTCACATCTGTATTCACCTTTAAAAAAAATTGGCATTTTAATTTGATCATTTTGATTCAAAACTTGAAGTCTCAATGCTATTAGCTGAAACAGATATTAAACTGTTGATATTCTTTTATGCGTAAATCAAATTTTGTAAATGAAATCAAAATTCACCGAGTTTTATAACAGAAGATATTTAAATTTCTTTTTTGACGTGACAACGTCTTGTAAATTGGTTTGCCGGGAGACACTTCAAGAAACTGCGTTACGTTACGTTACGCTCCGCTCACGATACGCGCTCACTTTTCTCTTAACTTTTTCCGGTCACTTGTGGGACCATTTTCTGAACGTGAATGTGAATTCGCTGCAAGGAAGGGGCGGTGCTTAATAGGAATTTTAGATAGTATCAAACTAAGACGAAATACGTTATGTATTAGTTATTAGTATAAAGTACAAAGAAAATAAGTGTAGTTTATTTCGTAATTCGGTGGTATATTATGGAAAACTAATGATATGTGATTAGTCAAAGCCATTTTACTTTAGTTATATTCTGCTCATTGAAAAATTCTTTAATATGCTGTTTACAAAATTCAACATTTGACATCAATAAACATGAAGTAAAATGTGTTTAACAAACACAGTGTATTGCAAGTTATTGTATGTATATTTGTATATAAATACGTATGTATGTGTAAAGGTAAAAATAAAATTTTGTTAATATCACCGCCCCTTCCTTGCAGCGAATTCACATTCATTCACATTAAAATTATTTTACAACTCAAAGTCGTTGTCACGTAAAACTTTCGCCCGTATACCGACTTTACAGGCAACCAATTTTTTTTTCCCTTTTAATGAGAAAATGGCAACATAAAGACACATCAATCAGATTTTTCCCTTTTTTCCTTTGCTTTTAATAGCAATGGAGTACTCCTGTTGCCACGATTAGAAAAAAAATATTAAAAGCTACAAAAAAATTAATATTTCAAAAACAAATTTAGATACAGCTTTTTAACAAATTTCATTTAAAAGTACATTTTTCTCCCTACACGATGATGTAAAATTTTAAAATATGCGACATTTAGGCGTTTAAAAATATTTAGTAGCAAAAATGCAATATCGAAATTCATTTAAAATTTTTAAGTGTTGCCATGCGCAAAATGACATATACGTTACTCACATATACGTTTGGCCTTTATAATATAGATATAGTGTTTCTATTGAGTAGAATTCTTATATATATATATATATATATATATATATATATATATATATATATATATATATATATATATATGTATATACCGGGTGTCCCAAAAATGACTGATGGATTTTAAAATTCAATAACTTGCAAACGGCGACAGCTATTTAAAAAGTTTTCGCAGGAGGGTTATGTATAATGTCAGGAGTTTTTTTTTTTACCGTAACTTTTTATTTTAGTTCATATATCAAACAATAGGTGGCGCTGACAGCGATTGAAGGCCAGGTCGACGCTTCACTCAGCACTGATCACTTGGCCTTCAATCGCCGTCAGCGCCACCTATTGTTTGAGATGCGAACTAAAATAAAAAATTACGGTAAAAAAACTCCTGACATTATACATAACCCTCCTGCAAAAATTTCTTAAATAGCTGCACCGTTTGCAAGTTATTGAATTTTAAAATCCATCAGTCATTTTTGGGTCACCCGGTATATATATATAATTTTTCTTTTTGACCATTTGGAAAATGATTGTTGTTTTCGGTCCAAAATGGACCTTTTGGTGTCCGAATTTTATTTTATTTTTTAGCTTTTTTAACGCCCGTGATCCTTTAGCTTTTCTTTTCTTAGTGCGAGTCTCTAGCAGAAGCCAGGTTCAAAAATTCCAACCCACGTCCCGAATAACCGAGGCTGTAGCAGAAGCTAGGTTGGAGGAAAAAAATGAAACCGGACAGATTTAAAAGAAAAGTTGATTAAATCATAGACACGTACAGCGAGAAGGGTAGGCTCGGGGTTCGGGAGCTGCCGAACGACCACAGCTGCGTCGAGCTTATTATTATTAAGCCATTAGCTGACCCTTTGCATTCGATAAACTCGAATCTGAATCCGGTAAACGTAAATCAGGCAATTTTTCGTCATCTAAATTTGAATCTAACATGTCAAATTGATTAGAATTTTATTTTTCAAATTTTTGTTATAATTTTTAAATTACATTGCTATTATTATTATTATTATTATTATTATTATTATTATTATTATTATTATTATTATTATTATTATTATTATTATTATTATTTTATAGTGTATAACGAGCGGTGTGATATTGTATACAAAACAGTAAATTAATTAACATTTGAATAATTATAAAACGGAGCATTTTCTATTGATTGCAAATATCCATTACTAGGGCTGCTATTTATATTTCTGGACTTGGCAACAAGGAGTGTTATTAAGCTACCACTGACGATTTCAATTGAAAATTTGATATTTTTAACCATAAATTCTCCAGAACGATTTGCATTTTAGCTTGATTTTTGTTATTTGCATGAAATTGAAAAATTCATCTTGTGCAAAAAGTGAAATTCACTCGTGACCATTTTCGTGCGATCATTTTTCATAATTTTCGACGTGGATTGTCAAGATGAGAATGCTTCCATGAGCTTAATTTTTTATGCAGCGATAAAGCATCATTCTAAAGCACTGTAAAAAACTGGTATAACGAATTCATTCGTGTTCCATGTTCATTCAAAAACGCGTTCCATGAAGGTCAACAAAAATCGGTTGTGGTGCCAGAACATGTCGATGTTGTGCCTAAACTGATTAAGCAAGATCATAATGTGACTTACCGTGAGATTGAGAAATCTTTTGACATTAGTATGGCAGGCATCAATCAGATATTGCCTGAACATCCCGTAGTAAGAAATATTTATTCGCGCTGTAGCCCGAATAATCTAGCAAACGCTCAAAAGAAAGCTTGTGTTGATTGGGGCAATGAAATGTTAAACAAATAACGTTCAATGTTCATCAAAAGTTGTGTACAACATCTACAAAGGTGACGAATTATGTATCGATGCATATGAGCCAGACACAAAACAGCAATCGACTGTATGGGTCTTCCAAGATGAGCCAAATTCAACAAAAGTTGTTCGAATAAGAAGCACATCGAAGCAAATGGTTGCCTGTTTATTCGACATTTCCGCTTACGTGGCGACAGTGACATTAGAGCAATGCAGGACAGTCAATTCTGAATGGTACTTGACCATTTATTTGCCAGAAATCTTCGAAGAAATTTGAAAAAAAAGGAGAATAACAGACTAATAAATTTTTATCATGACAATTTGAGCTCTCATACATCGGCTTAAACAAAGGAATTTCTGAAAGGGCCAAAACACCGAATTTATGAATCATCAGCCATAGAGCCCTGATTTGGCACCCAATAACGTTTTTTTATTCTCACACATCAAAAATAAATTACGTGGATAATAATTTTTGACACCCGAAGCAGCGGTTGTTGCGTTCTAAACGCACGTTTGGAGTTACCTCCATTGGAGTGGAAACAATGCTTCAAAATTGGTTCAAACGAATGTATAAGTGTATTGATCTTCAAGGAGAATACTTTGAAAAACAACAAATTCAATATTGATCATAAATACTTGTGTTTTCATTACTAGGCCAGAAATATAAATAGCAACCCTCGTATAACATCGGTAGCTTTTGTATTTCAAAATGCATTTCTAAAATTTGATTTCAAAAGAAAAATAAAGTAGATTTCTTTTACTTTGAAAGTTACATCTCTTTCAATTTCATGAAGTAAAAATACATCGCTCTTTTTATTTTACTAAACTGAAACTGAAACAACAATATCTGTAAGTGATAGAGAATGAAATTCTTGAAAGCTTCGAAGATTTCTAAAGATGGATAAAGATATTCTTCGACCAAAAAGATTATTTTTCAAGTTGACTTAAAATAATGTTTTCTCGATATTGAGTCTGCATTTCGTTGTTGTTCCTGCTTCAGCTCTTAAAATCTTAAAGACTTATCACTTATATTAAACTTATTCTATTTTACTTTTACCAAACTAAAGATAAACGGATATATTTAAAGATTTTTTTACTTAACTATTTATTAGCTAAAACACTTCTAAGAACAACAGAGAGATGTATACAATTGATAAGAAGTAATCTTTATTATCAATTAATAAATACTATTCCTTAACTTAACCAATCAAATAAATATCTAAACAAATCTCAAAAACCTTAGTGATCTTTTCCTCTCTTATTGCGACTTTCTAGCAAAAGCCAGGTTCAAAGATCCGGACCCACGACCCACGTCCCGAATAGCCGAGTCTCTATCGGAAGCCAGGTTGTGTGTGTGTGGGGGGGGGGGGAGGAATTGAAACTGGACAAATTTAAAGGGAAAATTGATTAAATCAAAGATATCGAAAAAAGTTAAGATTCGGCCCGAGCCTTTGCAGCGACCGCATCTGTGTCGAGCTTATTGTTATTAACCGTTTACACGCCGGATTAATACCGCAATGTAATAATTATTTTGTTTTTCATATATTAAAACTTCAAATGTTTTAATAACCTATGCAAATATAACAAATTATTTTCCTGCTATATGTTATTGTACATTGTTCTTGGGTATTTTCTCGAATTCAAAAAACATTTAGATTCCTAACGGTCAAATGTAAGTAAAATAGAGAAAACGATGAAAGCAAATAATGTACTTTTTATGCAAATGAATGAATTTACATTTTCCTTATACCTGTGATAAACGCTTAAACATAAATATTTTTTTTTCAAAAGTTGAAATCAGACTTATATTTTATAGGAAAAATAAGGACATCGTTATTATGTTAAAAAATATATGTTTTGTGTTACAAATAATGCAATGTTCCCATTTGGGAACATAGTTACTAGTTAACCATTTGCACTGGATAACCCTCAATCTGAATCGGGTAAACTTTTGACCTCTGAATCTGAATCTAACATGCCAAAATGATTAGAATTTCATTTTCCAAATAAATATTATAATTTATTAAATTAAATTTTTTTTAATTAATATTATTATTTTTATTGTGTATAACGAGAAGTGTGAAATTGTATGACAAAATGGTATATTAATTTACATTTGAATAATTATAAAATAGAACATCTTGTATTATGTACAAGTATATGTTATAATATCAATATCTTTTGCATTTCAAAATTAATTTTTGAAATTTGATTTTAAATGAAAAATAAAGTAGATTTTATGTTACTCTGAAAGTTACACCTCTTTCAATTTCATGAAGTAAAAATACATCGCTCGTTTTATTTTACTAAATTGCAAGCTGAAACAACAATATCTGTAAGTGATAGAGAATTAAATTCTTGAATGCTTCGAAGATTTCTAGAGTTCGATAAAGATCTTTTTCGACAAAAAGAATTTTTTTCCAAGGCGACTTAAAATAATATTTTCTCGATATTGAATCTGCATTCTGTTGTTGTTGTTTCTTCTTTAGCTCTTAAAATTTTACAGACTTATCACTTATATTAAATTTATTCTATTTTAGTCTTACCAAATTTAAGATAAGCGGATACATTTAAAGATATTTTTATAACTATTTGAAACGTACGTGAAAAAACCCGTAAGCTTCTAAGCTAAAATATTTCTAAGAAGAACAGAGAGGCATGTACAACTGATAAGAAGTAATTTTTAAAATCAGTTTATAAATACTATTCATTAATTAAACCAAATCAAAAAAGATCTAAGAAGCAAATCTCAAAAATCATAGTGGTGGTTTAGCTTTTTTTCTCTTATTGCGACTCTCTAGCAGAAGCCAGGTTCAAAGAGCCCGACCCAAGTCCCGAATAGTCGAGTCTAGCGGAAACCAGTTTGTGGGCAAATTTAAAAAGAAAGTTGATTAAATCAAAACATCGAAAAATGTTAAGGTTTAGCCCGAGCCTCTGCAGCGACCATAGCAGAGTCGAGCTTATTATTATTAAATTATAGTTGGCTATTTGCACTGGATAAACTTGAATCTGAATCAGGTTATATTAAACTTATTCTATTTTATTCCTACCAAACTTAAGATAAGCGGATACATTTACAGATATTTTTATAACTATTTGAAATGTACGTGGAAAGATCTGTAATCTTCTGAGCTAAAATATTTAGAAGAAGAACAGAAAGCTATATACACTAATAAGAAGTAATTTTTATTTTCAGTTAATAAATACTATTCATTCAATAAAGATTCAAGCAGATCTCAAAAACCCCAGTTCAAAGATCTTGACCCACGTCCCGAATAGCCGAGCCTCTAGCGGAAGTTAGGGCCAGGTTAGGGAGGAAAAAGCTTCAAAAATTGAAACCGGACAAATTTAAAAGGAAAAATGAACACCAAAAATAGTTAACGATGGACCCAGGGTTCTAGGGTAAGCGCAGCAGCGTCGAGCTTATTATTATTAAACCATTAGTTGTCCATTTGCATTGCTGGATAAACTCGAATATGAACACGGCAAACTTTCGTCACCTGTATCTGAATCTAACATGTCAAACTAATTAGAATTTCATTTTCCAAATGGTTGTTGTAATTTATTAAATCATAATTATTTTACTAATAATTTTATTTTTATTGTATATAACGAGAAGTGTGAACTTTTATGATAAAACGGTATCTTAATTAACATTTGAATAATTATAAAATAGAACAGCTTGGATCATGTGCAAATATTTCTTATAACTCCAATATCCCTTGTACAAAATGTAGAAAGGATGCATTTTAATGTAGAAATGATAAATAAAGTAGGTCTTAATGCTTTCAAAGTTGCATCTCTTTCAATTTCATGAAGTGAAAATACATCGCTCGTTTTACTTCACTAAATTGAAAGCTGAAACAACAATATCTGTAAGTGATATAAAATGGAATTCCTGAAAGATTTCTAGAGATGAATAAAGACCTTCTCCGACAAAAAAGATTATTTTTGAAGTGGACATTAAGTAATGTTTTCTCGATATTGAGTCTGCATTTTGTTGTTGTTGTTTCTTCTTTAGCTCTTAAAGTTTTAAAGATTTATATCACTGATATTAAACTTATTCTATTTTATTTTTACCAAATTTTGGATAAATGGATATATTCAAAGGTATTTTAATAACAGCTTCTGAGTTGAAATACGTCTAAGAAGAACTGATAGATATTGAGAATGTTGCAAGATAGTTTCTCTAGTACTTTGAGTACTTAGTACTAAGAACTTCTATCAATTTTCCTATATCGTTGATTTGAAGATTTGTTAGGAAAAAAATTATAGCTATTTTTCAGATTTCTTTTTTCATTATCAAACAAATTTTATTAAACTCTGATCCGAAATTCTGGAGCAGATAATAGCCGATTAGGTAAAAGCGGGAAATTCAAGGTAACACACCTACTAAAAAAAAATGGTTAAACGTAGGTAATTAGGTTATTTTAGAGCAATTTTATCTATGATGTCGTTAAAATCGACTTTCAACAGGATAATGTAAGATTATAAGAATTATACAACAATTATAGATGTTTGATTACATATTAATTTTTTTTTAATCGTTACTAGATGTATTTAATTTGATTCAAGATTTCTTTAGAGAAACAAACCAACGTAGAGACTGAAAGCTGCTAGTTATGTACAAATGTTCGTTATAACATCGGTATCTTTTGTATTTCAAAATAAATTTCTAAAATTTGATTTCAAATGAAAAATAAAGTAGATTTTATGAACTTTGAAAGTTGCATCTCATTCAATTTCATGAAGTAAATTTGCATCGCTCGTTTTACTTTATTAAATTGAAAGCTGAAACAACAATAAATGTAAATGATATAAAATGAAATTATCAAATGCTTCGAAGATTTCTGGCGATGGATAGAGACCTTCTTCGACAAAAAAGATTATTTTTCAAGTCAACTTCAAATAATGTTTTCTCGATATTGAGTCCTCATTTTGTTGTTGTTGTTTCTTCTTCAATTCTTAAAATTTTAAAGACCTTATCACTTATATAAACTTATTTTACTTTCTTCTTACCAAACTTAAGATAAGCGGATATACTTAAAGGTAGTTTTATAGCTATTTGAAATGTACGTGGAAAGATCTGTAAGCTTCTGAGCTGTAATACTTCTAAGAACAGATAAATACTGAGAATACTCTACCTTAACACAATCAAATTGATCATACGAATTAAATATTTTCCAACTGGACGAAAAATTGCTCAGGCCAGGAATCGAACCTAGATCCTTGGCTTACAGGGCCAATGCTTTACCGTTTAAGCTAACTGGGCGATAACGGACTAGCATTTCTCGCTTAGTTGGAAAATATTCAAATCGTAAGATGTCGAGAATGTTTCATCATAATTTCTCAATACTTTGAGTATTTAAAACTTAACTTTTATCAATTTTTCTATATCGTCGATCTAAAGATTTTTTTAGAAAAAAATATATAACTATTCTTCTGATTTCTTTTTTCATTACTAAAAAAATTTCATTAAACACTGATCTAAAATTCTGGAGCAAAAAATTGTCTATTAAAACAAAATATAGATTAAACGGAAAGGGGGTGCTCTAGGTTTTTGGAAACGACACTTGTATTTAAATTTGAAATCTTTATGTATATTACTTAATGTTTCTGTATAGAAATTTATTTAAGTATATTTATGCATGTATATTATATTTATGTGCTTAGATGTAAAGGAATTCTTTTGTGTGTCCTTGTAAATGAATAATAAATATTTTTTCACCGCATATTGTACAGAATATGTATTGTATTGTGCTCTTTCTACATTAAATGACAGTTTCATTTTGCTCGAAAAAGCTGTACCATCATTAAAATGCACTTGAAAATTTCCCCTTGCACTTTGAAATTGAACGGCAATTTTTCCCATTGGCTGCAATGCAATAAAAAGTTTTTGATTGTCTCTATTACAGAGCCATATACATCCAAATTTAAAAAAAAAATCGAAAAGGCAAAATACTGCAGCAATTACAAATTAAAAGTTTTAGACCATTTGATTGGATAGTTTTTCCTCTGTTATATGCGAACAGAAGGACGGACAGGCAGATAGACGGACCGGATGACGATTATACACTGGCGGAAAAAAACCCCAGCACCTATAAAGACTTGTGTTAGCTAAACGAAATTTTGTAGGCATGTTTATACATCTGAAAGACGACATTGATTTAAATTTCATGCTTCGCGCATACGTGTGGTGCTAGTAGCGCCACTCACAACTTAAAAACTTGTTTTGCTTTAAATGCGTGCTGTAAAGTTCGTGAGTATTATTTATCGACAAAATTTGACGGATTGAGTTGAGATTGATCATGAATGCCTTTAAGAAGACGAAGAAGCTATTATCATCAGCTCCCCGAGTTGGAAAGAGGTCGTAAAGTAGGGCTACGAGAAAGTGGATTTTCTTTCCGCGATTTTTCAGAAAGACTTGGACGGAATGTATCCACTGTGCATGATTGTTGGGAGCAGGGGTCAAGGGATGGTACTGCCTCAAGAAGACCAGGCTCAGGGTGACCACGTGGCACTACTGAGAGGGAAGACCGTTGCATTCGGCATACGGCTGTGGTGCATCGTATAACATCTGCGACAGAAATTAGAGCTGTAGTTTGTACCACAGTGACACAAAAAACTGTTAGAAATCGGTTACTTCAAGGACAGCTCGATGCAAGGCATGCATTTCACTGACTCAAGTCATTGCAAGTCATTGCAATTTGCGACGCCAACGATGTCAAGCCAGACCTCACTGGAGGATGAAGTGGAGATCTGTTGTGTTTTCTGATGAAAGCATGTTCTAGCTTGGTGCCAATAATGGCCGTGTGCTGGTCAGAAGGAGGCCAGGGGAACGCCTGCAACCAAACTGTCTGCGACCTAAACACACAGGATCTACAATCTGCAGTCATGGTCTGAGGAACAATTTCCTATGACAGCAGAAGCACTCTCGTGGGTCTCTCAAACACACTGACTGCAAATGTGTACGTCAGTCTGGTAATTTAACCTATAGTGCTGCCATTCAAGAAAAGCTTTCAAGAGGAGATTTTCAAGAGGATAACGCTCGCCCTCATGCCGCTGTTGCAACGCAACTTACTGTACAGAGTGTCGACATGTTACCTTGGCCAACGAGATCACCAGATCTGTCTCCCATTGATCACGTATGGGATATCATTGGATGAGAACTTCGGTGTCATCCCCAGCCAGCACTGACTATCACAGTATTGACACAGTAAGTACAACAAGCATGGAACTCCATACCACAAAGTGACATTCGGCACCTATAGCAACTATTAATGTAACAGCATTTCACATTTGAAATGCATTTTATTGACCTTAAATTAACCTGTGATCTCGAAAATCTAATCAATTAAACATGTTAAGTAGACAAATGCACTGTCCAAATTTCATTATTCTACAATAAGTTTTTCTTTGTGCTGGGATTTTCTTTTCCGTCAGTGTAGATGAGACACATTTATTTAATTATGATCGCACCTATAAATATGTCTAGGAATAAGGCTGTCATAAATGTTTGACAGAAATACACTATGCAATATCAGGTGTGGAGAAACAAATTCATCCTATGATACCTCATTCATTTTTATACGTAACATATTAGTTAAAATCATTGAGATGTCAGATGTATAGTATTAAAAAAAATCCTCTCCAATGATACATCATTTGTAGTTGATATCATCATTGGTAATATTTATTATGATGCATCATTTATATTAGTTGAGAAAAAGTTACATTGACAACAGAAATAATACATATCAGTAGAGCTATGCGAGGTTTCCGCCCCTAATGCAATTTTTGGTTTTATTTTCCAATACATTTTTCATTAATTTATGATAAATTGCAATTTCTTTAATGAAACATTTTGTTGTAACGAAACATGAGTCATTATGTCAAAAACCCGCTCAAAAACCTTGCAAAACCCTTACATCGTTGTGCGTTTTGTAGAAAAAAAAATTATGCCATCATAAATAGTATGTATGATGCTACTTAACCTAAAAGTATAACAATTTTTTATGACCTCAATAAAAGGATCGGGGGGACATTTATACTCCACAGACTTACTTCTTATAAGGATGGTCTCCTTACTGGGCATACTCAGAATATGTTGAAAAAAAAGCTACTTGTACTACTTACGTATTTAATAAAGGATCAGTTAAATTTAGCGGCGGAATTTCAGTAGAAAGTCTGTAAAAAAATATTTTCGAATATTTGGCGCGAAAATATGAAAGCGACACGAGATTTGGCGAGCAAGATTTTTCCTCGACAAAAGCAAACTATTCTAATGCATCTTCATTATTCCCATCAGTTATTTTTTATTGTAAAGGTTACCTTATACATCAGAGCATTTTCGTCATTCAATTCCAAACATTTTTCTGTTTTCAAAAACTGGTGATAAAAGATTGAAAATTAAGCAAATGACTCTCGTGTTGAAGGGGTTACAGAATATTCGACATAAAAGTGTATTTTTTGGAATTCTGTTCCATAGCCAATCGATGATAAATCGCCAAATAAATGAAAATTTCGTTATTTTTTTATGAATGCCCTATCGAGGTTCCATCAAAAAAAATTTATAAACAGGCATATTCATATGAGAAGAACATTCTGTAATTTTTCAAGATTTTTTTGAGTATGCCCGTATGGAGACCTTACTAAGCAGTTTCTCTCGTGCAGTAAAAGTAAAAATAAAATTAACTAATATCAGATGTGGACAAAACATCCCATCCAATGACGCCTCATTCTTCGTTCTCAGCTACATATTAATTGACAACAATAACAACAACAACAAAAAAAAATACTAGCCAGATGTACCAATCCCAAAACATTCTTCTATCTCATGCATGTTAATACTTCAAAATTCGCTATTACAGTATCAAATTTAAATGATATTCTATGCTCATCATGGGGATTCTAAGGATATGAAATTCCGTGCATTAGTTCTTGTGATATAACTATCACTGAAATCACGTAAAGCCAGCAAAAGCATATACAGTGGACTCACTTTATCTGAACACTCTCTAATGTGAACACCCCAGTATTATGAACACATTCTGACGGTCCCGGCGAAACTCCATAGATTTAACAAAAGATGAACTCTCTGAATTCTGAACACCAAACTATTATGAACGTTACTTTTGGTCCCCATCTTTACTTCATCTCTCTGTAAACTGAACACACGTTTGCAATTTGAATTCGAATTCTGATCTTGGAAATTCGGAGAAACTGTTTCAGATTAATAAAAAGATTAAACAAAATTGATTTAAAAATAAACAGACAAAATCACTGCTAGATTGTATATTTGAAATTGCAATTTGTTTGAATACTTTAATTTGTTTGATTGAAACTTCAGTTAAATGTTGGGGCACCTGTTGTCATATTCTTGTCTAGCGACTGATGTAATAGCACAGTAGCAGAAAGTTTTGCAAGTGTCTGCGACAGATACTTCAGCAGCATAAAATAATCTGCAGATAAACTATTTTACAATTAAAGCATTAATTAATCAACGAACTTATCTCTAGCATTTTTATTAATAATCTGAAGTTTTTGTATTAAGTAATGAAGGGCTAAACATAATGTAAAGCAAAATAAAGGTTCAATGGAAAAATAATCTGTAAAAGAGAAATGAAAATCTGCGACGTTCGTCTCCCGTCTCGGACTTTTTGCTACCGGGTGTAATAGAAGCCATTTTATGACTTTTATTTATTAGAAAATGTAAGTTATTGACTAATTGAAGACAATTTCGGTAAGTTAAAATAATCCATCATTCTTATTTTAAATAATAGTTCTATATGGAATATTTTTAATAACAGTTTAAGCATGGTATTTTAAAGATTAATTTTTGAATTTTAGACTGAATTTGGAATTTTGGACTGATTTCTTTGATTGATCAACCACTGAGAAAATGGCAATTAAACAAACTATTTGCTTATAATTTTGTTGCTATTTAATTTCAACAGATTTCATTTTTACCCATAGGACATTCAATAACCGTTTAAGCAGCCTAACTAGGTTTTTCCGTCGCATAGTTTTTGAATTAAAAGGTTTATTTAAGTCTAAGTCAAAGTCAATATTAATATTAATTTTTTGAATTGCATATGATAAATAAATATCTAAAATTATAAAATACAAATCTCCATATCAATACTTTCCGTAGCTTTTATTTTATGAATCGTTAAACTTGCATGTAAAATTCTGCAGGACGCTTAAATGGCTAAAGATTGTAGAAATCATGTTAGTTTACTTTTAAAACTTAAAATAAGAAAATATAATAAAACCCACGTAGAACCGACCTTATTTGATCAACTATCAGCTCGGTTACCGTACATAATAGTAGTAGTAATGCATTCCAATCTCCCTCTATACTGAACACCCCCATCATCTGAACATTTTTGTTCGGTCCCATGAATGTTCAGAATAGAGAGAGCCCACTGTAAATCCAATACTATAGCAGCGTCACCTATTGGGTAATTTAAAAAACCTAATCAGAAACAAGTTATGTCAACTTCTAATAGAATCTGAAGTTGGTAAAAATCCGTGCATTAGTTTTTGAGGTACAGCTATTACGGAAATCGTGAAAAAATCCATCATAGAAGTACCACCTGTAGAGCGATTTACGCCAAAACATAATGAACCGCAGTATTAATAAAGAGATACTTGAATCTGAAGTTTGATGAAAATTCATCCGTTAAGATAGAGTTATTGAAGATATCTAAAAATTGCAGCAGAGAAGCGCTACCTATCAGTCGATTTGCACCAACATGTAATCAGCATCAATTTATATTAAGGACTAATTGAATCTGAAGTTTGAGGAAAGCATTACTTCTTGAAACAGAGTTATTGCGGAAATCGTGTAAATCGTGCAAAATGCAGCAAAACAACGCCGCTATTGAGTTATTTGCACCAAAATATAAAAAACAGCAATTCATTTCAAGGACTAATTGAATGTAAAGTTTGATGAAAATCTGTGCATTAATTGTTGAGATAGAGCTATTGCAAAAATCGTGAAAAATGCACTATAATAGAACCGATTTTCATCAAAAACTAATCAGCACCAATTTATGTCAGATACTATCAAGTACAAAATTTTATAAGATTCCTAACATTAATTCTTAAGATCTCATATGCAGATTAAATCACAGACAGACATTTTGTAAAACAAAGGTTTTTTTTTTTCGAATCTCTGATTCCTATAATGTCGAAAACCGGAATTTAAAACTTTTCGCGAATCCAATACTTTTTTCTAGTAAAGGTAAAAGAAAGTAATAATTTGAGGGAGAAATATTTTCTTTAATTTACATAGTGGAAAGTTTTAATAATTCAATGGAAAAAAAAACAATAGTTCAATTTTAAAAATCAATCTTTACTGACCTTTTATATATTTACAAAAACCCTTTAAACAAATCGGATGCTACAATGCTATTGTGAAGAAGCCACGGCTTCAAATAGAAAGATTTTTAGAAGCATTTTTATGTCTTTCAATTCAAACAAATTTTCTATAAAATATTCATTTTGCTAAGAAGAACAAAGCAAGAAAAAAATCTATTTGCGAAAAATGGAAAATACAAGATTATGAACGAAAAAATTCGAATGTTCGAAGAAAAAAATGTAGGAAAGATAAAATCCTCTTCAAAATGAGGGATTATTTTTCATTTGGGATTTTCGTATATGTCACTTGATCGTTTCTCAGTATTACAATTGCAAATTCTATTTTTGTGCTGTAATCCTAGTCTATGCAAGTGGAATTTGTTTAAAATGTTAATACTGTTTTAAAAGAAAGCTTTATGAAATCAATTCTGATTTATTTTTTTGCAGTGAAACTTCTATAACTCAACACATACCCTATTTTGTTTGTTTTTTCAATTGCAGACTCAGCTGTATGCCGATTAGCTATACGTTGTATATAATTCAGTGCTTAAAACTTTGAGAAACAGTTGTAACGTATGTAAAGCGTTTTCTTTCTATCTTTTTTTTTTTTTTTTTTTACCCTTTTTTATCCTTTAATTTCTCTTCATTCAAAAAAAGTGTTTATATTCGTGTTTAATCATATAAATAAGGGTGAGTTAAAATTGTTAAACGTCATTAAAGTAAATTAAAAAAATATATTTCATGATTCTTTATGGGCAATATGATTAAAAAAATACTATAACATTATATAAAGCAAAAAAAAAAAAAAAAAAAAAAAAAAAAAAAAAAAATCTATTAGTAAGACGTAAAAGTAGAAGAGAGTGGGGATACTTGAGCCACCCCTATTATCTCTACAGTTGGTTATTTTTTCTTTCTAAAACTGGCAATATGGTAACATATTTATAGTTCTGAACATGTAAAAAAGAAATCACATACCTTGGTACCATTTTGAAAGTGTGGTGATTAATAGTTGTTTTTTCCCTATCTGAAGTAAATATTTAGGTGCATGTTTTTTTATTTTTTGGTAATCAAAGTTTTGTTTAAAGTTGCAACTATATATATAAATTTAATAAGCATAATTTCAATTGTATTTTGAATCTAAAATAGTTCAAATAGCTTCATGCTTTACTTAGTAAAACTCTGATAAACAAAAATAGTGATAATGGGGATACTTGAGCCAGTGAGATTGGGGATACTTGAGCTATGGCTCAACCATCCCCACTAGAAATTAGACATGGGTGAAACAAACAAAAAATAAAATTATGTCCTTATATTAACTAATAGATTTTTTTTTCTGCATAAAAAGGAGCATATTTTTTTTCTTAAAAAATAAATGTTTAAAAATGTATATTTTTAAATGAAAATATTCATTTTATTTTTCATCTTGACTAACAAATAGCCTGTTTAGATAAACGTAAACATAGTTTTCAATTTAACATTTATTACATTAAAATACCTTTTTAAAATTGTTTTACAGGTTATAATCTTTAATACTTTAATTGAAATTGTAAATATTGAAATTCTAACCTCTGTTACTGTAACTTTTTTTAAATCAAAGAAATGACTTCTATTGTCCCCAACAGAGGGCACTACTGAGTTACCATGTAGGTAAAAAAAAAAAAAAAAAAAAAAAAAAAAAAAAAAAAAAAGGTAAAAAGATGTATGGTGTTACAACCATTCTGAATTTGTTCTTCAAACATGTTACCAAAGAGCTGAAACATCTGAATTCCAATCTCAATTGGTCTTGAAGGACTTTATGTATCATAATTTATCATTCTGTAAAATATTTGTGCAAAAATAAAGCGAAAAAAATTACTTTTGTGGGTATTTTTCCGCACTGGCTCAAGTATCCCTCTCATGGGGATACTTGAGCCACGATGTAAAACAAAAAGTAAAAATTTATTAGACATAGAAAAATAGTTCAAAATTAATTGAAAGTGGTTTTCAATTGAAGAAAAAAGTGTCAAATTTTCATTTTTAATATTTTATTTGGTTCTAAGAAATTATATAAAAAAAAAAAAAAAAAAAAAAAATGAAACAAAATAATAAAATTTAAAAAGTGGCTCAAGTATCTCCATCTTCCCCAGTAACAAAAATTTAATATGCAATATCAATTGTGAGCATAAATCCTACTCTTTAATATCTCATTCATCGTTGTACGCTACATATCAGTTAAATTCATTACGATATCTGACATGATGGACAAATTGACACCCAATGATACCTTACGTAAGTTACACATTAGTTAGGAAATAGGGATGTTGACAGAAGAAATAACATATGAGGTCCCCAGAAGCCAAGGTGTACTAAGTGACAAAATTACAAAAATTGAATTAAGTGCACAGATGACTTGGAAATATACTTTTTTCATTTCAGGGGAAGAAATATGAGTGAATCTTTATTTATAAGTTGCGTTTTAAAGATCAACCACTTTCGACAAATAATAATCAATATTGATTAGTTATAAATATAAAGAAAATTGTACTCTACTTTTTTACAGTTTTTTAAATAAGAGTTCTAATGCCAGAATGAAACAAGCGGCAGTTTCCCATTTCAATTCAGACAATTATTATTGATTTTCAAATTTAGCGTCAATTATCTTTGAACTGGATTTATTCCAAATCGAATTTCTGTCACTTGCACCCCTTGGTTTCTGAGGTCATCATATACAATTGAGAAATATTTTCTTTAATTAGAGGACCCCACCAGTGGGTGAGAAGTTCTGTTCTTGAAGCTGGTAGACGGAAGTTGCAGGGTTCGAGCCCAATCGCGCCCGTCGGTACAACCGTTCGGAGTTTTCGTGGTTTTCTTCGAACTTTGCGTAAATATGGATTAAGTTCCCTTAGGAAAAACCACCGGAATGTACTTTCTCTCGGGCCCATTTCCTTCGTGCAGTTATCGGTCTCATAAATAATAAACCTTTAATTAGAGTTTGGAATAATTCAACGGCAAAAAAATTACAAGATAGATTAAATTTAAAAATCAATCTTTGTTTTATTTTTAGTATACTGCTTACAGAAATTCTTTAAACAGAAGATTCAAGTGCAAAAATGCTAATTGTGAAGAACAAAATTAGCTTAAAATAGAGATTTTTATAAGTGTTTTCGTGTCTTTCAAATAAAATATTCTATTATAAAATATTGTAATAAATACTATTCATTTTCATTTTAAAAAAATGTGAATAATGGAAAACGCAAGATTATAAAAAATAAAATAGGAGAGATAGAATCCCCTTTGAAAAATGAGGGATTATTTTCTTTTGGGATTTTCGCAGTGGATCATTTCCCAGTATTACAATTGCAGATTCTAGTTTTGTGCTGAAATACTGACATTTTTAAGTCAATGCAATCGTTAAAAAAGTTAATAGTGTTTAGAAAGACATCTTCATTTCTTTTTGAAATGAACTCTTATTTATTTTATTAGAATAGAACCTCGATAACTCCACGTATAAAGGATTTTGAAAAAGTAAAAAATTAATTTAAAGGAAAATTAAATTAATTAAATTAAAGAATTTACAGACTTGGATGGATGTCCGTTTACTGTAGGCTCTATAAAATTTAATGCTTAAAGTTTTGAAAAATGGTTGTAATATAAATTGTATTGTGTTTTCTTTTCTTTTTTCAACTTTTCTTTAGTTCCTTTTTCTGTTCTTCAATTTTCCTTTATTTAAAGAATGAGATTAATTCCGTATTTAGTCACATTAATATGGCTGAGTGTAAATTCTTCACTGTCGTTAAAAATAATTAAAATATTTTTATTTTAACATTCCTTATGTAGTATAATTTAAAAGTTATAATAATATTATAAAAAGCAGAAAACATGTGTCTGAGTAACTCGAACGATGTCATAATAATGATGGCAAGTATAAATAAATTTGCTTTTATTGCAATTTCTTTTAAACTTCTAAATATTGCACAATTTCAGTTTTTGCGAAGTCGAATAGGAAGGGGCCGTCCATTAATCATGCGAGGCTCGAGAGGGGAGGGGAGGTCCATAAAAAAATCACGAAATATCACAAGGGGGGAGGGGGGTGTAGTAATAAATCACGAGTAATTATTTTTTCGGCAAACGCGCAATACTGAACCGAGGATCAGATACTTTTGGAAAGGACATGCCAGCAGTGTGCATTCTACTTCTGTACAAAAACAAAAGTTAAAGCACATCTGAATTCTTGTCACAAGCAACTGAATCCGAGCAATAATAGCCTAGAGATGCACAATGTCCATTGTCCATCCTTCTCGCATTCTCACGCGACGAACGAATGGGTAGATCGAGAGAGATTCTCTGCGTAATGCGCGAAAATGATGACGCCGAGTGGCTTGATGAAACCGATGTTAATCTTCAACAAAGCACTGTGCCTACAACTAACTTGCAAGAGGCTTATCCAGTTATTGGTGTTGAAGAAAGTCTTGCTGATCTGTGGTCTGAGGACATTGTAAATTAAATTATGTTTATGTATTGCTACAAAAAAGTTTTTCGTATTTCTTTTATTATTTTTATGTCAGTAAAAAACAACTTGCAGTTTTTCTGTTTACCTCTTAAGGTTATTATTGCAGTTTTTTTTCTAAAATAAAATTTGATGATACTTTGAACCTGTATTTTATAATAAATATTATAAAAAATTTAAGATTCTATGTAGGTACTAAAAATACACGTGATATAGGGTAGGGGAGGGGGGGTAGTCTTGAACCTCACCATGTATCACCAAGGGGGAGGGAGGGGTTAAAAATGCCAAAAAAAAAAACATCACATGATTAATGGACGGCCCCGAAGGAAAGCGTTCTTTCAAATACCACTTTTTAAAAAAATCTTTTTCTCATATTACTAACGTTTTATGATTTCAAAAAAAAAAAATTTTAAAGCATGTTATTTTTTTAATTGCTTTTTTTTTTTTCTTTCGCGTGCAACCCTTTAATGACAGATTAATCAATTTGCACTTTAATTAATTCGACTTATTACAAATAATATTCTACAGTGAAATTACAACTCCATCAATTAATAAATAAAATAATAACGTAGCGCCAAGGGCTTATTACACATAATTATGATGGAATTAAAGAGATGGCACCTACACTGTAAAAAAAAAAATCTGTAAAGGTACTAAACATTTTCTAGGAAACTGGGATTCCAAGAACTTTTCATGTAACGATAATAGAAAAAAACCATGTAACCGATTCTAAAACTTGAGTTTTTGTTGTTACCGTTACAGGAAAAGTTCTTGGAATCCCAGTTTCCTAGATAAAAAGTAGTACCTTTACAGATTTTTTTTTACAGTGTACGCGTACTTTGCAAAAGGGTTTTGAGTCATCTGAGTCACAAACAACCGCTACAAATTAATTTGTTACATTTGTTGACCTTATCGCTGGAAGAAGCACGTAAAAGTAAACGCCCAATCTAAAATTTGCAAGGTAAATTCTGTGATCTGAAGACTGTATATACTAATTAGGAAATGCCTTGTTCATTACATAAATTTGTAGTGTATCTCATGCACTTTTAAAATGTTGCGGAAGATTTTGAAATCAGCAACAAAATATTTAATAATGTATTATTTTCAAATTATTTTTCCTTTACTTTCAATAAAAATAGAGTACTTCTGTTACCAATATTAAAATAATAATGTTAAAAGCTACAAAAAGAATTAAAATTAAGAATTAATTGGGATTATTTTTTAAACAAATTGCATTTAAAAGTACTTTTTCCCTTACATACAAGGGCATGGAAAATGAAAATGTGTCATGCTTAGAAGTTTTAAAATTTACAGTATATATTATCCTATTTAACTGTGCAATGATACATCTGCTTTGTTTTAAGGTGGATTCGTCTTATGTCGGTGTCACTATAGTCTTATGTGGTGCAGGAGTAAAATAAGTTCTAAAAATTAGATTTTTTGTGTTACAAAGGGGCCTAGAAACATAAAATTTGGCATGTTAATTACTTATAAGATATAAATTATCTTTAAGAACAAAAAGGATGAGGCGTTCTAAAAGCTTATTTGTGAGCAATCTCAGAAAGTAACTTAAAATTTGGCATGGTAATTATTTATAAGAAGTAAATGCTCACAGTTTCGAAAGGAATTTGAAATTTAAAAAGTGTGAAAAAGCGTTCTAAAAACATTTTGAATTGCGATTTCTACATTCAGGAAATATCAAAAGAAACAGATGCAAATTGATAGTGACTGTCCCTGCTTCGATATAGGTTATATTTTATGTTGTTGTTCCTACTACCTACGGACTGTAACAGTAAAAAATGTCCCAAATTGCGTTTTTTGTACAATTGATGAGCCTAACATTTTGAAATTTGGCATGGTAATTATTTATAAGAAGTAAATGCTCACAGTTTCGAAAGGAATTTGAAATTTAAAAAGTATGAAAAAGCGTTCTAAAAACATTTTGAATTGCGATTTCTACATTCAGGAAATATCAAAAGTAACAGATGCAAATTGATAGTGACAGTCCCTGCTTCGATATAGGTTATATTTTATGTTGTTGTTCCTACTACCTACGGACTGTAACAGTAAAAAATGTCCCAAACTGCGTTTTTTGTACAATTGATGAGCCTAACATTTTGAAATTTGGCATGGTAATTATTTATAAGAAGTAAATGCTCACAGTTTCGAAAGGAATTTGAAATTTAAAAAGTATGAAAAAGCGTTCTAAAAACATTTTGAATTGCGATTTCTACATTCAGGAAATATCAAAAGTAACAGATGCAAATTGATAGTGACAGTCCCTGCTTCGATATAGGTTATATTTTATGTTGTTGTTCCTACTACCTACGGACTGTAAGAGTAAAAAATGTCCCAAACTGCGTTTTTTGTGCAAATGATGAGCCTAACATTTTGAAATTTGGCATGGTAATTATTTATAAGAAGTAAATGCTCACAGTTTCGAAAGGAATTTGAAATTTAAAAAGTGTGAAAAAGCGTTCTAAAAACATTTTGAATTGCGATTTCTACATTCAGGAAATATCAAAAGTAACAGATGCAAATTGATAGTGACTGTCCCTGCTTCGATATAGGTTATATTTTATGTTGTTGTTCCTACTACCTACGGACTGTAACAGTAAAAAATGTCCCAAATTGCGTCTTTTGTACAATTGATGAGCCTAACATTTTGAAATTTGGCATGGTAATTATTTATAAGAAGTAAAAGCTCACAGTTTCGAAAGGAATTTGAAATTTAAAAAGTATGAAAAAGCGTTCTAAAAACATTTTGAATTGCGATTTCTACATTCAGGAAATATCAAAAGTAACAGATGCAAATTGATAGTGACAGTCCCTGCTTCGATATAGGTTATATTTTATGTTGTTGTTCCTACTACCTACGGACTGTAACAGTAAAAAATGTCCCAAACTGCGTTTTTTGTACAATTGATGAGCCTAACATTTTGAAATTTGGCATGGTAATTATTTATAAGAAGTAAATGCTCACAGTTTCGAAAGGAATTTGAAATTTAAAAAGTATGAAAAAGCGTTCTAAAAACATTTTGAATTGCGATTTCTACATTCAGGAAATATCAAAAGTAACAGATGCAAATTAATAGTGACAGTCCCTGCTTCGATATAGGTTATATTTTATGTTGTTGTTCCTACTACCTACGGACTGTAAGAGTAAAAAATGTCCCAAACTGCGTTTTTTGTACAATTGATGAGCCTAACATTTTGAAATTTGGCATGATAATTACTCAAAATATGCAAATTCTTTCTAAGAATCGTCGGAAAAAAAATTCTAAATTTAAAAGGTTGAAGTGAACGAAAAGCATTCTAAAAACGTTCTAAATTATGATTTTTATGTATCTTATGAAATATCAAAATGGAATTATGAAATATCAATTGGGTTTGAAGATTTAGGATTTTAAATAATAAATTAAAACTTTATTTAGAATTAGAAAAAATCTTTAGAAATGTCCATCGCTTAACTTAAAAACTGCAACATGTATTAGGAATATAATATACTTTATTTCAATCTGAAGCATTTTCGAATTATCATAATATTGAATATATATGATATATATGACAAATATATTGAATATCCTATTTCGATCCAAAATATTATTAATTATAAATACTAATTCATTTACTGTTAGTGTTTATTATCAGAAAAAATAAAAAAACCCTAAGAAATCCATTGCAAATAAACGGAATCCCAAATCACTGCAAATTAATGTTTGCATCCATTATGAATAAAGCAGTGAATCAAGTTATCTCAATGTAAAAATTTCAAACTTAAGATATTTCTCGTTTTTTTTTTTTTTTTTTTTTTTTTGTGTGTGTGTGTGTGTGTGTGTGTGTGTGTGTGTGTGTGTGTGTGTGTGTGTGTGTTAGAGGTCTGCACGCGCCGGAATTTCCAGGCCCGGACCCGGCCCAGCCCGTTGTAAAACTGAAAAGTTCGGCCCGGGCCCGTCCCGACCCGTTTAATTTCTTTTTATTTTAGGCCCGGCCGGTACAAAAATCAGCGAAAACAGGCCCGGCCCGACCCGTTTTGGCCCGTTACAATTTCTACGATTTCTAAAAAATTCATATTTTTATCATATAACTAAGATTCCTTTAAAGAATACTGCATACATATCTATGGAATGATTTTACAGTATATTTTACAGCAAATACACATTAACAGCATTAATGATTACTTAGATTCTTAGGCTTTCAACATTCGAATAAAGATTCATTAAAAAATTAATATGGCTTAGAATAAAAGAAAAAAGAAAGAAAGCTAAAAACATCGTTAATTTTGAAGCTGTTTAATAAAAGAAGATTTATAAATATATTTCTATATCATTTTATTATAGATTTCAAACCCAAATTCATTCTTAAATTCAAAAAAGCTCTTTTCTGATACATTTCTAAATTCATTTTTTTCCCTCAGAAACGCATAAGATTTGCAGATATCTTTGTTCAGAAACTATATAATCGAATGGCATTATCCATTATTTTTTTTAATACAAGCAATTTAAAAATACTGCAAACAAATAAAATACTGTCATAATTAGCGTTTTGAATAGAATTTCCGGAATCAATAGCAAGGGAAGAGAGGAAAATCTGCAATCATTTGAGAAACTATTATATCTCAACAAAATTATACAAGTATTTTATTTACCAAAAATGAAAAACGCTATTCGATTCCAAATCCCTTCAATAGTTAGGGTTATCACTTTTATACTTTTACAATTTGAAATTAACCAGAAAATGTGTCAAACTTTCGCATTATTGAAAAATTAATTTAAAAATCATCAAGAAGTATATATTCGAAGACTAAGCTAACATAAATTCTTTATCGCTGTTAATAATTTTACAAATCATGTTTTCTGCCAATAATTAAGTCTAGTACCGGTCCGGCCAGTCTGTATGTAGAAAAATAATGCAAGCGTGATCTCGGACCGGCATGAGTCTTCTAAAAAAATATTAAAACGGGTTACACATACTGTAATCCTCCGATGCCGGTACAATGTTCATTTTTATATTGATGCTCTCAAACTAGTATGGCCACATTTATACTTATTCTCGTTAAAACCATTTTCGTTGAAAATAGCTCATATTTTATCGTCTCTACTTAAATCTTCAGAACGGGCCGGCAGGCCCGAAAATTTTTTTTATCGGCCCAGCCCGGCCCGTTCAATTTTTTTGCCGGCCCGTCCCGTTTATGTTGTTTGTCGGCCCGGCCCGGCCCGTTAGAATATTCGAAACTATTCCGCCGGGCCGGGTACGGGCCACGGGCCAAGCCCGGGCCCGTGCAGACCTCTAGTGTGTGTGTGTGTTTTCAAGTTATAACAAATTAAAATATTTCAAATATCAATATTGAATAGGAAAAATGAGCTATTTACACACATTTTTTAGTGTTACACAAATTTTTTTGTAAGTGTATGACTATGGCTAGTTGGACCTCCCTGAATTTGAAAAAGAATCCACCAGAAGGGGGCGCTGCAATCGCGATTTTTGTGCCATTTTCAATATTGTATCGACCAAAAGTATATGAAGTTATGCATCGAATTGAACCAATTTTTTTGTGTAATCGTATGGTTATGGCCAGTTGGTACTCCCTGAATTAAAAAAAAATCCGCCGGAAGAGGGCTCTGCAATAGCGAATTTTATGCCATTTTAAATATTGCACCACCTAAAAGTGTATGAAGTTAGTTCGAGAACTGAACTAATTTTTTGTATATGATTATTTTTTGGTAAGGCAAGTAGGATCTCCCTGAATGTAAAAAAAAAAAAAAAAAAAAAAAAAAAAAAAAAAAAAAAAATCTGCCTATTATTCTATTGTCCATCGGCTCGTGCAGAGACGGAAATTCTTTTTACTCCGATTAATTGACTGAAGCAGAAATTTAAGATGAAAATCAAAGTTGGTATGATATTGAATTAAAATTATTAAAGCATTAAAATGAGTAACTATTTTTTAAAAAAAATATTAAAATGTACGTAATGAGATAGAAGAAAGTTTTGGGATTGGCACATCCAATTAGTTTGTTGTTGTTTTCTCTTCCAATTGTTGCCAAAGTTTAAATAGCTTTAAAAATTAGTATGTATCTAACATAAATTAATGGATTAAATAAATCACGTGAAAAACGTGTATTTGTTTTTATTTTGGTAATTATTTCCAGAATTGCTTTAAATTCGTTCTCGTTCTGATCTGTTTTTCTCCAGTTTTGGATCACTCGAGACAACAGCTCAGACAAGTCTAAAAAAAATCCCCCCCCCCCCCCAAACCATATCCAGAGTTTTATTTTTTTGGTACGGCAAACTACGTGAAATGGAAAGAAAAAGAGATTTTTTTTCTAGGATTTGATAATCGCAGTACATTTTTTTTTTTTTTTTTTTTTTTTTTACAAATTTGGTACACTGTAAAAAAAAAAATTTGTAAAGGTACTACACTTTAATTTTTCGCATAGACAATTAACGGGAATTTATTAAAATTAGGAAAACTAAATGATCGCTTTTACACTTTGACATAGTTTATAACACATGATACAAATTTTATAAATTTAAGATAAATTTAATTTTTGTTGGGGGAAAAGGTAATGTTGTCTTTTCGCTTTAAACATCCGTGTTTATTGAATTTTTTTTTTTCTTTTTTACTGAGCTTTAATGTAAATATTATTTCTTAACATAAAATATTTGTAAAAGTGAAAAATTCAGGGGGAGGAGAGTGTCGTCCGAGAAGGGGCTATTTTCTAAATTTTTTATGTTTGGGAAAACTAAAGAATCAACCACTTTAAACTTTGACATATAGTTTATAACACATAATAAGAATAAGGATAAAGTTTTTTTGAAAGAGTTATTAAACGAAACCCTCTGTGCGATCGATGATCTCACTTACCCACTTTATTATTATTATTATTATTATTATTATTATTATTATTATTATTATTATTATTTTCAAAGACCAAACCAATGAAACCCTGATTAATTTTTGTTAAGAACTGTTTGTTATTTTTCTAGTTGAAACAAATACAGTAGACTCACTCAAATCCGCGAAGCTTGGGACCAAAAGTTGTTTCGGCTAGGCGTAAGGCGTGCAGATTTCTGCTTACATTTTTTAAGCAGTAATTTTAATGAAATAATACAATCAAAATTTTAATGAATGATAACACCTGACGAATAAATATCGCATTTTATTGCCATTTGTTTAACTCCTAAGCCTCACACAATTTAAACTTTTACACCGTCGAATAAAATAAAAATTATCTTTCAAATGCAATTTGCCTAAAAACAATATCTCTATCTACAGATTAAAAAAAAAAAAATTTAAGTAATTTTCAAATATGATTTTTAAAAGATTTTGATATTACGTTCAACGAAATTACGAAAGATGAACCCTTTTCCACTTAAATCAATATTTCAGATTTTTTTTTTTTTTTTTTTTTTTTTTTTTTTTTTTTTTTTTTACATATTCCGTAACGAAATTTTATAATGAGAATTGTAATTAAAACTTTTTTAATAAATAAGTAAAATAATAAAACTATATAAATAAAACAGCTGTTTTTCAGTATATATTACATAATCTGCAAAATTTGAGTTCAGTTAGGAAACACATAACAGAGTTGAAAACTCTCCTTTTGCAATTTACGTCCATAAGAGGAAATGTACTCGAATTATTTTGTGCAGACCTGTATATGATGTATAGAGTTTATGCATACCAAGCAATATGCAAGAAATAGTTGATATTAAAAACGCATATACCATAATTATTTAAATGCTCTTTTAGCAATTATTTTGGTCATAGATAGTATTCTAACCGAAATCACTTTTTATTTCCAGTTAAAGGGACTTAGCACCACCCTTTTGGATTTTAAGAATTCAGTTTTCGTATTTTTATTTTAAAATGTCCTTTAGTATTCTTAGAATAACACTGTCCATATTTCTGAACGATTTAATGATTTAGGAGATATCAGATATATTAAAGCCGTAAAAATGAAATTTATAATCATTTATGTGTAAGTGAAATGTTCATTTTTCTCATTTCACAATTTTTTACATTTTCATTTTAATCGAAATGCTAAGGCTTCTACAATAATTACAAATTGTGTGAAACTGTTTAAAAAGTATCTTTAGTATTATTTGTAGGATAGAAATAATTGCGTACTAGATTTTTGATTTTTATTTTTTTTACTAAAAAACATACTATTTTTCTTTTTCTTTTCTTTTCTTTCTTTTTTTTTTTAAACATACACTGTAAAAAAAAAGTGTCGATCTACTAAAAAAACTTTAGTGATCCTTGTAATTACTAAAAAATTTTTAGTAATCTTAATCGGATACAAGAAAATCTGTAAGAATTACTAGAAAAAAGTTAGCAACGAATAGAGTTAATAATTTTATATTTTTAATAGCTATTACTAAAACTCACTTAGTGTGGCCTTGATAGCATAGTGGTTATAGTAACGGACTCCAGGCTAAAAGGTCCCGGGTTCGATACTGGCCACTGCCAAATATGCCCGGAATGTATACAGTGTAAGTACTCGTTAATAAATTGATTATGAATATCCTGACGGAGCAGTAGCAATGTTTGGTGCTGCCATCTATTGCGGTTTTGCCGAAAATCTTCCGCTTCAGAAGTCTGGATGTAGTTCGAAGGAAACTCCTGCCCTTCGAGCCCACGTAATGGTTATTAAAAATAATTTTGGAGCTATTACTAAAATTTGCTTGGTGGCTCATACTAAAAATTTTTAAGTTAGTTATACAAAAAATTCTTTTGTTCAGTTTACAAAAGAAATGCTTGTTTCGCTTGCAACAAAAAGTTTGTAATGGTTACTAAAAAATTCTGTGGAATACAAATTTACTAAAAAAATTTTAGTAACCTCTTGAATTTTTTTTTTACAGTGTACATTTATTAATTATTTCTTTCTGCTGATCTAATGGACTAATCAAAAATCCGATACTTTAGATTTGTAGAAAAAATACACTGAATAAAATAGTTTGTTCAAATGTGAACCTAGACATATAGTAAAGGTCAAGTCTGCCCAATTTTTCAGTAAGCAGTCTCGTACCCCAGCTCAATGAAGGGATATTATTTACAAAACTAAAAATATGCAGCAGTATTATCACACGGTATTAGCATACACGCACGTCTTAACAAAATGAAAATGAATCATGCAGTGTTATAAAAAGATTTTACGGTTCTGTAGTTTGGTGCATTAAATTTCAAATGAGACATTTTTCTATGAAAGGTCTATCTCAAAAATATTTATCGGGTAAGATACAATAATCTTTAATATCGCTTACAATAACTATAATAACAACAACAACTGAAAAATATGTGGAACTCAGAGATATTGCTAGGTTTCTTGTAAGTTGGAAAATAAGGTTTGACTTATTTTGAAGGCTTGAATTTAGTTTTATAAAAAGTACATAACAAAGACAGGCATGATAGTGACCAATCCAATTGGGTAGTTCCAAAGATAGTTTGAAAGTTCTTTCATAGATGGAAATCATTCTGGTCTATTCTATAAATTTTTCTATTAAAATTTTTTTTTTTATAAGTTATGAAGGGAAAATTAAGTCTGTTTTTCCCTCTTATAAAACAATCAATGAGTCAATGTGACAACAGCAAAAAAACTTTTAATTTTCTGTTACTTCTGTATTAAAGAGCTATTTCCAATTATTACCAAATGTAATTATCATAATTAGATTTTATAAAGAACTACAAATCGTGAAAATATGTATGATTAAATTTTCAGAGAATATTTCGAGTTTTCAATGATTTTGAAAATATCTCTGATGCAATCAATGATTTAAAAAAAAACATTCTTTATAATGGAATTTTACTTTTAAAAAATCTAATAACAGAAAACCTTCATAAGGCCACCAAGGAAATCTTCAAAGGACGCCGGGTTGGAAAGTCCTGGTATAGGTTATCGTTTTAAAATATTTTTTTTTCTGAGTTCCGTTAAATGAAAGATAAATGTTTTTTCCCATGCATATATCATAATGTATTCTTCTGAGTACACCTGTAAAACAACAATAAAAGCTAAACAAATCTTCTATACTGAATGTAACATCGGCAATCTTAATAACATAACAATTACCGGGTGTCCCAAAAAGTGACTGATGGATTTTAAAATTCAATAACTTGCAAACGGTGACAGCTATTTAAAAAAATTTTGCAGGAGATTTATGTACACTATATTGCCATTGATTATTGGACACTTGCGATTTTAGACATTTTACTAAATATCTAGAAAAATACATGAGGAATCATCTCGAAACTCTTAGTGTATAAATATAATAGAATACGCCATACATCGCCGTGAAGATTTTTTACCGAAACTCCATAGGAGACCGTCAACAAATTAAAAAAGAATGAATATCTTTTGAATAACCCTGTCAAAACTAATGTAGCAAAAGCGCTCAAACTCTAGATTATGATTGAATGCCTTATTGTAATACGTCTTGTTCATTTTTATGCAAATAGCATGCATACTCGCAGAGTAATTAAGGTTTTTATAAAAATGGTCCCAAATTTTTCCAAGTTTTTTCCTTATAATTTTCAGAGTTCTTAATATAAAATAATATTTTTTTCAGAAAATATGACAAACAACATTGCACACAGTACCTTGTAATCAGAATTAAAAAATAATAAAAAGTGTGTACAAAATGAGTAGGTTTACTAAATAATTTTTTACTGCGCATGCGTCAACGATATCAAAATTTCATTTGCATATTATGTTAGTTAAATGTATAGAGCAACTTTTGTGAAAGTCACAAAATCATAACTTGAAAATTCTGAAAATAATCGTCAATTGAATTAGTTGAAAATCCGTTATTCTCAAAATGAAGCAAAAACAAGAGGGGTTGTATCCATATATTCATTGATTAGTGTCAATATAGAATACACAATACGGGATGTACTACTACATTTGGATAAAATCCCTCATTTTTTTGCTTCATTTTGGAAACAACGGATTTTGTCCTTTTTCTATAGACGATTACTTTCAGAATTTTCAAGCTATGATTTTGAGACTTTTACAAAAGTTGCTCTATACATTTAGCTAACATAATATGCAAATGAAATTTTGATATCTTTGACGCATGCGCAGTAAAAAATTATTTAGTAAACCTACTCATTTTTCATACAATTTTTATTATTTTTTAATTCTGATTACAGGGTACTGTGTGCAATGTTGTTTGTCCTATTTTCTGAAAAATAATATTATTTTATATTAAGAACTCTGAAAATTATAAGGAAAAAACTTGGAAAAATTTGGGACCATTTTTATAAAAACCTTAATTACTCTGCGAGTATGCATGCTATTTGCATAAAAATGAACATACAGTGTATTGCAATAAGACATTTAAGCATAATCTAGAGTTTGAGTACTTTTGCTACATTAGTTTTGACAGGGTTATTCAAAAGATATTCATTATTTTTTAATTTGTTGACGGTACCCTATGGAGTTTCGGTAAAACATCTTCACGGCGATGTATGGCGTATACTATTATATTTATACACTAAGAGTTTCGAGATGATTCCTCGTGTATTTTTCTAGATATTTAATAAAATGTCTAAAATCGCAAGTGTCCAATAATCAATGGCAATATAGTGTATAATGTCAGGAGTTTTTTTTTACCGTAATTTTTTTTAATTTTAATTCGCATCTCAAACAATAGGTGGCGCTGACGGCGATTGAAGGCCAGGTCGACGCTTCACTCAGCACTGATCACCTGACCTTCAATCGCCGTCAGCGCCACCTATTGTTTGAGATGCGAACTAAAATAAAAAATTACGGTAAAAAAACTCCTGACATTATACATAACCCTCCTGCAAAATTTTTTTAAATAGCTGTCGCCGTTTGCAGGTTATTGAATTTTAAAATCCATCAGTCATTTTTGGGACATCCAATACAAAGGCAATATGGGTATCTTTATATGACTTAGAAAACGGATAGACAAATTGAATTTTTTAATACTTTTCAATTATGCTGGGGAAGTGTTAATGAAGAGGAATGCGATATGCTGTATTTTTCATTGAAAATTTTTGAATTGCAAATATTTACTATTTCTATTAGAAAATTGTTATGCGGAATGAGCTCTTCCTCCTTATATTTTCACATAGAACTTTTTATCATCCCGTGTATTTCTATAAACGCATGCGCAAAAAAATTTAAGAAAATAATTGATTTTTTCCTTTTTTTCTTTTTTTGAAGAAAAAGAAAAGAAAAAGAAAAGCGTAAAGCTTTTCTTTTTCTTTTCTTTTTTTTTCTTTTTTTTTTTTTTTTTTCCAAAAATCAGAATTTTTCAAAATATGTACAGTTGAACCACGTTAACATGAACCTCAAGGGGAATCAAAATTCTGTTCATGTTAACAGTAATTCATGAGTATCAAATCTTTCTATTCATTTTTATAGGGGACAGCGAAAACAATTTCATGTTAAAAGTAATTCATGTTAATGAGGTTTGACTGTATTTCAATGGGTTTTTTACTTGTTTACTTCAAATATACATAAAAGGTGCTATGTCTATAAAATAAAATAAAATAAAACTGCAAGGCAAATTACTTCCAAATAATTATAATTATTTATATTATAGGAATATACATATAAAAAGAATTATGTCCCCTTAAAAATAATGAAATTAAATTTATTTTAATACAAATATATTCATCATAAATACAAATATATTTCATATATTTACAGTACATATGTATATGTATAAAGAATATTATGTTCTCTTAAAAAGGATAATTAAATATATTCCCATCAACATTTGAATTGAACTGCTTCGATACAGTTAAACAACTTTTAAAATAAACAAACAGCATACTGCATTTTTTAATTTAAAAGAAAATTAAATCAACAAATTGTTTAATCAGACCAATTGGCATAGAAACAAGTTGTACTCTAAAAAATCAATTAGAATGAAACACGCTTTTCTCCCTCTTTATGTGCTGTTTATTTTGATATTTCCCCCTCGATATAAATATCATTCGATCGTGTAAATCAAAACACTTAAGATAAAATTAACCCTGCCTTACTTCCTGAAACTAAAAACGTGAATAGAATATCGAAACTTTTTTCCGTCATATCTCAGAAATTTTGTAGAATTTAAAATGAGCCAAACAGCGATAAAGCCTCAAACAATCATTGATTTCTCCAAATAACAGTACATTTGGCGAGATATTTACTTTGCAGTAACCCTATTCCGATTGTGTTCCCGGTTTGAGGCGAATCTGCTCTCTGTTATTAGCAGGTGTCCATAGAGAAAGAAGAGTACATCGGTCAACCGCTTGTGAAAATGAATTAAACTAACGTGTCCCTTTAATTCAAGTTCAATGATTTTTTTTTGTGTGGCGTTTGTGTAAAATACATTTTTTTTGTCACATGATGACATAAGGATTTAAATTTAAGGTAAGACGGTTTAAAATTATATTCTAATTATTTAAAATGTAATTCTAACTGTTACAGTTATACTGATATAGTGATTTTTTTTTTCAGTTTTTAATCATTATCGTTTTATACAATTAAAGATATCTTTTATTTATTTATTTTGTAAATTAATATTTGGTGCAGTATATTTTAGAAAATATACATTTTCACTGCATAAAGTAACCGTTTTAGTAGCAAGATCTGAAGCTAATTTTAGTACTGCTTTTTTATTTAAATGGTTTATATAAAATTATTTTTCTCTTGGAAATTATTTATTAAAAATTATCAGTTACTTGAATTTCGATTTGAATGCCAAGTTAAGTAGTATTACACTAATGATTTCTTGAAAAGGTATTTAAACAGGCCGGTCTAAGACAGGAGCGTCCCAAACCAGCGAGTCCCGATCAGATATTTTCCCCTGGGTGGGATTTTTTTAAACTCCGAGGTGGATGTACACTAACCATAAACAAACACAATGTAGAGAGCAGGAGAGAGGGACATTTCGACACTCCGAGAGCAATGTCTCTCCAAACATTACGATAATTTATATTTTTTCATTAATAAGAGTTTTTTTTTCTTTCCAAGATTAATGAGTTATTGATTTCCCAAAATCGAAATACTTTGTCTCTCGGAAGCACAGCCATCGTTATGATCTATTACAGAAAGATGGGGGGGGGGGCTTAAAATTTCCAGATCAGTTAATCTGCGTTTGCCAACTGTATGTGTTTTACCAAAATATGTACTGCAGAAAAACCGGTGTAAGTGGAACCTGTTTATAATTTAAAGCCGTCTTGAAAGGAAAATTTTTTACGGTCCCAAAGGAAATATCGTAGGAGTTGACCTACTGAATGTGTTGGAATTAATATCCCTTTTCTCCTGGAGGAGCTTTTGTGGTTCTGGGAGAGAGAACATTATAGAGTTCCAGAGGGTAAATTGCACTTTTTGACCATTGGAGGGGGAAAAAAAACTCAATTTTCCGTGAGGGGGGGGGGCGATTTTATTGCTCCAGGGGAAGAATGTGGTTCCGGGTCATCCCTTGAAATCTAATGAACACTGCTCGTCGAGACGAGAAATCGCCTACAGCTGGATATTTTTACCATGCTGATTCCGTTTTCATAGGTTTTACTAACCATTTTTTGAGGGAAAAAAAAGGGAGAGTTTTCTAATTAAGATTTCTAACAAGTTTCTTTGAGGTTATTTCCTCCCTATCCCCTCCCCCAAATTAGCAATGGACCTGTAAGGAAGTACCGAAACGCATACAGGGCGTTGTTAGAAATTGCGTGGCCCGATATAGATTGTATTCAAAGATCTTTCTTGCGTATTCCAGTATCATAATTTAACACATTTTGTGGCACATAATCACTTATATCTCGTGTCCGATTAAACTAAACTTTGACACCCACACAACAGTTCCTTTTGATACCCCTCAGCGTCCCAACCCTCCCTGTCCACCATTTTATAAAAAAATTTCGTGACCCACCTAATATAAGGTTTTATATAGATATGGAAATAGTATGACCTTTATAAACTATCGGATATTTTCCTTCAAAAAAGCCAATTTTCGTACGAAGAACACACATTATAAAGATCTGCACTGGACGGGCCGGGCTGGGCGGGGCTCGAGCCTTGCTTTTGAAGATTCGGGCCGGACAGGACAGACCTAGTCACTAATCTTTTCGGGCCGGTCTCGG
This sequence comes from Maratus speculifer, assembly GCA_964019185.1. Taxonomy (NCBI): domain Eukaryota; kingdom Metazoa; phylum Arthropoda; class Arachnida; order Araneae; family Salticidae; genus Maratus; species Maratus speculifer. The sequence goes on along the minus strand of OZ025292.1, from coordinate 448,879,155 downwards.
GCCTTAATTTTTTTTCCTGGAGTATCGGGACCGTGACTTATTTTTTCCGTACGAAGCCGAGACTGATTTCGTTCTTCCTAGTCTTCACGGACCAAAAAAATCGGTTCCTGTTGAATCTTCCCGTATAGAAATTCTTTTCTCGACGTGGAAAAGTCTGTTCATAAATCAGTAAAGTTTGGCTTAGTCCAAAATTTTTTGCAAAATAGGCATATACTTTTAAGTCGTCATTATTCTACAATTAAACATTAGAATTTATTCTTTTTAAAGAATCGTAGATCACTAGGCGTCTTAAAAGAGAATTAAACACACACACAAAAAAATTCATAAATTGACTGAATTTCTTTTAACTGTTCATTCATGCAAAATGAATACAGCCATACGCGAGAAAAAAAATATATTAAACATTTACATCTGCTAAGAAGGAAACATTTTTTCTTTCCAATGTCTTAGAAGATTTTACTTTTACTATATACCATTTTTTAGATTTTTTTTAATGTACTAGTAATACTAATAACTGAAACATTTACATACAACAAACAAAGGTTCATTAAAAGCGTAAATATCGCAGCCTATGGCACTTCTGCATAAATGGAGATTATAAACATGAAAGAAAGAAAGAAAAAAGACTAAGTTTTTTTGGTCTGAACTCTTGCGTTAGAGTAAAGATCAATGTTCTGTAGAAATTCACCCGAGCCGGGCCGGGTTCGGGCCGAATTTTTAACTTTTTTCCGGGCCGGGCCAATATTTCTTTCCTTTCGGCCGGACCAGGCTCAGGCCAAACTTTTAACATTCGGGACGGGCTCGGGCCTGGAAATTTCGGCCCGTGCAGACCTCTTAACACATTATCAATAAAAACAAGAATTGGTAATTCCAGTGTGTGTATGTGGAATACTAATTAGAGCAACACACAAAGATAATTTAAAATCGTTTAATCATTACCAAAACATAACTTTACAATCGGTGAGATTTCTGGCAATGGTGTTTACCTAAGATTACGTTTATATCAGGATAAAAACTAGTTATTTTTAATCATAAATTACTTTCTGTTTTTGTTTTTTTCTTTTTAAAACAGCAATATTATAAAAATCATGTTCACAAAAGTATGTCGCGTTGAACCACATTAAGAAATTCAAAGCCGATTTAGATATTTATCGATATTTATGTTCTGCTCATGTATTCATACAGAAGGAAATTAAGGATTTTCCTTTGCTGTTTAAATTATTATATTTTTGAAACGGTTGAAATAAAATATACATTTTGACAAATCTCGACTGCTCCGTGGCCCATAGTTTGGAAACCGCTGCTCTAATGCATTGTGTTGCCAATTGGCATCAAATTAATTTTTTTTTTCTTTATTGTTTATTAGCCGTTGTCTCTTAATAACTTTATGTATTCATTTTGACCCTATATTTAGGTTTAATTCATTAAAAATATCTTAGGTGATAAAGTTTATCAATTACAAATAAAAAAGGTTTCCTAGCCTTAAATGGATTTCTAACAAAAAATAAATAAATAAAATAAAATAAAATAAAATTTTTAATTTTACTAAATGTTTTCAGAAGAATGTGTTTTTAAAAATTATTTTAACTAATTTTGATCAAAGTTTTTTGCAACAAATCTGTACACATACAGTGTCTCACATAAGTGATGGGACATTTGTGCTTTACAAAAGGAAACTAATCAAATAAATTAAAAAAACATGTACACATTTTTTTGTGGGTGTGTTTCATACTTAAATTTAGTAAAGATTATTACATAACATACATTTTGTCAAAATATTAAAATATTAATTCAATAAAAATACAAATGTTTAGAACGGAGCAAAAAATAGCTCACATAAGTGATGAGGCACCATTATATATGCAACAAAAATCGTCTGAAATAAGCAATAAAAATATTTTTGGGGTTTTTATTTTTACTTAAAAGCAATTGGCAATAATTTATAAAATCGTCTGCAGTATTTCTCTCCAGTTTGTTTTGGAATTTTTGTGTTTTTTAGCTCTGTGTAGCCATGAATGCTAAACGAAAAGAAACTTCGCCTGAAATTCGAAAATTAGTTATTAATTTGCATATTGAACGTAGAAAATCTATTAGAAAAACTGCTGAAACAGTTAACTTGAGTCGTTCAACAGTTTTCAGTATCGTTAAACGATGTAAAAAGAATCATATGATTCAGGATAAAAGAAGACCTGACCGACCATCAAAGCTATCCAATGGAATAAAGCGAATTATCGTTCGAAATATTAAAAAAAATCCAAGAAATAGTGCTTCAAAAGTTGCTGCTGATTTACAAGCATTATATGGAATAATTGTTAATCCTGAGACTATTAGAAGGGTAATTCGATCTGCTGTATATCACGGTAGAGTAGCCAGGAAAAATTCTTCGTAAGTGAAAAGAATAGAAAACTCAGACTAGCTTTCGCAAAATCCAACATAAATAAGAATTCTGATTACTGGAATAAAGTTATATTTGCTGATGAGAGTAAATTTAATATATTTGGTTCTGACGGTAGAATCTTGGTGTGGAGAAAACATAGGAAAGAATTTCGAAAACAGAACTTGGTACCAACAGTAAAACATGGTGGAGGAGGAGTTATGGTATGGGGGTGTATGTCGTCCTCTGGAGTTGGTAATCTTGTTTTTATTGACATTGACAGTATAATGAATCAGTACAAGTATATTGATATTTTAAAGCAAAATTTGAAATCTTCAGCACGAAAATTGAACCTTCATAACGATTTAAAATTCTACCAGGACAATGACCCCAAGCACACTGCTCTGAACGTTAGACTCTGGCTGCTATATAACTGTCCTGAAATAATAAAAACACCACCACAATATCCAGACTTAAATCCCATAGAGAATATTTGGCAAGAATTGGAATCAAGAACTCGCAAACACACCATTTCTTCAAAACAACAACTAAAATCGGTGCTTCAAGAAGAATGGGGTAAAATCACTCCAGAAATCACAAAAAATTAGTCGAATCCATCCCATCCCCCATCCATCCAATCATGTTTTAAAAGTAAAAGGAAATCCAACAAAATATTAAAACCTTTTAAAAAGTAAAATTTTTGGATAAATATTTGATGGAAAAGTAAGTGTCCCATCACTATGTGAGCCATTTTTTGCTCCGTTCTGAACAATTGTATTTTTACTAAATTAATATTTTAATATTTTGACAAAATGTATGTTATGTAATAATTGTTACTAACTTTAAATATGAAACACACCCAAAATGTTTTTTGCACATGTTTATTTTATTGCAGTTTCTTTTTATAAAGCACAAGTGTCCCATCACTTTTGTGAGACACTGTATAAAATAGTTTGCGCAGACTGACTGATAATCAATGCACAGCCAAAATTGCTGAACTTAGAAGCATGAAAATAAGGGGAAATATACTTATGATGTAAGCATGCATTGATTTTTGAAAATCCCCCCTCCCCTTAAAAGGGTTAAATGGGAGGAGAGAGAGAATGATTGATCAACTTGCTATCTCTCCGCAGCCGTTATAGTTAAGAAATTGAAATTTCAGATTATAAATCTACTAAAAAAATAATTAGACACATATTTTAGTTATTTTACATGTTCATGCCTAAAGTTGTTAAAAGGGTCTGAAATCTTTTTAATATTTGGAGCATTTCATCAGCCGTTTTAAGTAGGACTCTGAAAACACAGAAAATAAATCTATTATAAAAATAATTAAACACTTGTTTCAATAATTTTAAAATTTCCCATCCCTAAGAGCGTTCTAAAGTAGCGGTCGAAAATTTTCAAACTTCTTTTGGACCTGTCATGTGATGTATCATCTTAAAGAACTCGGACCACTCTTTCAGATGACGGATCTTTCTTCCCTCCTACACAATTTGAATCCCCAGGCGGGAGCAATTTTCAAACTTTTTTGAAATTGCAGTGTTTTTATTTTAAAAACGATCATTTCACGGAGACCTCTGATAAATATTGTTTAAAATATATGAAAATTATTAAGAAAGAGAGAATGTTTCCCAAGGGCGGCACGCTAGATGAAACCCTGGAGTGCCCTTTTTAAACTTTTTCCGAAACCCTTCATGTAACATATCATTGGAAAGCTCCATCACTACTGTTTCATGTTATACACCGCCCGAGCCTCTCCCCCACTTTGCCCTTACGAGGGGGGGGTGGCATTTTTCTAAATTTAGCTGACACCATTCATGTGATATCTTTGATAAGCCCTGCGATCACTTATGGATATTATATACTTCCCTTGACCCGGTACATTTAGAGTATTCAGGCAAAATGTCTTCTAATAATGGTAAAACTACAGAACTGATCTTAAATGATGAAGAAAAAACAAATAATGATCCCATTCATCATCCTTTCCCTTACGAAAATGTTTTGGTACTACTCTGTTATCCCGTCGACCAATTTTGCATATTATACAAATCGCCAAACTAATAGCCAAATTATACATATTGACATAATTTGTATTTTAAATAACGAAAAAACAAATAATTAGTACAATATTAATAAAAATACAAATAAAAAGTCGAAATAAAAATCACTTAGTGACATTTTAAACACGTGAATCGTATTTAATGTCATTGAATATGACATTCACGATCATCCATTATTGGCATTTAATCTTATAGTTTGGCGATAATTTTTTGGTCGACGGGATAACCTAGTAGTACCTATTTTTTAGAATTCTATAGAATTTTTTTTATGGAATCCTGTAGAATTATGGACCGTTTTTTTCTATAAGTTAGTACTGTATACATTATGCATGGTGTTGCAATTAGGCAGCCATTTCAAAAAAAAATCTGAATTAAAAAAAAGACTGAAAAATATAAGAGTGATAATTTTTTCAGTATTTTTTCTTTATTATATGTCCATTATGGAATCAAATATATTTAGTTGAAGGAAAAAAAAAAATCCTATACTAGAGGGTTTGAAATCAAGCGATTCCACTCTACTTTCCAAACAGTTTACCGAATACTGTGCTTTCCAATAAATAGTAATACAGCAGACTCCCTCAAATCTGCACAACTTGGGACCAGAGGTTTTGCGGATTTCTGGTCATTGCTTTGTTTACATTTTTTAAAAAGTAATTTGAATGTAATTAATAATGAAATCAAAAGTATAATGAATGTTTACAATACAGTAAAATATTAAAATAAGTAATAAACTAAAATAATAAAATTTAGATAATTTTTAAAATGATAAAAATACTAAAAGCAAAGGTCAAATTAATAATCAATAATGTACAATTAAATATTCATTATCATCATGATGAAATGTGTTTTTCTTAAATTATTCAATGAAACTTTCCTCATAAAGGTACATTACTAATTCACATTAAGATTATAAAATAATGAAGCTTTATTTCAGGTTTAGCCAGACTTAATAACTAAAAAAGTTTGATTAATACATAAATGTATTTGGTAAGATTGTGATTACCAATGATATCAGCAATATCTTTATTTTTTCAGAAATAAATTATTCTTTCTTTATGAAAAATCATGAATTCAATAATCTTAACAAAAATTACAAATTAAAAAATATATGGAATTGATGTAAAACTAAAAAAGTCAAATTTTGCACCTACATCTGAACTGAATGTTTCATTGTTTACATCCATAAAATATGTGCGGATTTTAGAGAGTTGTGGATTTTAGGAGTGTGGATTTGAGGGAGTCTACTGTATAACAATAAATAAAAACTTGGATAGTAATTTTACAAAGCTGAAAAATTCACTGGTGCAAATGACCTCGCGTTTTAAAGTAAAGGTGCACTTTCATAAAGCTTTAAGACATTATTTAAAATGAATTTTCATTTATTCCGTACAGAAATTAAGACCTATAGATTAAAAGTTAGGAAAAATGATTTTACCAAATTAAGTTTCGTTTTGGTGAAATATAAGTTGACACTTGACATCAGAGACTATTTCTCTGCAACTTTTCTTAATGATTTGACATTTTTAAATTCTTCTATGTGTCCTATATCCCCTGGATTGAGAGTTGGCTTTTTTCGCTTAGTTAAACATTTTTTTGGCATCTTAAAACTCTTCAAATGACTGGAACAAATAAAGTATCGATGCAATACATATTTATACATGTTTTCAGATATGACATGAAAATATTACTGTATGGAAGAATAAATGATGATAGTAACCTGCGAAACAACAACAAAAAGTGTATTCCGATTCACCACTTTAAATCTTAAATCTATGATGTTAATAGAAATTTTTCACTATGTACACTTAAGAAATGCATAAAATCTAATACTTACTATCGTTTATAGGTTTATTCCTAATTAACAAAAATTAATCTTTAGTTTAGAATACGCAAAAGTCGGTAGTTACAAAGTTTTGCAGATGTTGCAGAAAAGACGTTTTTAAAGGTCCATTTATATTACTTATTATATAACTCAGTATAGCGATACAGTTGTAGAAAATACAGAGGGTATACATTCAAGGTAGAGAGTATACACTATCTACCAAAAAGTATTTGTACACTTTCAGTTTTTGACATTTTGTCAAATATTTAAAAATATACTGGTCGGATTCTTCTGGAGCTTCAGAAATATAAAGATTATGTTTCACTTTATATTTATTTATATTCATTTGTTAAGCGGGTAATTAGGGGACCGGCAAAAAAACAAAGAATAATAGAAATATTTGGGATCGCCCTGTACATGAAAATGCACGAAACTACTTATCGCTTTAGAATACAAATATATGAATACAGTAGAATATGTACACTAATTTTTGTGAGAATAGCATGTATATTTATGGCGATAGAGCGATTTTTTTGAAAAATTCAAAAAATTCTGGTATGTTTTTTGTTTATATCATGCTGGGTTTTTGACCAAATTTAACGCAAATTTCAGAAAAATTGGCAAAATCTATTAAAAAAAATATAGCGCAATTGGAATATAAATATATTTAATACTTTATGAAATATGAGTAGTTTTATGAAATAATTTTTATCTGCGCATGCGCGAACGATAAAAACAATTCTTTTACATCATTTAATACTCAATTCTATGGAGTAACTTATAAAAAAATCCAATCAAATATCGTGAAAATTCAAAAAGATATCATTATTATAAGTAAGCTGTTTTTACATTGCTCTCTAAAAACGGCTGAATGATAAGGGATTCTCCACAAATTGACATTTTTTATAAACTGACTTTTAGGAAAAAATTAGTACTATTTAATGAATACTATATTGCTGCTAATAAGTATCTTGACACCTGTGATAGAAAAGGAAAAGGGCTTTTATTCTTTTCCATCACAGATGTCAAGATACTTATTAACAGAAATATTGTATTAGATATTGTATACATTAAATACTAATTTTTTCCTAAAAGTCAGTCAATGTAAAATGTCAATTTGTGGAGAATCCCTTATCATTCAGCCGTTTTTAGAGAGCAATGTAAAAACAGCTTACTTATAATAATGATATCTTTTTGAATTTTCACGATATTTCATTGGATTTTTTTTTTATAAGTTACTCCATAGAATTGACTATTAAATGATGTAAAAGAATTGTTTATATCGTTCGCGCATGCGCAGATAAAAATTATTTCATAAAACTACTCATATTTCATGAAATATTTAATATATTTATATTCCAATTGCGCTACATTTTTTCTACTGCATTTTGCCAATTTTTCTGAAATTTGCGTTAAATTTGGTCAAAAACCCAGCATGATATAAACATAAAACATACCAGAATTTTTTGAATTTTTCAAAAAAATCGCTCTATCGCCATAAATATACATGCTATTCTCACAAAAATTAGTGTACATATTCTACTGTATTCATATATTTGTATTCTAAAGCGATAAGTCGTTTCGTGCATTTTCATGTACAGGGCGATCCCAAATATTTCTATTATTCTTTGTTTTTTTGCCGGCCCCCTAATTACCCGCTTAACAAATGAATGTAAATAAATATAAAGTGAAACATAATCTTTATATTTCTGAAGTTCCAGAAGAATCCGACCAGTATATTTTTAAATATTTGACAAAATGTCAAAAACTGAAAGTGTACAAATACTTTTTGGTAGACAGTGTATCCTAGAGTGCATATACTATAGCTTTCTTTTCTTTAGAAAAAGATGGCATACGGTGTTTCTTTAAAAAAAAATCCAGAAGGTATACCCGCTTATACCCTCCACTACATCTCTGAACATGACAAAACTAAATTTTTTAACTTTTCATGATATTATCTTTAAAAAAGTTGCAACTAAAAGTATCCTCATGGCTATTCGTGTTGAATTTATTTGAATGACCGGAAAGTTACGTTCCCATTCACCCCGCTTTACGGTACAGATCGACATCATAGAGAAATCGCGCTGCTGTGATGGCCCCATAAATGTTAGGAAATTCTCTTATATATATACGCATATGAAGAAGGTTTAAAAATATAGGTTCAAGAAACCTCAAAATATTAAAATATATGATTATTTTCGTAATGGGATTTTTTTATCATGATTACAATATTCTTCTTAGTGTTTGTGTGAAGAAGTTAAAATAATAAATTGATGATAATTTAAAATTTTCACTAGTGTGTGATGGCCTTTCATAAAACTTCTTGAGGGCTTAATAAGTAGATATCTAGTTTAGAGTCTTATTCTGTATCTGCATAAGAGTGGATTTTTGCTTCCATATTTCTGCTATTTTTATTTTAGAAATGAAATTAATGATCTTTGAGATTTGGAAAGTTGCGTTATGCTAAATTTATACTTGAGTTCCAAACTTTAGTGAAGGAAGTAATTTTTCTTTTTAAGGGTGTATTTCGATTCAAACTGCTTATTGTCCGATTTATTTTTTAATTCATTTTTGCTCTCAAGTGCATCAAACTGGTAAATTGCCTTATTCAGAAAGTACATAAGGTGCCCTGATTATCAATTCTTTGATAAATGCAGAAAATATTGCAAAAAAAAAGCAATCAAAAGCGGCCTTTTGAACAGGTTTTTCCGAAGCAGGAGATCTGGGGACGACAAAAAGGGTCATACTGAGAAGATAATTGTTTATAAATCAAATTCTAATGAATTGAGCGTAAAATGATATCACACGGCACCTTATGCGTCTCTTCAAAATTTCCCTTAGCAAGTTTCATGTTTCTATTTTTAAAAATGTTTCTGAAATTTTATCGGAAAATTTCGAGCTGTTGAAGGTGGAAAAGCGCTTTTTCGAATACACCCTTAATTATTGGTGAAAATTTTTCTGTAAATTTGAATCTAAAGAAATTAAGAATGCAAGAAGTTTCTAAAGAAGTACAAATCTCTTAATTTGTTCGTAGACTAAATGAAATACAAAATATAGTTAGAATGAGTAACGGCGGCAAATGTCCAGGGAACATAAAATATAACTAGCAAAAGCCGTGCTTTGTTTGGATTCGCGAAGCATTATTTCATAAGATAAATATTTGAAAATAACATTATTATTTTATATTATTTTTGCATCTTTATTAAGCAAAAACTTTATCTTATGTTTTGGCGTATTTAAATTTTAGAAATGTAAATTCAGCCAAATAATTAAGAATTTCCTCGGAATATTTTATCTGTGATATAAGACTGGTATAAATAAAAATATTTTCGAAGCAAAATTTTACAAAATATTTTTTTAATTTTTAATCAAAAGTTTTAAAGATGTTTTTACATTTCCCAATAGCCTCTGGAGTTATCTGAAATGATTTGAAATAGGTATGTTTTCAATCTTTGAAATTCACATCAAATAATCTTTGATAGCAATCTTAGAATAATACATTCAAACAAAATATTTGGAAAAACATTAAAATCTACTCTCGTTGATACTAAGAACTATTAAATGTAATTTTTTTTTAATTCTAATTTCTTCTTTTTTTCTGCATACCAGCATATGAAAATTTTTTATATTGTAGAATCTCTCGTAAGGAAATTTTCTATTAAATGATAAACCTTGAAGGAATTTCACTCTCGACAACGCTACGTGCGTTAAGCAAACTGGTGTCTCTTTATCCCCAATATCTACTACTGCTTTATCTGATGTCAAACCTTGAGATTTATGAATTATAACTGCAAAAACTGATTGCAAAGGAATTTGTTTTATTGAGCAATTTATGCTTCCATTTTTCCAGAATTTAATTATTGGGGAATTGGTACGCACCAATTCTTATAAGTTAAATTACTGCAGTATTCAAATTTATCCATGATTATTCGCGGTATCTGGTCTGATGGCTTGTGATTTTCTTTAATACGTGCAAAAAAGTCTAAACTACCGTTCACTAAACCTTTTTCGGTCCACAAATAAGAACGTAACATTACTTTAAATCCAAATGATTAAGTAAGAAATGATTAAAGTCCATTTATAGTTTCTGAATCGGCCAACTTTGCTTTAGTACATTTATAAAGAGCTTGAATCGAGGCAACAACTTTAAGCAGTTCTTTTAATTTTTCATTTATATGGCAAATTTAAAAATTAATTTTATTTGCTTACAATTCTTTTGTTGCCACTTTACTAAAAAAAAAAATTCCATAATACAATTCTTTTAAAATGTTTAAGTGCCATCTGTGCAAACGATTTTGCGGAGTGATGAAAACATATTTTATTTATTAAATTAATCATGATTCTATCTATTATTATTTACTCCATGATTTATATATTTTTTTCTGAAAATATACGCGTTTCATTTTTTATTTATTTGCTAAAATGCGTCCGCATTGGAAATGCATGTAAAATAAATTAATTAAAATAATAATTTTTTGAAAAGTATTTCTGTAAAAAAAAAAAAAATAATATTCTGCAAATCTACAGATCATAATTTATATTTGTGTTTAATTTCAAGTGAAAATACTGTATAGTTTTTTTGTAAAGTGTACGACAAAGTGTCATTTGAGTGGACTAGTAGAGGATTCGCTTCGCTCATCCTAATGAGTAGTAAATTGCATTTTGAGTGGAATTAACGTATTGAAGGTGACATCTTGATTCTTTCTCTTCTGTTGTTCTGTCATATTTATGTTCGCCTCATACTTCTTGTCTGGCAAGACTGCGGAATGCAACTAGTAGTGCCTTTTGTTATTTAATGATGAAACATAAATTTTAATAAACTGCGAATAAATTTTTTTTTCCTTTTCCCCTTCTATTAAAATCACCTTGAATTCATTATGCAACATACTTTGAAGTATCTTGCTTTTCTTTAGAAAAAATATTTTTGTTCGTTATTGTAACCAAATTTTTCAGTGATATATTGATGCAGTTGCCAACTTTTCAAAAATATTGAGTGGGCTCTAAATTTTTTTAGCAAAATAACATTTTTTTTAGCAAAATAATTTTTTTTTTCTTTTTAGTATGTGTGTTTAGAGAGAGGGGTAGGGAAACAAATGACTAAAGATAATTTATTTTTAAGGAAGTTTTTAAATTAATTTTATTTTTTAGATAAGTTTATTAAATTATACTGCCATAAGTTATTTTTTAAAAATAAGTTAATATTTATTATAAATAACATAAAAATTGCTAACTACTAAAAGTGAAAAAAACTAAATTTCAAGGGAAAAAAAAATTTTTTTAGCCACTTAAATACTTTAACAAATCAAGACAGCAAAATATGCAAGAAATGTTTTCGTAAGAAATTTAACTATACTTCCGCTGAAGGGGCTTTCAGTGTTCCTGTAATTCTAACTCATGTCCTTACTATTTTCCATCCAAAATTACTTTTGATAACACTAAGGAAACCAAATATCATTTCAGCTATTAAACAAATAAATTACGTATTAAACAAATTGAAATTGGGTAGGCGTAAAGATCAAATTATGGGGTGAGCTCGCGACCCATAGCCCATGTAAGTTGGTGCCACTGTATTGATGACATATTTGGAGTTAATTCATTATGTCGCATTTCAAAAGGGAAATGGTGCATAAAATTGACAGGGGATTATTGAAATAGGAATGTTCCGAGAAAAACCGGAAAATTTGAGCAAAATAAAACTTTTTTTATGAAGGGTTATTTTTCTCAATTAGAAAAACATCGACCCAGGATAATTTTTCCTAGTTTTTATCTCATTGATAGGGTTTTCCTTCCTGAACGTTCACCATCTCCTAGTCTGTATTTTGTAAAGTGTACTATGTAAATACTTTTGAAAATAATGTTAATGTTCTTATTTATACTCTCATCTATTTTATTTATTTTATATGGTGCCCTTAAAGCGCCTTTGCTTTTTTGAGACCCGGCTTCCCCCCCCCCCCCCCCTTTGTTTCTGACGTTCTGTTTGTCAGACTTTGGCTATGACTTGAATTGTTCCATGTATCATTTCTCTACTAGAGGTAAGGAGTCGATCTCTCCAGGCACTCTGAAAACTATCTCGTCCAAGTCTCAATTGAAAATATTGAACTTTCATTTATAAAATAATGTAGTCAAAATTTTATAATTGCAACATTCTGATCCTTTTTACATTTTTCTTTTCAAGTTTGTGTCAAACATGAAAACATTAACATGCAAAATTCTATCAGGGATCTGTTTAGAAAAAACTCGAGTCCCTTAAAAGATCTTTCGCAATTTTTTCACCTTAAAATATATTGCCCTTAACAAAATTCTTTCTCTTAACCCCTTGGGGACGAACGACACGTATATGTGCCGCAAAAAGGCTTAAGAATATACTTGTTTATCCCTGCCAGTAACATTTTACTGGAAAATGTGCCTTATTTAAGCGGAGCATTTTCTCGATTTGATAAAGCACACATTTTTGTTTTTTAAAAACCGGTGACAAAATAAAAAAACTAGTCGTTGGGGGCCACCGTAATACTTACCCATCATGGATATGGATATGAAAGTAAAACATGTGAAACTATTTATACAATGCATTGCAATTTAAATATTGTTAATATACATAGTAATGCTTTATTAAAGAACTGCTGATGTACCAATTTCGACAAATTATGTAAAACGCAAAACTGCTCAAGTAGTACCGAACTGCGTAAAAGAAACATCCTTATAACTCCAAAAATAATAACTCTATTTACTAACAATTAACTGCGTCGGATTAAGCGTCTCATTTCCAATTAAAATATACTTCTGAATTGAAATTTGAATGAAATACAGGGTCACGAAAAATCAAATAATGTGGAAAACAAGATTACAAATATCTCGGCAACTAATAATCCGATCGACTTCGTTTTATATGCAAAATATGTGTTATTTTATTGCCTTTTATGTTCATTCCTTAAAACAAAAAAATTCGAAAATTTTTATATATCTTTCATTCAGAACGAATTTTTCGAGAGTCCGAAAAAAATAGTTCCGGATAATCGAGGTTACTGATATTCAATAGGGTTCGTCCCATTCTTACATACTAACTACATACAAAATTTCAAGTCTCTATCTCACTTTGTTCGGGAGATAGAGCGTTTACAGACAGACAGACAGACAGACAGACGGACGGCAAATTTTTTTTCTAAAAATATGTTTTTCGGAATCTCCACTATCTAAAACGTGTAAATCCGTCAAAAAAAATTTTTCGGTTTTCAAAACGATTGCAAGACTTACCCTATACTATGTATGATGGGTAAGTAAAATTCGTAAAAGGCTTCCGACGCGAAGGGATTTGAGAGCCTATACCAATCACTGAAAAAGACCCGGGTGATAATGTTAAGTCTATGGGGGCATTCTTTTCAAATATCTTGCACAAATTTTAATATTTTTACGTGACTTTTTTTTTGCAAAGAATAAATAGCTGAGGATTATATCAACCGATCTAGTTTTTACTTTTTAGATTTTCGTTATATTTTTTTATATTATGATAGTTTCAATTTCAAAACCGGTTTCGAAAGTTAAAGTAATTAAAAAAAAAATCTAAAACCAAAATTGAAAAAGTAAAAACTAGCTCCGCTGTCCTCATCCGCATCCTCAGCTATCTTTATGCGCAAAAAAAAAAAAAAAAAAAAAAAATAAAATAAAATAAAATAAAATCCTGTAAAAATATTAATTTGAGATAGATATTTGAAAAGAACGCCTCCATGTACGTAACATTATCATCCGAGTATTTTCCAGTGACTATGAATCCGCCACAAATGTAATGATTGTAGAATTGAAGAAGAAAAAAAATTGTTGCATGTTCTTAGCTGAAACCACCAATGAATCTATTATCCTGCTGTGCATATGTACACCATCTCAATGTGTGAATAAAGAAATGTAATAATTCTGATTACATTTTTTACAAATGTACACAATTTTTTTTTAAGTGTGCATAAATATTAAAGTTTGTTATTTATTTACCCATCATACGATGTATAGGGTAAATCTTGCAATCGTTTTGAAATTCGAAAAAAAAAAATTTGACGGATTTACACGTTTCAGATACTGGAGATTCCGAAAAACTTATTTTTAGAAAAAAAAATTGCCGTCCGTCTGTCTCTGTGTCTGTCTGTAACTGCTCTATCTCCCGAAAAAATTGAGATAGACTTGAAATTTTATATGTACTTAGTATGTAAGAATGGGACGAAACCTATTTAATATCAGTAACCTCGATTATCCGGAACTGTTTTTTTCGGTCTCTCGAAAAATTCGTTCTGATGAAAGTCATGTAAAAAGTTTCGAATTTTTTTATTTTAAGGAGTGGACGTAAAAAGCAATAAAATATCACAAATTTTGCATAAAGAACGAAGTCGATCGGATTATTAGTTGCCGAGATATTTGTAATCTTGCTTTTGAATTCTTCGATTTTTAATGACTCTGTATTTCATTCAAACTTCGATTCAAAGATATATTTTAACTGGAAATGCGACGTTTAATCCGACGCAGTAAACTGTTAGTTAATATAATTATTATTTTTGGAGTTATAATGGTGTTTCTTTTACGCAATTCGGTAGTAATTGAGTAATTGGGCGTTTTATATTAATTTGTCGAAATGGATTTATCAGTCATTCATTAATGGAACATTATTGTGTATATTAAGGATGTATAAATATACGTTAAAATTTTGTATTGGAATTGCAATGCATTTTATAAATAGTTTACACAAGTTTTATTTTCATATATTCAATTATGCATATCCATGATGGGTAAGTATTACTGTGGTCCCTAACGACTAGTTTTATATTTTTAAAGAAAATATAACTTATTTTTGAGAAACATTTATAAAAATTCTTTTTTAAAATTTTCCAGAAAAAACTAAAAAAAATTAAAAACTTCCCCATAATTTACATTTTTACAGGGGACATAACTACCAGATTTTAGCCCAGCCCCTCCTCTACCCCCTCTTACCAAGTTCCCCCTCCCCCCAAAAAAAGCGAACGTTTTTCGTTTTTGATGATTTAAAAAAAAAAGGCTTTTATTTACAAAGATGGTTTACAATTAATTCATATTAAATTTGCAATAATCTATTTTAATGCACATATAAATGCTTTCTACTAAAAAATTTATAAATTTCAATTCAGCATTAACAAAGAAATAGTTCTTTATAACTGCTAAAAAAGTTATTATGAAGGCAGTTTAAAAGGAAAATATATCCACAATGCGCAGACTTGTTTTAAATTTAGATTGGGACAGGGTGTTTTGAGATTTGCGGTAACATTAACTGTTTCCATTTAACGTAAAGCCAAATTAAAAACTGATTCATAAACAGTAAAATCTGAAAAACGAGATTCTTTCATAATAATTAAATAAGATAAAATTATGCTTCAAGCATAGATTATGAAAAATTTTCCCACACATTCAGAATAATGTAAGGAAATTGCACTGCTTAAGGGTGTATTCGATAAAACGTTTATCACCTTCAACAGCTCGAAATTTTTCGATACAATTTCAGACACATTTTAAAAAGTAGAAACATGAAACTTGCTGAGGGGATTTTTGAAGAGACGTATAAGGTGCCGTGTGATATCTTTTTACGCTCCATTCATTAGAATTTGATTTATAAACAATTACTTTCTCAGTGTGACTCTTTTGTTCCCAGATCTCCTGCTTTGGAAAAATCGGTTCAAAAGGCTTTTTTTGATTGCTTTATTTGCAATATTTTCTGCATTTATTAAAGAATCGACAATGACGGCACTTTGCTTACTCTCTAAATAAGACAATTTGCCAGTTTGATGCATGTGAGAGTCATCAATCATTTAAAATATAATAATATAATCCTTTCTCTCATTTTATGTATAATTCATAACTTTAATTTGAATCTGAAAAGTTTAAAATTGATGAATTTTATTTTTTAAGTAAAAAGAACAGAAAAATAATAAAAATATTATTTTGAAGCTCTATAATTGCAGCGAAGGAACAAAACATAAATAAATCCAATTTACCACAGGGTCAATCCACACGTATTCAACCAATGGTGTTGCATCATAGTCACAGATTGTTTTTTTTTTTTTTTGTTTTTTTTTAATTTTTATCATAGACAGACATAATATTGAAACCCTCAAATCTGAAATTTAAAAGTAATTTTCACAATATTAGCTTAGATATAGCCATTTGAAAAATGACCAATTTTACGAAATGGCGGCCATCTTGGAATCTTATCAGTGTCTAAATACGGCCATAACTTGACAACTAATGGCTCAAATTTTATATATCGGGTACCAATTTGAAGCTATTTGACCAAAAAATGCATATTTCACATCAAAATATAATAATAGTAAATTTTCATTTCTTTACTTTTATTATGTGCAAACTGAAAATATTGCCCCCAAAAAGGACCGATTGTAATGGCCCATAAAAAAAATTAATCATCATGAATTTTGCTGAAACTTCGTAAAAACATTGCTCCATGTGTGTGCTTTAAATAATAAAAAAATTGGAGAGGTAAAAACTGTTGTTTTAAAATAAATGATTTTTTACACTTAAGGTGTCACTAACTAAATAATGATAACTGTAGAATCTGTAACTATTCCTAATTTATAAAATAATGGTTAAAATAAAATTTTCTAAAATCTAAATTAATGTAAATGTATATTCAAAACTTCTTTTGCATTAATTTTGCAGGAATTCTCCCCCCCCCCCCAAAAAAAAAGTATACAATTGGAAAAACTTTTACACTGAAAAATACAAGAGAATTCAGGAATATAATGTATAATTATAAAATACCTGTAAATGCAATACATATAAATGAGGATTTACGTATAATACAGGGGAGAGGTGGGGTGGAATGGAAAAGTACGTTTTTCTCTTTATGTATTTCTAAATATTTCATCAATCACACATTAGATGAAGCAATAGTATACCCCAATCTTCAGTTGAAAAAAGTAGCTGATTGACGTAAGCTTGCAATTGTATAAAGAGAAAGATTATTTCAAGAATCAAAAGTAAATTTTCTTCAAATACTTTTTATGCTTTCTACATAATAAGGATTTGTTTACGCATAGATGTAATAGTTCTCCTATTTATGGAAAATTATACTGTATATTAACCATAATTTAAATTATGCCTAAAAGCAGCATTTCTGTTTATAATAAAAGAAGGTAGAGAGAGCAATGGGACATGCCAGCAAAGGGCATTGTTTGTTTAAAAAATGTATATTTTTACAACATTACATTTTTTTTTTTTTTTTTTTTTTTTTTTTTTACAATTATAATTTTATTTTCTTTAAAAAATATGTTTAGTTTTGGTATAGCTCTCCAATCTCAACTCAAAAAAGTTTTGATTTAGTTTTATAATCTAAATTCAAACAATACTAAGTTTTAGTTTGGCTTACTCAGGCCTGCAACTAAAAAACAGTATAGAATTTATTGACTGTTAGATTTTTACTCACTGAAACCAGGAAAATATTTTTTTAAAAAGTTAAATGTATTTTTTTTTATATTTTTATCCTTAAATCTGGTATTCCATTCTTGAGTAAGAAACCATATTCAATAATATTTCCATATGGTAATTTCATATTTCTAAGAGTGGAACTCAAAAGTTATGAAAACAGAACACTACAAATAGAAAATGCTCGATATTTGAGGAATTAACAAAAGCAATTACACACAGAAATAAACTTCTACTGTGCTTTAAAAAACTACTAAAATTCAAAGTTTAATTTAAAAAGAAAATATAATTTGGAAAGTATTTACTTGTAATAAAATATGGAATTTTTTTTTTCATTGCAGTTGTACTTTTCTAATGCTAACTGCCCATGTTTTGCAACATTACTGTATATCATGGGGGTAAAACGGAGGTCAATTTTAGAATCAACACCTTGAAAAAACATTCAATTAATCAACTATATCGAAATCTTGAAAAATGCAGCATAGTAGGGCAATCTATAGGGCAATTTTCACCAAAAACTAAACAACATTAATATATATCATGAACTGGCTGTGGTTTGATGAAAAAAGTTTTGATGAAAGTAGTTTGATGAAAAATAGTCTTTTAGTTCTTGAGATAGAGCTATTGCAATTATCATGAATAAAGCAGCATAGCAGCGTCATCTGCTGAGTGATTTACATCAAAAAGTAATAAGCACGAAATTATATCAAGGATTAACTTAATCTGAAGTTTTATGAATATCCATACATTAGTTCTTGAGATAGAACTATTGTGGAAATCATGAATAATTCAGCATAGCAGTGCCATCAGTTGCGCAATATACACTAATAACTAAACATCTCGAGTTTATATCAAGGTGCAACTGAATGCAAATGAATTTAAAGTTTTGTGAAAATCAGTTCTTGAGATAGAGTGCCTATAAACTTTTTGTCACATTCAGACTCACAGAGTGATAGATATTTTCCAAAAACCACCAAATCGTGTTCAGGACCTTCTAAAACATTTAAATACACCAAAAACTGGAAGTCATATTTTTCACAAATTCAATACTTATTTCTTGTAAAGATAGAAGAAAGTAATAAATGCACGCTTAAATTTTATGTTAAATTTTTAATTTTACCATTCCATTAATCGACATATTATAGAAATAATTTTGCACATGAATTAATTTTTAACAAGAGAAGTTGCATTTAATTATATATCGAGATTTTTTTCATGTAATCCTGTTTTTGTGAAATTGTGAACTTCTTGTGTAACACTTATACAAAATGTAATCAGAATTTGTAATTTAGAAATTATTACTATATTTAGGTTCTTATTTAGAGATTTTTAATAAGATTATTCATACATATATACAACTTGATAAGATTCAGCTGCTATATGGCATGAGTTTTTCTTTAGTCACTGCATTTGTAAAAGAATCAATTTAGTGATTAAACTTTTTTCTGAAATGTCTGTTTTCAACAGAAATTTTGCGAAAGGTCTTGTGTTTCAAACTAGAAAAAAATGTGAAGGATCCTTTCAAGTCTTCTCAAAACAGATTTCTGCTCAGAGATCAGATTACCCATATTAAAGTTTTCATGCAGGACACTCAACATAAAAAAAAAAAAAATAATAGTAAAAAGTATGAGAATGTAGCTATTACAAAATTTTCACTGTATTATTTCATAAATGAAATTTCAATTTTTCCAGTTCAGAAAATTTGAAAAATAAGCCTTCGGAAAAAAACTGAAAAAAACCGTTTTTTCCCAATTTTTCCGGGTTTTTTCCGCGCATTCCCATCTCTATACGGGACGCATTTTTAAATTTGCAATTTCTTTAATTATAAAATTGTTTAGCTATATTGTTCAAGAACATTAGAAAGTGTTTTATTGTATTCAAAAAATCGAAATTTTCGTTTTTGTGTCAAACAAAAATGATTTCCTAATTTTTGTAAAAAATGTCCAATTGTTCCCCACTCTCCCCTATACATAGAACCTTTTCAAGACAGTTTTTTCCACTTAAAAAATAAAATTTATGTGGCCAAATTTATATACATATAATTTATATATTTTTTATTTTATTTTATTCAAATTACACAATTGAATGAATTCAACTGTGATTTACAGCTAGTATTTCTCCAGTATTTCAGGGAAAAATATTATGTGGCTTTTTTTTTAAAGAATGTAGTCCATTATAGTAAGGTATTTAATATTTATATAAATATGTTTTGAGAATTGTATTCTCATATTTTAAATGAATAAAAAAGTGTTGTAGAAATGAAAATTTACTTGTATTTTAATATATGAATATTTAGTATAAATAGCTGCAAATTGATACTTCTTTATTGAATTATACAGGGTGTTTCGCTACCAGACCGACAAACTTTGAGGGGTGATAGTAGACCTGAAGACAAACATTATTAAATAGGAAACCATGGGGCGCAAACGTCTTCCGTAGGAACCAGGGGCCATTAAAGTTTAAGGTCCAAAACTTCAAACGATTATAAAAAACGGAAAAAAGGTTGGATTTGCTTGCGGTTTTCGCTAAAATCGTTCTTTATATCACGTTTTGTTTGTAAAAATTTTTGAAGGTTACGTTCAAAAATTGTCAATAGAGGGCGCTTTAGACTTTAGAGTAGCAAACAACTACTTTTTACCCTTATTTTGTGCACGGGGTTGAAATTATTCTAAAGTTTAGACTTTAACTTAAATTTTAAGCCCAAAATCGGAAACATTGTTATCGGGTAACTAGCGAAAATTGAACTGTGATCAGAGGAGGCGATTTTAAACGCTCATAAACATTTGACAAATTAATCGATTTTGTTGCGGTATACGTTTAGGTCATTCCCTTGGTAATTATTTTATTCAAAATGACATACAGCCTTGTTGTCCCCATCTTTTGATAGAGGGCGCTTCCGACACATCTCCGAAATTTCAATGGCATTACTCCTGGGTGTTTTACTACCAGACCAACATACTTCCAGGAAGTGTTAGGGATGTAAAGACGAGTCGGAATCATAATATAATGTAATATCAAAAATGCCTTTTTTACGAGTTAGGGTTAAAAAAAGCAGAGAAAAAAGCCACATGATATTTCTACAACTCGTTCTGTCGGAACTTTTGGTAAAAGCACATGTTCCTCTTTCGTTGCGCCACTCTATAGCACGATGGGGCTCTTCCACATTTTACCAATGATGTTTGCAGACACCTGAACGTAACATGTGGATAAGTAGTGGCGACCCGGTTCGTTGGCCTGCCAGATCATCGCACCTACTTCATTATATCAATTACTTTTTGTTACCTACCTTTATTTTATTACTGTATAATTGTTCTGTATTTTTTTAAAATAAAC
Organism: Maratus speculifer; assembly: GCA_964019185.1. Lineage (NCBI taxonomy): Eukaryota > Metazoa > Arthropoda > Arachnida > Araneae > Salticidae > Maratus > Maratus speculifer. The sequence continues at coordinate 448,858,121 of OZ025292.1, read as the reverse complement.
ATTGGTGGGTGGGGCTAGTTGAGCTCAAACCAATTAGTAGCCCCCCAACCCCACCACTGGCTCAATCTGAATCTGTATGGACGTCTTCTGCTGGGATCAAATGAAAAGTTGAATGTATGAGACTCCTGTACCGTCAGTAGAAGACCTGTCAGCTCGAATTTCTGTAGCTGCCAGAAAGCTATCCGAGATGCCAGGAAGCGTAAGGAATTACATGCGACGCTGCTGTCAAGCATGCCTGACTACTTCTGGTCGTAATTTCGGATACCTTTTGTAGTAAAGCATTTAACTAAATTGTTTTCTGCCACATTAACGTGTTGCTGTTTCACTATCTGTTTCTGTTGCTTTTTTCTCTTCTTTTAACCACATCTTTCTAAAATGGCATTTTCAATGTTACATTCCTGTGATTCCGAGTCGCTTTGCATTCCTAACACTTCCTGGAAGTATGTTGGTCTGGTAGTAAAACACACAGGAGTATGCCATTGAAATGTCGGAGATATTTCGGAAGCGCCCTCTATCAAAAAAGGAATACACAAGAGCTGTAAGTCATTTTGAATAAAATAATTATCAAGGGAATGACCTACACGCAAACCGCAACAAAATCGATCAGTTTGTATAATGTTTATGAGTGTTTAAAATCCGCCCCTCAGTTCAGTTAAATTTTCACCAGTTACCCGATCCCAATGTTTCTGATTTTGGGATTAAAATTTAAGTCAAAGTCTAAACTTTAAAATAATTTCAATCCCATGCAGTACATAACGGTAAAAAGTAGTTGTTTGTTACTTTAAAGTCTAAAGCTCCCTCTATCAACAATTTTTGAACGTAACCTTTATAATTTGTTTTTTCAAAATAGTGTTATAAAGAATGATTTTAGTGAAAACTGCAAACTAATCGACCCTTTTTTCCGTTTTTAATCATCGTTTGAATATTAGGACCTTAAACTTGAATGGCCCCTAGCTCCTACAGAAGACGTTTGCGCCACATGGTTTCCGATTTAATAATGTTTGTCTTCATGTCAACTATCACCCCTCAAAGTTTGTCGGTCTGGTAGCGAAACACCCTGTATAATATGCACACAATATATTAATTTAAATGTTAGAAAATTTTATTTTAACCATTATTTCTTAAATTAGGAATAGTTACAGATTCTAAAATGATCATTATTTGGTTAGTGACACCTTAAGTGTAAAAAATCTTTTATTTTAAAACAACAGTTTTTACCTCTCCATTTTTTTTTTATTATTTAAAGCACACACATGGAGCAATGTTTTTACCAAGTTTCAGAAAAATTCATGATTAATTTTTTTATGGGCCATTAAATTGGCCTTTTTTTGGGGGGGCAATCTTTTCAGTTTGTTCATAATAAAAAGTAAAGAAATGAAAATTTACTATTATTTCGATGCGAAATATGCATTCTTTGTACAAATAGCTTCAAATTGGTATCGGATATATAAAATTTGAGCCATTAGTTGTCAAGTTATGGCGATATTTAGACACTGATAAGATTCCAAAATGGCCACCATTTCGTAAAACTGGTCAGTTTTCAAATGGCTATGTCTCAGCTCTCAGCCAATATTGTGAAAATTACTTTTAAATTTCAGATTTGAGGGTTTCACTACTATGCCTGTCTATGATAAAAAAATTTAAAAAATATGTGACTATGATGCAACAAGTTTTCTTTAAATTGGTTGATTTCACTGATTTCACGTAGAATGACCCCACAGCATAAATCTTACCAAAGAACATAAGTAACAAATAAGATGTGTTTAATTTGGATGTTGTCATTAAACAATTAACAAATTTTGTGCCACATACGTCAGCGTAATATATATATATATATATATATATATATATATATATATATATATATATATATATATATAATTTTTACTTACAAGGAGAATGATACGTGAATTTTTTTCGCAACCATGTATATGAGATAAAGAATTTATATACAACGAATAAAATCCCCCATCCCAACCACCCCCCCCCCCCAAAAAAGGGGGGGGGGGCTCATGCCAAAATAAAAAACGTACTTTCAGCAATTATTACTTACAGACAGTATGGTAAGATTTCTTTTGTGTATACCTGTAAATGAACAACAAATGCTATGAAAGCTCTATTCTTCCGTAATCACCTGGTAGTGCAATTCAGTGACTTACATCAGTTTCAATATATTTCAAATAACATAATCTCATTAAAATACTCTGCAAACGATTTTTTCCCGTGTA